>VZRV01002240.1:7705-183589 GCA_013398115.1 Falcunculus frontatus | reverse complement strand
TGCAGAGGGATTTGGATGGGCTGGATTGATGAGCCGAGGTCAACGGTAAAAGTTTCAACAAGGCCAAGTCCTGGGTCCTGCATGCGGGTCACAGCAGCCCAAATTGTTGGATATGAGGACAAATTTCTTCATTGAAAGGGTTGTTAAGCAGTGAAGCTGGCTGCCCAGCGAATTGGTTGAGTCACCATCCCTGGAGGTCTTAAAAGACATGTAGATGTGGTGCTTAAGGGCATGGTTTAATGATGGACTTGGTAATGCTGGGCTAACAGTTGGACTCGATGATCTTAAGAGAGCTTTTCCAACCTAAATGATTTTATAATTCTATGAAAAGAAGGACTTCCATATTCTTTTAGACTTCAAGTGATGGCTTTAAGGAGACTGAGAGTCCAAGAGCAGCCTACTGAATAACGATTGAATTTCAGCTTGGCAGCACCACCCTGTAAGGTGATGAGAACCTGTGCTGAGTGACTCCCCAGCGCTGCAGACATATGGAGATGCTCTTCAGAAACTGAGCAGCTTGCAAGGCCAGCCAGCTGGAACATCCCACAGTATCTCCCAGAGCACATGCGGCCCTACAGGCAAAATTTTGCTAGCAGAAAATTACTCAGAAATAGTCTTCAAAAACAACGAAGAAACTCAAATAGGAAAAATGTAAACCAAGATGCCAAATAATGGGAACAACATGTCTGTCCAAGAACCATACTTTCAGTTGTGAAGAACTGGCATTATGAATTAAAAGTAACAGTTAAGTAACCAATACAATCAGTCTCTGATTCCAGCACCGTCACACTGAAAGATCAGTAAGTGATTTGGAAACATACAACTTCTAAAAACCATTATATACCCATATATTTATATAGCTACACCGAAAATACACATAGGCATGCTTTTTCCTTCACCACTTAGTGTAAGAGGCTGAAAAATACCCATGGCACACACCACGCATGCAGTTATACAAGGGGCGATTTATAGCCCTGTTTTAATGACTGCATTTGCCACAGGCAAAAATCTGCTTGCTGTTACTGTTATTTCTAGCAATAGTATACTGTATTAAACAGACAGAGTTTTTTTGCAAAAAGACCCAAAACACTGCCTTCAAATCCAGCATAAAACATACATTAACCTTTTATGTTGCTGCTAAGTGGTTTGTGAAATGTGGTTTTGTGATTACATTTAAGATGTTTTGTGCAGTCTTTATGAGGCAAGTATCCTACACAGGGGCTGGAAGAACCTCTACAGATTGACAATAGGCTTGAAATACTACACGTTAACCACAGCTCCAAGGATTACAGAAGTCCATACACCATAAAAAGATAAATAAATAAAAACAAGCAAACAGAACAAGGCTTTGCTTTCTTGAGAATATCTGAAGCTCCTCAAAGCTGACAACAAAAACAGCCTAGACATTCAGATCCCTACAGCACTAGGTCTTTAACAAAACCACACCTCTAACCTCTAAATAGTCATATAAATAACACTCTAATATATAATAACACAATTGTGCACTAGGGTACCAGGAACCATCCTTTGGAAAGAAAAGTATAATTTGCTACGTTTTCAACAGGTGTCATAAACTAAAGACTCAATCTTGCAGTCAGAGCAATCAATGGAATACTCTGTATCCAGGATATAGTACTATTTCTGATGGTTCTTATGTGAAAACAATGGGTACCATTCATAGAGAATCCCAAGCCACTCCTACAACACCAAGTATTACATTTTGAAACCACTGAACACCTATAAAAAGACTGATGGAAAATATCACCCAAAATTCTGTGCTCAGACTCTATTCTGCTTTACTTTTCTGAGGAGTTTCACTTTCCATACTAGAAAACCCTGGAACTGTAGACTTGGGTCCCTTACAACCACACATCTTGAACCAAAAATTCTTAATGTCTTTGGAAAATCTCCCACCTCAAGAACATCACTATGTCTGGATTAATTTGTGAGTACTGTTTTCACCAAACAGGTGGTTTATCACACTCAGCAACATGACAACATACTTCTCTTTTTTTTTTTTTTTTTGCACTGACTGTGCTGGCCACTACATGGCTGGTTTTTATACATGTGGGTTATGGTCACAAAGGCATCAACCATGTTAGGGACACCAGCCTTTACATCAAAACTCTGCCCAGAAGTTACTTACTGCTACTGAAAAACAAATTTGTGTGCCTAAGCCAAGAACGAGGACGGGGGAGGTAAGAGGGCGAGGTTCCAAAAATCCACTAGAACTTGGCAGCCCTCTCTGCAAATTTCCCCTACACACAAGGGGAAGGGACAAAACTGCATTTGGTTGTTCTACTTCATTTCTGATGTGTGCACATACATGTTTTACCTGTAGTCTGGGCCACTACAGAAAGGCACACACTATCACAGACAGGCACATTTCTAAGTTACACAGAAATAAAGCGAAGAGCAGTTTACTTGCAGATAAAACTTCTCATCCAGTAGAATAAAAATTAACCTTTGATTATATCAAGACTGAAATGATAAATATTATATTTCCTCAGCCTCAGAAGCGTATCTTCTTTCTTTCTTGACATTTGTTTATATGGTTAAAACAAACAAATAACAAACCCAACCTTTTAGCCAAGTACCATAATAAAGAGAAACAACTAAACTAACTAAAGTAACTAAACTAAACCAACAGCTGCTCTGAGTTGAATCTGAGTTTACTGACACTTTCAACTCAAAAGTCTGAATGCCTGCAATAACAAAACCAAAGAAACTTACTGTAAGTACCCCAAGAGATAAACAGAAGTCTAAGTAGGAGATCTGAGGAAGAACTTTCGCTTAACTGAATGGTCAGTTTCTGATCTACCTTCATTTTTTTCATCCCACAAAAAGGCAGAGCCCAAAACCAGACCCTGTCACAAGAGTGGCAATAAACTTCCTAACTAACCCCTGGTGCAAGGATTTACACAGGTGATACATTTTTTTCAGGTACTGCTGGG
This sequence comes from Falcunculus frontatus, assembly GCA_013398115.1. Lineage (NCBI taxonomy): Eukaryota > Metazoa > Chordata > Aves > Passeriformes > Falcunculus > Falcunculus frontatus. The sequence goes on along the minus strand of VZRV01002240.1, from coordinate 180,635 downwards.
TTGTAAGTGGATGTCACCTTGTCACCTTCTTGCACTAGGGCTGGCAAGCCTCAGCAGCAGAAGGACCCAAAACTCCTTTCCTTACAAGCTCTAGTGACTCACACCCACCACAGAAGTGTGAAAGTAGTGGTATTCATTCACTGAAGGTGCAGGAGAGAGGAGGAAGTGTAAGTGGATTTTATAGAAAACCCGTGCTGAACAAGAGCAGAAAGCTGAACATCAAACAAACTGTACTTTGGGTGGAAGACAAACAGAATAAAATAAAAACAAGCGTGCACGGTTTATTTTAATGTTCTTTAGTTTGCCACTTTGTCTTCAAAGTGGTAGGTCTTTCCTCAAAGAGACTGATGCACAAAAAAATAAAAACCTTATGCCTTTTTGAACGAAATTTCCAGGTTATTACCAACCTCTATGTGTAATACAAAATAGAAGCCATGCCTATGAAAGCAGAAAAAAATTCTAAGAGAAATAATTAAAAATATGGTATCCAATGAGACCAAGATATCCCAAATAAATGTTTTTGACAAAGGTATTAGTACTCTTCCACAAACGCAGCTGAAATCCAGCATGTCTGGTCACATACTGCTGTTTCTACATATAGCGACAATAATCCAGAAAAGCAAAACAAAACAAACCCCCACTATTATTATGATTCGAGTCTTTTTGGTAAAAACTCAGCAAATCAATTCCAGACAATCTGGTACAGTGAACTGTCATGCAATTAACCTAGGTATAGTCAAAATATACTGGATTGGTGGGCATGAAAGAACATTAGCTTATGTATTTAAATGGTGAATTACATCCCTAAGACTGTGCAGTTAAATTAGGAAAGTGGTAACACAAGCAGCAACTGGCCCATCAAGACTTTATGATCTTGGGGGTCTTTTCCAGTCTAAATGATCCTGTGATTCTATTCTATGATCTTTCTTCATTTTGCCATTTCAAACCTGTATCTTTCACTGGGGGCATCTTACTTGCTAGCCACCAGCAATCTCGATTCTTTAGGAATCAGATTATCAAAAGATTGATAAGTAACACAGAACAAATAACCAGGGGAAAGGTTTTTTCTCAGTTTCAGGCATCTCACTTTTCACCTTCCTTGACCCAGAATTTGACACACACAGGTGAAAGTCTGAGATAAAGATAGAAGCTTCCATGCAGCTAATCCACCAGAACCCTAATTACTAAAGGTCTGACACAATGTCCCATATGTTCGCAGACGTCGCTTTAAGTACGTCAAACAAGCCCAGGACATAGACAAATTTCAAACTAAATCTTTCAGGCGATTGAAGTGCAGGTCTTCAGCTCAATCAGCATTTAAGTTGTCACTCAAAGTCCCAAAATGTCAGCCTAATTTTCTGATTCTTAGTATTTGAGTTTGAAAAGTGTGTTCTCAAAGTAATGTGAACCAATATAACCTGCAATGATTAGCTGGGACAATCTCCAGAGAACGCCCATTCTGCCTGAATTTTTGTATCATTTCCACTCCAACTTTTCATACACCACCAGTTACACCAGCTATATGATACTGGGTTAGACTACAGCACCTGGGAGGTAAGCAGCATACCTTCCCCACTCTTCTCTCATGCTGCCAATAAATCACTTCACGTATTAAACTTTACTTAATCTTTAGAATGAAATGTTAATCAAAATAATATGCATACCTTTGATTACACTGATTTCTAGGGGCAGCATAACCTTCTCTTGTCCTAGACTATGCTACTTCTAATGTAACTGGGACAACATTTGAACATTATGACAGGCCACTGTGTACTGGAGATAGTTTATAAGCTTCTGGAGATAGTTTATAAGCTTAAGACAGTTGGAGGCTATACTGATTTTTCTCTTAGTTTGCAATGATAAAGGTGATGTTGACCACAGCTGAACAAAAGCCAGGTGTCAGGAAAGCACGCAAAAGCAGAAATGAAACTCATTTACACACTCACATCAGCTGCAGCAGGATGTTAACACAAGAGCAAGTGGGTTTTAGCCCAGCCACGAATAAGTTTAGACTAGAAACTAGAAGACATTTTTAACTGTTTGATTAGTGAGGTTCTGGAAGAGGCTTCCACAGTGAATTCACAGGGTAGTAAACATAAGTACTAAATATACTTAAATTAAATGTATTTTAAATAAATGTAGTCAAAACAAATATCAGATGGGATTATATAATATGGCTGCTTGCAGTATGATAAGACCATTCCCAGTAACCCAGAAAATCAAGTCCCTTCCTATATTCCCAAAGACAACTTAAAGGAAGGAAGCAATGTCAACTCACAATTTTTTCATGAACACAGAATTTTTCTTCTCTAAGCCCCCATTACTGAGGCTGATGGCAGAATCTGTTTTACATTTGAAGAATGAATAAATAAAGTGTTAGCCTGGGGTTTGAGGTGAAACACTTTTAAAATATGAACTCTTCAAGCTCAAAAACCAGAAGGCAAATAAAAAGAACAAAACATCTGTTATATCTTAAAATCTCATGGTTTCTAAGCCACTGGAGGCAGAAGGAGGCTGATTCATGATTTCTGAATGCTTAGGTTGACAATTCAAAGAAACAAAGTGTGAAGGAGTCCAAAATCCAGCACACTACGATGCCTAAAAATGGAAGAGTGTAGATAGCTAATTTAAACATTCAACTTTCAAATGAGACTTCTTGAAATTTGCTGCTTTAGAGCAGGAAGCAGCTATGAGCTTTGACCACAGCCCTCTGGTTGCTCAAAAGCTCTCACTCATCCAGTTGTCCTGGCCACAACGCTTTTTTGTTTTTCAGCTCTTTGGAGATCTTCTTCCTTGGTTTCATCCTGATTCATTGTCATACTTCCTCCTCTTCTACGGGTCGGTCATTACTAAAGAAATGTCAATAGACCAATTTAAAAAAACCCTTTAAAAATATGCTGATATGTGAGGCAAACCACGGACTCTATTCTGTTACTAACAGACTCCTAAAACTCCAGCTAATTGTAAAAGCACCTCTACTTCTCAGGTTTAGGTTTGCTTCTTCATCTGTTTTTAAAAGACAACTTACCTCTCAAATATTTACTTACATTGGCTCTGCATATCTGCACTCAAACAAGACCCAGGTACGGCAGTAATATTAAAATTGTTACAATTAAAATATTAATTTCTATTATTCCCAGCAGACTCCTGAGAGCAATTTCTCAAGGCAGGATCAAATCCAAGTATTTGCTAGAGGTAATGAGGATGACTGAGAGTTCTCATATTTTTGGAGATGTGGGCAGACATGAGTTTCAAGCACAAATGGTGGGATGCTGAAGAATTCCTTTCCCCTGTATGTTATCCTGTTCACAGTACCTCCACAGCTGCTCTGGCTCTCTGGTCTCATCCCTTCACATGTCCCCGACATTTTTCCAGCTCTGACTGCTCTGTCTCTTTATACTATCTGCTACCTTTGACGTGACACATCAGAGAAGCAGGAATGTCTTCCTAGGGTACAACACCAGAACACAGTAAGACCTTACCACCACCTTGACAGCTTGAACAAAGTGCAGCTACGAGGGGAAAAAAAACCCCAACAAAAACCAGCCATCCTCTCTGCTACACTATAACAGCAAACCCTAACAGCAGCAGAGCACAAATGGTTCAAAATTTGATTAGATCCTTGATGGGAAGATCCAGCCTCCAACCCATTCGCTCTCTCTGGTGACAAACAATTCAGTTTGTTTTGAATTTCATGCACGTCAGATGCCATGCTGTAGGCTTTACACTCAAATTATACTTGATGGGTTTGAAGGTATTTTGGACTCAGTGGGTAATCAAGCATCCCATTACTGTCCAAAGAAAATATTTTTCTAAATAAAAAGAGAAGGTCAGGTGCTGACACCAAGTACAGGAACGCATTCTTATCTACGCCAAAATGAAAATTTGGGAAAGATATCTCAAGAGCTTTGACAAACTGCCAGCATTAGAAAATTCTTTTAAAAATGGGCCACATAAAAGATAGCACTTCAGTGTGTCAGTAGGAAAAGAGTAAGTTCTTGTTTTACACTTGTTTTGTTTTTCACGTCTGTCAAGTCATACCCAAACTCTTCAGCTTTTTCCACCTTCATTCTAACTTACATTAAGGGGCAATATGAATCAGGAGTTAATGAATATCAGCCTCTAAACCCTTCACAAATGCATTCCACCAAGACACAGACCTGGGCTTTGGTGTTCTGCACCCCAACATCAGGCACACTTCATATCAAAATCAAGTTTAGTGAGAAAATACATCCATGACCTCTGGAGCAGGGAGGTGACTGCAAACTGAAACATTTTCATAGGCAAGGTCCAAAGCCAAGCACACTCAGCCTGCTCTCCTAGAGGCCACAAAAACACAGATGAGCATCTAACACTTTCTTGACTCTCAGCTGGCTGGGTTCAGGGTCCCCACTCAATGCAAGGAATGGCACTTAACTAAAGCACTCTGCTCCTGCTTGTCAACATTTCACATGGCTGAGTGTTTGTCCCTCTCCATCTGTGTAATGCCCAGGAGAGCAAAGCCAAAGCTTCCCAGTGAATCTGTAACACGAAGTTACCACAAAGAAACAGTAGTGAACAGTGTCACATCCATTAATAGAAAGATTTATAGAATTGTTCTCACCTGCCAGGTCCCCTCTGTATTTTAGAGAGTAATTATAAAAACAAAAAAGAAGACTATTTTTAAAATTCATGTTAGTTGGTATTTGCTGTGTACACATCAGGGAAAGGTGGTCACTAGGACACAGTCTGAGTCATCCACTTCCTTCACATACTGTGCTATATTCTGCTATAGCAGAATTGCTGCTTCAGACCTTGGAAGCAGCTGCTGACTTTGAATTAGGGAGAGAAAGTTAAATATTTTAGTGGTAACAAAACAACTGTTCTATGAGTAATAGTTTTATATTATCCCAAGGGCCATAGTTTTGTTTATAATTACTCAGAAATAACTTTTTCATAACATAAACCCTCTTACTTGAGCACATCTCTACAGCTGCATTAGCCTGTTGTGTCTGCAGTCCAGAAAATGAGAATTCAAATGCTTTCCATATTTTTTTAAACATTGTTTCTGAATGCACAATCGGAGGAAAATTACACAAGCATAATTCAGTCTGTTCTCCTCCCAATCTGAACAACAAACTACAGGACAGAAGAGAAGCAGAAGAAAAATCTGCTAAAATCTTCAAGAAATCCTTAATCTATAATTAATGTCAACAACCTCTAAAGTCTGTAATTCATGCATCTCACATTCATATTTTAAAGGTACAGTAGTTCTGAATTATACTGGGTATGGAGATAGTTTAAAAATTAATGAAAAAGCATTATTTTCAACAGATAATATAAATAGCATTGGTTTTCACAAGGTCAAGACGAATATTTTCTTTGAAATTAAGAAAAGAGTCGTTAAGCACCTCTCGTTAAAATCTCTAGGCTTTTAATTTTATTTTCATAATCACAGAATCATATACTTTGGAAAAGTTCTCTAAGATCACTAAGTCTAACCACTAATCCAGCACTGCCAAGTCCACCATTATACCATATCCCTCAGTGCCACACCTACACGCCTTTTAAATACCTCCAGTGATAGTGACTCCACCACTTCCCTGGGCACCCTGTTCCAATGCTTGTTAAACCCTTTCCATGAAGAATTTTTTTCCTAATATCTAAGCTAAACCTCCCCTGGTGCAGCTTGAGGTGATTCCCTCTTTGCCTCCTAAAGCATGATCGTAATAATTTCCATGCTAGTGTTCCTCAACTCACCACAGGCATTGCAGTGAATTAATTTTTCTCATCAAACCTAATATCCACTAACACACTGATGTGCTGTGAATTTTTAAACACATACAATGACTTTCTGAGTCATGCCCACTCACTTAAAAAAGTTCTACCCACATTTAAAAAACAACCAGTTAAGCACATTTCACAAAATACTCAACTCACCATTGGCCACTGTGTGTGCAACTAGTCCCTGCTTTGGTAATGAAACCATCACTCTCTCCACTTAATCATCTTTCTCCTAAATTCTGTGTACTTGGAATTATGTTGTATGCATAAAATCTCTGCAACCCAAAATTCTTCAAGAATATAATCTTTTTGACTCTGTTTGAATCTGTCTGCTTCTAATGAAGGCACTCAGGTCTACTCCCAGTACTTGCAGGACTTAAAGTCCTTACAAGAATGTTCTTCACTGAGCACAGGACTCTTTGCCATCAGTTAAGAGAGGGCATACACTTCAGTTCTGCTATGGAGAGGGATACTCAGATCCCAGTAAAATACCACTTCCTCACTGGGATAAAAAACACAAAAGGGAAGAACTGTATTCCAACAGAAGAATGGGTATCAACATGGCTGTAGCATTTGTTGTTGAACCATCGGTACTGGAAAAATCAACTGGATATGCCCAACAGCAGGAAGATTTTTGTTAGTCTTTACAGTACTCTGTCAACAAAAACTTGAAGATGGCAACTCTAGGCAGCCACTACCAGTGAAGGAGACTGGAGGCAGAGGAAAAGGGTGGAGTGCTAGCATTTCAGTTTGGGCTCAGTTTTGATGCAATGATGCTTGCAAACATGGGCACAATTGGCAGGTACGCAAGCTGTAAAGCCTCCAAAGGCTCCTGCATTTGTTTAGGTAACTTATTTTAAGTAGATGGCACATGAAAAACATGCTACATGCCATAGAAGTAGATAGTGCCATCTACAGTTGGGTTGTCAGGCACTTTCCATTATTAAATGCTGTTTTCAGCACCTTTTAAAATTTTGCTAAGTCATGTTCCACCCTATGCAGATTTTCTTAGGGAGCTTTCAACCACAGCAGTTTAGGCACACTACTGAAATTAGAAGAGAGAAACATTCACTGTATTGCAAGTACTTCTTTGCAAAGTTTCAGAGGGTAGCAGGCTGCTGAGAAAGGTCTTAAAAGATGGACAAGGAATAGCCTACTGTAAGAATCATTTCAGGAAAAAGTACAGTGTTTTGAGAAGGTCTAATTTATGGCCTATGACACCTGTAGCAGAACGTGGAACAAGGCTGTAGACTTAATTCTACAATGTGCTTATGTTTGAAGGCTCAAGATAACAATGGGAACATTCTTTTTGACATTTTTATTCAACAATTTCAGACTTATTTATTTAAAAAACCACTTCTGCTCCATCCCAATGAATCAAATTCTTCGCAGTAAAAGGATTGACACAAGCACACATCTATGTCCTCCCACCAGAAAACATCCAAAAGATTGACTGAGAGCTGAAGACAGTGAACAGAATGAAAATTATTATCATATGATCCTTTTCTCTTTGCATCCAACATTGTCTTCTAGAAGGACTTAATTATTCAGCTTCTTAGAGTCTGAGACTAACGTAGGATTTAGTTTTATGACCACAGAATCTACTGATGCATCAGATGTTCTGGCAGTAGAGAAGAGTATGCACTGAAATGATTTTGAAGCTGACATTTGCATATACCCAGACAGGCATGCAAAACCAAACTGAGATATTGTTCAAAATTCCCATGGAGATTCACACATTTCAACCTCTCTCTCTCCCTGTGACTACACTGCTGTGTCCCATTAAAACTCTTCTCAATCACAGAGATGTTGCATTAGTAATCCCAACAGGGACTGCAGCTTCTTGTTGTATCATCTCTTGAGTGCCCAAGAGAGCTGTGCTGGGAAGCCCAGCACCTGAATATCCTCACACTGATGACAACTGAAGACTTCTGTGTGTGACAGTCACTCTGAAATTGCCCCTAAAACCAAAAAAGGGCAAGAGTTGAAAACTCCTTTACACAATCTGAACACAGAGGGAGTGTGGCAACAATAATTTCTTTAGCAACATGTGTACAGGAGACCAAAATGAACCTTTACTGTACTGCACATCAGAGCCAGGAGGGTTTCCCTTTGTCTGTATTTCCCCGCTCTGAAGGCATAAGCCCTGCCAGCTCCTAAGTTAGTCCACCTAACTTAGGTTCGCCTACCCCAGAGGCAGCATATCCCATAAAAAGAGCTTTCCTGGGAGTTCACCTTCATTTAAATCCTCACAAATCTTCTTCTCCTCAGAAGGACAGAAAAGAGTATTAATTAAAATGTTATTTTCCTGCCCTCAACAAACTTGGAGAAATGTTAATGCTCTTTGGGTAGGATTAAACTGTCTCGTCACCTCTTCAGAGGTAAACTGAATAAGGTAGAGTCTGCCTGCTGATTAACCAAGAAGAAACAATCTGTCAGAGGAGAACATTCCTTTCCCTTTGGCAGGATGACATTCACATCTGAAGATGAAGTCTTTTCCTGTGCTGAAATAGATCTCAAACACTGTCACTTGACAAGTGTACTCTGTCAAAGCAAATAAACGGTGTTAATGTGTGCATTTCATCGCTAGCTCTTCTTTTCGAGCACGTGGTATCATAACTTTGCAATAAAAACAAGAGTCAGGAACCAGGAAAACGAGAGTCAGGAACCAGGAAAACGAGTCAGAAACCACAATCCCCAGCACTGGCTGGGGTACATACAACTTGGCAGAACCAAACCCAGACAAAAAAAGGAGGAGTTTCTGAAATGTGCCTTGAGGTTTGCTGTGTTCTTAGACCCTTTTAAATATGTTATGCTTACTTCTTTCTGCTTAACCTTCTGCCTTGTGGTGGGATGACCCCAGGTGCTAGGTAAATCCCCATCCAGTCACTCTTACCTGAAGACAACAAGAGTTTTCTTCTTTTCCTTCTTAGGTTGGTACTTGAAGATAACTACTGGTGATGTGCAGAGTTTTACAGTCTCTATGCATAAAACTCTCCCTGTCTTCTGGAGCAATGAACAGTCTGCAGAAATCTGTAGTATCTTCCATTTGTCAGAAACAGAGATCCCTATTTCTCTTACATCAAAACTTTCAAGCATAAGCAGGGTACAGACCTGTTAAGTCTCGTACTCGCAGCATGACTCTTGGAGCTGGTCTCCTGCAGCTCTCCAAGCCATGCTTTTTTACACACCAGCAAATGTATCATTTCCCTTCTGCTCCACATGGCTGTCATTCGGGCTGTGGCTCCTTGGCAAGGCCTTCAGTGGAAGAGCTGCTTTCTGAGCAGCACACTCTGCTGCCACAGCCAGCTTCTCTTCTGCAATCCCAGTGTGCCGAACAACCTCCCTACCTCACTGTGTGTCTCTCTGACCTGGTTTCTCTCAAGCTGAATTTCAGGCAAGTTCATCATTCTGAAGAGACACGTTGGTGGAGCCCAGAAAAATAACTGCAAGCATTCACTCATACTTCAGCTGTACTTGAAGCATTGCTTTCAAAGTGCAGAATCATGATTTTTATCATGCAAAACCAACTCCATATTCAACATGGAAAATTTGCTACATTCCTGCAACATTACATGCTCCTTCACAAAAGTACATTCTTTCCTGTGAAGACCCAACACTTCCCTGGGTTCACAAGTCATTGTCCCTTCCTTTCCTACCATTACAAACAAACAAACAAACAAACAAAAGAAAAAAAAATTCTGTAAAATCTTTATCAATATTCTGCCTATAGGGACTGTAAACTGCTAATTAATCTAGGAATTGCATCTTCTTTTCCTACTGTACAGCAACCACAAGCTGCTTAGTATCTACTTACACTTCTATTAGTTCATCAAGAAAGCTACCACAGATGAGAAACAAAATTCTGTGTTGGAACAGCTTTATCATCCATGTTCTCCAATTACAAAGGAGGGAAAAGGGCAGAGCATCTCGTTTTATGACTCTTTGGGCACTGAATCCTTAAGTGCACTGTGCACTAGCAACTCTGCAGTACTCAGAACTGCCACTAAGGAAGCAGCTATAGGTTCCTCTTCCTTTCCCTTTCAAGGATTCATAGTGTCCCACCATGCCAAGGGCAGAATCAGGCACAAGAAGAAACATCTCATATCCATCTTTATCAGCACCACATGAATCTTTCTAATGATAAATTAAGCATAATGAATGAGATAAATGTCTTGTTCCTCACTCAGCCACCAAGAGGAAAAAAATTACGGTTACTGTCAAATACCTCACTAAGATGTACGAAGATCACTCAGGTAGGGTGCAAAGAAGATAAAATGCCACATGACACAAACAGAAATGAAGAAGATTGGGAACATTTCTGAGCCTTGATTATGCTAGACTTCTCTTCCTCCTAAAGTACTCAGTACTCTGAACAGCAAACTGAAAAATACAAAAATAAACTTAAATTTTGTTAGTGGCACATCATGAACACTGAAATCTCACCGTCCGTTTTCCTACTGAAACCAGAAAGAAGTAACACATTCTAGAAAGTCACCTGAGTTTATTTCCTTGTAATCTACCCATCACAAACACAACAATTCTGTTACATCAAACACAAAATTTAGAGTTCAGACACACTTAAGTGCTCTTTTCTCCTCCAAGCTGCTTGAAAAAATTCACATCAAAATGCACTATTTCTTCATTTTAGGGCTGCATTACCAAACATCCCCCTGTTGCTGCCACCCTGGTTCTCCCCCTTCTATCTTGTCACCCAGTTTTACCACAGCTCATTAGAGAACCTTCCTTCATCTTCCTTGATGCACGCTGGAAAGATGAACACAAACACAAGGAGATCTTCCTTTATTATGGCTTAAACACACTTAAGATTGTTTAAGGGGTTGCTTTGAAACCTACACTATAAAAATCACACTGAAGAATGAAGGTGTCATTTAGAGACAGTATTTTCAAAACATGCAGATGTATACTTTCCACAACATGAAGCCGACAAGGCTTTCTAAAATAAGCTCAGTGGACAAAAAGAAAAGTGAATGTCTTACATTTGGTGAAAATATTTTCCTTCTCTGTGCTTTGATCAGTCTATTGGCCTCCCTTTTCACTAAGCAATACCACTTTTTTCCCCTTAATCAGCCCATTGGGGGACAGCTGCCAAACCCAGTTACACCACTTCAGCAGAGGGTAGGCAGTGGCACTCACAGATAACTTTTCTCTGGGCACATCTGCTCTCTGAACAAGTGAAATACAGACATACACCAGGGCTTCGCACCCACTGTCTTTTTTTTCTGCTGGGTTCTATACTATTCTTTCAAAACAGATTTTCCTCAGCATTTTTGACACATCCTCAACACCTTCAGGTCTTCTGAAAAAGCAGAGACAAAGCACCAGAACTTTGGCCCCTGCTGAAACCTCTGCATCCTGCTTGGTAAAGTGTACCCTAAGAATTCCCCTTTCCCCCTTGGCTGGCTGGTGTAAAGGCAGTGCAGTCCCAGTTAAATTAGCACTCTGTACTTAGGTACTGCATGCAGCAGCTTCAACTCAAGGACAATTTACACTTCTCACAATAGCAACTTAGCAGAGATCAAAAGAGATGATAAAGAGCTTAACTTTGCCATGCTAGTGCTTGCTCTCTAAAGCTCATAAAAAGTTACTGAATTATTTATTTGAGAACAAAAAAAAAAACCTTTTACATTTGAAGGTGGCAAATGGCCTCATTTTCAAGGCTGTTAATTCAACATCCCTAATCAGCATCCCAGAGAAATGTATTTATTAGCCATAAAATGAGGTTTCACAGATTTTACTTTCTCAGTTGAGTATTTTTCCTACTTTAGGAGATTAAAGGTATGTAGAACTATTTATTGTTTCTTTTCCCACCTAAAAATCTCTTGCAATTCATTAAAATCCTTATAACTTAATTTTTATTAAAGTATATCTTAATTTTGTTGTATCGTTTCTTCTCCCTGGTTTTACTACACTAATTTTCTTTTGTTATTAATAATTTTTTTCTTTCCAGCTTCTTTACCGCATTTCCAAATGACTTTGTATTTTGCTGCTGCCTGTTTTTCCACAGGCAGTGCATGCCTACCTCCACCATGGTTTCTGCTGCTTTCTGTATGTCCTGTGTATGAGGTTTGCCCAGGCAGATCCGCCTGGCAAGACCCCTCACCTCTCCTCCCTTCCCTGTAACCCAGCAGGCACAAACCTGATCCACTCACAATGGCCAAGAACCAAAAGGCAGATACTGTAGGCAACCCAGTGGCTATTCCCATGGAGCAGGCAGCTGCCAGGCAGTTGAGAACCCTCTCTCAAATGCAGCTCCATGCACATTCCCACAGATCACGTGGGCTTCTGGAAGAGCAAGGGGAAGGTAGCAAAGTGCAACGCTGATAAGCATTTTGGCAAAACCTAAGCCAAAGCATAGAATCATTGAATCATCTAGTTTGGAAAAGTCCTCCAAGATCACAGAGTTCAACACAGCACTGTGAAGTCCACCATTAAATTGTGTCCCTCAGTCACATCTACACGTCTGAAATACCTCCAGGGATGATGCCTCCACCACATCCTGGGCAGCCTCTTTCAATGCTTGACAACCCTTTCGGGAAAGAAATTGTCCCTAATATCCCATCTAACCCTCCCCTGGGGCAACTTGAGGCCATGTCCTCTCATCCTGTCTTTTATTACTTGGGAGAAAAGACATCCCCCTCAGGTGAGGCAGTACCATGCCAACCAACTGACTACAGCTTCTGAGCAAGGTCATGATATGGCAACAGAAAGATGCAGTAAAGGGAAGCCATGAGATGCTGCAAATCCTTGACTACCTGAGACACTTCTCTGTGGCCCTCATGGAACCTTCCATGTGAATCCTTCTGGGCTCACAATGGTTCCACCCACTTGGCCACCAACAACTCATCCAGCATTGCCCTATCCCTCCAGACACCTGTTCAGCTGTCTGAAGGAGGGCTAAAATCAAGAGCCTAATAGCAGCTTAGGTCAGGAGGGCTCTAAAGAAAGTCAGCATAACCTCTGCATGGACGCCACCTTTCCTGACAGTGATCTCCTCCACTTTTCTCCTCCTTGCTTCTCCCAACACACTCACACCCAGGCAAATGGGAACACAGCCAGTCTTCCTCATGTCATAGCTGCACTGCTTGAAACAGGGGAGTAAATTCATATTTGTCCACCATCCAAGGCAGTACCAGAGTAAAGAAGTCAAGTCTTTCCTGCTCACTTCAAGGAATCACTGTAAGGAACCTCTCTAGTAAGCCCTGTTTCCACTCTGTCAACTCTTACCCTTTTAGACATGTTTCCGGGTGATTTCCCTAAAACTCCAGTATTGGGAGTCATGTTGTCCAATACACTGATGATCCATTCAGAAAAAAAAATCAGCCTTGCTTTCACGGTTTCATGTGAAAGACTAAAAGACCAATCCAAACACAATTAAAAAATATTTTAAAAAACACATATAGAGGGGGAATTACTTTTCCCAGTTTTTACACTTGCAGAATTTGTTTTCTGATTTTCGGGTACAGCAATATCATGCCCTTGAACAGACCATAGGGGACTCTGTCCTGCATGGCCAGTAATTTGCATGTACCAGCTCAGAAGTTTCTCTCCACCAGTGCTCAATCACCCCATGTTCCCAACAGGCTCTTTGAAGAAAGAAAGGTCACGCTTTTCACATTTGCTCTAATTCACTCTAGATTTGCCTCCTGAAAGGGATAAGAGTAATAAAGCATGACATACCAGGCTCTTTCCTCTACTACCCTTCCCCCTCCCACTGACTTTCATGTTCTTCAGATGCCTCTCTCTTCCACTTTAGGTAGGAGCTTGCATTTTGCTAAAAGAGAGCAGGAAACGATCACATGATGAAGCAGAAGATAATTTCTTCCTGAGCCCTTCTCAAACACTGGCTGAACTTAAATGTTTTAGAGCTTCCCACGACTGCTGTTCCCCATACAATACAAGTCAGGTGCAGGTCAGCAGACTAAGAAAAATCACGTAGGGAGGAAGATTATTGTTTATCCTACGTTAACTACAGCAGTCCTGAAATTCTAGATTAAAAATATTTTGGATGTGTCCTCTAGCACTTGACTGAGATTTATGCAGAGGCAGAGCAGGATGACACCTTTCAGAGTGACTTAGCTCACTAGACTGAAACTTTAATGAACCCCGCTCATAGAAGCCAGTCTCCAGCAGCCCAGGAGCTGTGCAGTCCAGCTGAGACACAACAGCATTGCATTACAGTCCTTAAACTCCTGCCCATTTTATATTGCAGCCTGTTGATTTCACAAAGGAATTGTAAAATGTTAGTGCTAGACATACACAATAGTTTATCAGTATCACCTGTAATACTCCACAAAATGTACTGCATAACATAACACTATGCACCTCCATTATCTGTGATGGCAAAGTTCCTGCACTAACTCACTGAGTATACTCTGATTTTGATCCAACAAGGAACAGAAGTTTAATAGCCAGGCCAAAGAAAAACTGGGAAGCCTAAACAACACCTTGTAATCAACAATTATCAAGTCAAACAGCCGTGCCAAGAAAAGGCTGGGAGGTGAGGGTTCAGGGTTCTTTCTTTCATTTTCTTCCCCCTTTTTTATTTTTAAACAAAGAAAGAAAAAAAAACCTGCTTAGAAAACTGACACCTACATGCAAACGCTGCTTCAAAGCTTTTAGCACAATCTCCCAGGGCAGAACAATAGCGGCTCTGTGCTCATAACGAGCTCAGGCTGTTCCAAGCAGGAAGAGGGTGCCCTCGCCTTCTACACCAAATGCTTTTCTGTCTGATGCTCAGGTCTATGAAATCTGGCTCAAGCTCTTGAAAATTCATAGTCTACGAAGCAGGACAGTGGGCAGCAAGTACGTACTCCAGTGACTGAGGCTGTGATTAGATGCTTTTAGCAACATCTACCTACCCCAGTCCTGCTCAGTTTCTGCAGTACTTAGGCTGGAAAAGAGGCAGAATCACATTGAGAGATAAGGCTGCATTTCAAAGCACCCCTTGTTCCTCCGATGTCCTTACCGTGCCAGAAAAAGGATACCTTGCAACAGGTACTCACTATCTTGCTAAGTAAGAGGAAAGCACAGATCTGCCATGAGAGCTGTTTGCCTGCTAAAAAAATTGTAAAAATCAGCTGTTTGCTGTCAGGTCTATTTAAAAATTCTTAAAGTAGGCCAGTTAGAGAGGGTTAGCTTATTAAGCCCCCACAGGTTCTAAAATACTGCTCTCCACAGGTTGCCCCAAGAAGGGCTGACCTAAATAAGAATTTATCAGATTCCCCAAGATTGACATTGATCCATTCAGAGCTTTAAACATGGTTCTTTAGCTCTGGACTCATCTCAGAAACAGATATTAAAAATATCAAATGTTCTGTGAAAACCAATTCTCTCTCAACCAGGAAAATTGAGCAGGGACAACAGCTCTGGCAAAGAGATTTTCTTGCAGTGAGCCACGCAAGCTTCTGCAGCTTCTCCCCAGTTTTGTCATGACTGGAGAGGTGCTTGTTGCTTGACCTGCACGTGGACATCCCTATCATACATCAAACTCATGCAAGCATCCCTGCTGAGCACCTTGGCATATTCAGTCCCATCCAAGGACTTCTGGTGGAAAAGGCCCAGGGAGAAAACTGCAGGAGTCTGCAGTGTCACAGTTCCATCCCTGCACAGCTCTGAGTAGTTGTGAGAAGAGAGCAAAGTGAACTGCTCGCTCCATGACCTCCTGCCAGAAAGGCACCTGGGATCTGGCATGGGTCTGGCATGCCATGTAACATATATAAAAGGCCATCCCATGATTTTTTCAATCAAACACATGGTTTTAGGATGGAGGGAAAACATTCATTTGTTCCTGACTTACACCCAGGCAAGTTATTCTTCATTGGGATGCTCCTTGCCTCCATATCTGAGAAAGAGCAACTGCCACAAAAGGAAGTGATTCTGTTAAAAAAAATCCCAGCAGGTTGTGCCTTCTGCGAAATGCCCGTGGCTTCTCAGGACAACTAAGCAAACAGACATATTTCTGTTAGGACACCTGCGACAGCAGAAATGTCATCAAATCCATAAACAGTTACTGACCTGCCAGAGCGAATGTCATAAAACAAAATTAAGACCCATCATCCAGTTAAAAGGATTTCTGAGAGCGATTTACAAGGGCAATCTATACACGCTTACCCCGGGCAGTGTGTGATTAGCAATGCTCTGCCACAGCGCATCTGGCATCTTACAGCCCTCGGCTTCATGGGGTGGGGGAGCACAACCTGCACTCCTGTTAATAAATACCCATTCCCATTCCAAACTCCAACTTCAAAGTGCTGCTTACGCCTCCTCAGAGAGAAAGACTGAGTGACTTCCCTTCAGTTGTACTCATCTGTGTCAAATTTCACTATCAGTAACTCAACGTGTAATTACAATCATCCATCCATAAAGGCTGGGGGATGGAAAGAGAAAAAGGGATATGTCCCTATTTTTCAGGCGCTAAGGAGAGAACTGGGGATTTTCCAAGAGTCCAGAAAACAGAGAACAAGAGTGATCAAAAACCTCTGGCTGTCGTTCCTGCTGATATGTATCTGGATCCACACAAACACATACATGTCAGTGGTACACCATGGCTTTAAATGGTAACAGGAAATTACCAGATCAAGATGACCTTCATTTCTCAACACAACTGTGCTCACACCACCAGAGGCATCTCAAGTGATTTGGTCTGGACTAGGCTCCATTTCTTGGTCTATTCACTCTGGCGAGATTAGCTACTGGATAAACATCAGAGAGATGCTTATCACAGGGACTCCACTGCCTCACTGCTTTAACAGAAGACCAGTTGCCTGAAAACACCAACAGTTTAGGAAGCAAAATCTCAGTGTTCCCCTGTGTTTAGGAGAATCATATCTTTGGTAAACAGCAGACCCCTGGTGAAAGGTGGTATCTCTTATTTAGCCAGCCCAGAAGCCTGTGAAGAAAACCACAGGTAGCTAGTAATTAGCTTGTCAGTGTCAAAAAACCCCCGGAGGCTACAAACCAGAGAAAACTTCCACACGTAGTGATTATTGTTACACACATAAAAAAGTATACACATATAAACATTCACAAGATGTAGTCCACCTTCGTAGAAAACACTGTAAAATAAAAGCTACAAGGCCGACATGAAGGATACCTAGTTTGGAACAGAAGTGCTACAAATATGTAAGCTAGAAGTTGACCGAGTACCAACGTTTTTAAGCTGAAAAAGGTAATACTGCAAATTTATCAACAGAGAATAAAATCATCATATTTCAAAAAGTCTCTTCTCTCAGCATGAAAAAAAATTTACATGGCCCATCAAGCAAACACTGAGTCATCGAGATTTACCTAGACAGGAAAAGTAGTTGTCTGTTCAAAGATGAAATGTACAAAACCCAAAATTCAAGTGCATTGATTTGATCCCCTGCAGATTTAGATGAAAAGAAGGGAAAAGCCAAAACAGGAAACTGAAAACACCTTTATCTTGACCTAAAGAAACAATTTAAACTGAGTACCATGACAAGACCAAATAAATACTATTAATAATAAGGAAGGTTTTCCTGGCTAATAGTGGCAACAAATGCAAACAAACTCTGTAAAGGCAGAGCAGATTATTTTAAGAGTTCACCACATGCAAACCTCTCTAGCATCAAGGACAAAGGAAGGAGTTTAGTGCATAATTTAAATTTCCCCTTATGCTATCAGCCAACAGCTTGTGATTACTCTTTTCACCTAAATCAGAACTTTTCTAGGAGAGACTATGGAAGAGTCATTAAAAGAGAAAGGACAGTGGTACTTGCAGAAACACAGGCAGAAAGAAAAGAAAAAACTCAAGAGGCAGACGAAGCAATGACTGTAAACAGGTGACATCCCTGCCACCATCTTATCTGAAACATCTGTTTGCTTACAGTGCAGTAATAACCAAAAAACGTTTCTGGGAGAGGTGGTATGGGAATCCATACACATCACTGCCTTTACATCTTTTATATCCAGCCTCCCTTGTGTACAAACTAAGAAGGTGTTTTGGCTGCTGGTCTTGCTTTTAAATCTTTCCCTGACCAGTGTATTCCAAAATAACAATATTTTTTACAATTGGGATTTGTATGAATTCTGCAAAGTGCTTAGGTCTTTGAAGAACAAAATTACCCACCACGCTGTGCTAAGAAAATTAAGAAGCAGCCTAAGTGAATGCAAACCTGCAAATTTTATAGATGCTTGCTGAAGCTACCATAGGACACCCTCTTCAGCATTGCAGTTGGGTTTTAAACATGCAAAGCTGCACATTTCCAAAGGAGGACAAAACTCCAGGTATCAAATAGCATTCTGTCTCAACTCCTCAACTTTCTTTACTAATGTGGAGTCTAGAAAAGACCAAATAGAATGTCCCTGAAAAAGAACATAGAAATTTGGTTCTTATCTAAGAGCTGAGGTATGTGAGAGATCAAAAGGAAGTCTCTTGGTGTAAAACACAATTTGCAGACCATATCACCAAGGTATATTCAAGTAATTACGTCTTGAATACGTAAAACAAGAACCTCTCATCAAAAAAGTGTTCCCATAGTAAACATACATAAACACTTAGACAAACCATGAGCTGGAAGGTGAGTGGGGGAAGTGGGAACAACCTCAAAACAGAAGTGGAAGAGCTAGAGAGATTCTTTGCTTTCCTCCAAACAAAACAAAAGCAGCTGGAGTGAACTGGTGGGGAATATTAAATCAAGGAACACAGTGCTAAGAAAAGGTGAAAAAAACCCTTCTGATGAAAGCCAGGCCCTTTGTAAAGGGCCATGCAGCTCTTCTACCACAACCATTTGAAGCAGTTATGCTATGAGGGGAATGTGTTCCACATCCCATTCCTGTTCTCACAAGCTCTGGGCAGTTCAGCAAACACTTATGCGCACAAGGTAAACATAAAATAATATTGATAAAGGGCTTACTTGTTTTTTGCTTTGACCAGCGTCATCAATTACTAGTAAAATACTAAAAAAGTTGGGCCATCTCAGCTTACTTTTCCATGTTAATTAGCAGTAGAGGTCAACACAAAAAATCGTTCATTGAGGATATGAACCCATGTGATTTGACCCACACTGGATGTAGTTGCCCATATGCTTTCAGTGATGATGAAAATCAATCTCTCTCACATGTTTCATGACCCATCACCATCCTCCCCAGGCTGAATCTCACAGAGCAGACCAACATCCACTCTGACTTCCTGTGGAAAGGAGCGGGCTCATCCCAGCTGACCCTGCTGCTGTCATCTGCACCCACTGAGCCATTCAGTGCACAGGCTAAGCAAGAGGGACCTCGGGGGCAGGAAAAGCATGGAGGAATTAGGTTATAGGCCGATCAATTCTGTGATCGATAGGAACAGCAACCAATTTACAGAACTGACTGCACTGGTAATTGGCCCGTATAAATAAAGGGGAAAGAGCAGGAAAAAAAACCCAGATGGGGACAAGAGTAGCTCAAACAGGCTGCATCATCAAAACCCACACCAGTCGCAAGCAACCATTGTTGCTTGAATTTATATGGCACGCTTTCATCCTGAGGCATGATCCGTAAGAAGGAAAAGGAAGTGTTGTGTTATTTTATTAAATTAGACCAGTTATGTTGTTTAGTTTTTTTAATTAGACCAAGGCATACAACTGGGGAGGATGAGGGGAGGTTGAGCCATGCTTCCTCCCTCGGTGGAGTGGCTGTGACAGCAGGACTGAGCATCATCTGTGGGCAGTCATGGATGGAGAGGAGTGGAAAAACTGCTGGACCTGTGGCCTCACTCAGTTCTCACAAGCACAGCAAAGAGAATGTTCCCTCAAGTCACAGCCTCAGATCTCAAAAAAAGAGCTGCTCTCACACGGTGTTTTTGCAGACCACCATGCCATGCTGTTTTCCTTTTAACATTGTAGCCCCACATGTAACGTTTTAACAGTTTAGCCCACATGCACCAGGAAGAGGTACCAGGGTTCCTTGCTGTGGGGAGGCACAGAAGCCCTGACACTGAACCAAACATTTCATTAGCTGTAGGAAACTCAGAGCTGCAACAGTGTCAAAAATGCCAGCTATTCTAAAGCATGACTCACCCTCCAGCCACGCAAGGAGCGGGCTCATTTGTGCTCCTGATCTCCTGGGGAGCTGGATCCTGGCACATCACAGCAACCTTTCCTCTCCGCTCTCAAGGTCAGAGCTGGCATACCAAAGCAGGCATGCCTGAAACCATGCAGTCACTGGGACACTTTTCCAGTCCCTGGAACAGCAGGTATTTTCACCTATTCACTCAAATCCCCACGTGGCCTGCAGCAGAGGAGGCACCTGGGCTCCTTTACCTTCTCCCCGGGGCAGGACCTGGCTGCACAAACTACCCCAGGTGCCTGCTTTCTCAAGCACACCTCTCTACGAGGCCAAAACATTGTTCTCACAAAAGTAAACATCCAGCCTACCGGCAAAGCAGAAGACTCTTTCCAACTTTACAGGATTATCAGTTGTACTTGATCACTGAGCACCAGGACAGAGCTGTAACTATGTGGCTGTCATGCTGTGGCAGAGAAAAGCCATTTTGGAAGGTTTTAAGCAAGTAGAGCGCAGGGCAGACTTCATAAACCCCAGTCACATGCTAACAAAGGAGAGAGAGAGTGCAGATTTCCTCATGCTGCATTGTCATTAATCCAGAGGCACCAAATGTGAGATGGAGAGAGAAAATTTAGATGGTACTTACAGTACATACACTTACATATCATGTCTCGAATCTTCCACCAAGAGTGCAAATTAACAGACTAATTTGTTCAATATTTTTTAAACTTAGCAGGTCACTACTGTACTAAGGGATGGTAGCGACACGAATCATGTTCCACCTAATGACCATGTGCCAAATAGACTCACATTTTCATTAATCTGTGGAGCCTTCATTAGGTCTTTGAACCATTTTAAGCAGCAGAAGAATCTAGAAACCACACAATAAATTTTTATCCACTCTGATGTGCTTGCTTACTGTTCTGCAACTTTCATCGTGTTACTAAGGTATAGCCTACTCCACTGTTGTAAATCTGCAGCCCCATATGACTCTTTGATAAAGTAATCTTTAGGCTTATTCTAAGCACATTTTATTTGTCACTGAAAGAAAATTAAGCAGCTAAGCTAGCAGAAAATAAATCAGACCAACTGTATGAATTGATCCAGTGGCTGAACTCATGAAAGTTCTGTCTTCCACTTGAAACAACTAAGACATGGTAAAAATCACTTGCAAGCAAGCAGCAGAGCAGAAATTATCTAAATGCCAGCTATGTGAGATTACCTATACTACCACAGTTATTTTCTGCCAAACAGGGTTTGCACGATCAGTTCTCACTCTTGCAAATTACCCTGGCAGTGCTCTGACAAAAACCCTCTGAGGTGCATGGGAATTCAACTCACCGGGACCATCTCAGAGGCTTTGCATGCTGTGTGCATGGACCTAATACACTAATTCTACAGAGCCTAGGATTACTCTCGGCTTCTCAGGGCTGCAAAAATACCTTCACAGATATTCAGCCAAGCATGTATCAATGCAATGCCATATTTCAGAGTCTGAGGTAAACTGAATGCTCTGAGGTGTAGTTAAGGAGCTGCAGTACAGAATTATCAAGACACCAAATGGCACAGCTGCTTCTGTGCTGACAGAGCACTGTGGTCCAACCAAAGCAGCTGGGAGTTACGTCTGCTTAACATCAACAGCTGTGTGACTGAGGCAGAAGCAGGCACTGTAAGTGGCAAGACACAGCTATAGGGGGAAGGACCTAGCATGCAAGTGAGAAAAAACCTAGAAGTTCTGCTGGCCCCCCAGCAGTAAGGACACAGAGACAGAACAGCAGCTAGAGGGAAGTAGAGATTCAAAATTTATCAGACACACACATGAAGAGAATGAAGGTGGTGTTTCACCATCACCTTCCACATCTTTTAGTATCTACCAATTCCACCACATGAAATTTCAGAAATCTGAATTGTTAAGTATGTCAAGCACGTATACTGTGGTGTTAGAGCTGTTTTGTCAAATACATTTTATAAAAGGTGGGGAGCCTTTTTGAAACCATTAGTTTTTCACATGAGTTGGATGTAAAATAAACAGGTGGTTGACATCAGGTTACTGTGCTTTTGGGAAGTTCAGCATCAGGTTTGAAAGGAAGGCTTAACTTGCATTCACAGCCATATAGTACTACTTTTAATGAACCAGGTAATTAGCAACTCTGTAAAAAGAAGGGTATCCCTGAGTGTTGAACATCAAAAGCACTACACTCATTTGCAGTTTAAAGGCCAGAATTGGCAAGATCCTGTGCACTCTCTGCTCCCCTTTGGAGTCAGTGGAAATGAATGGCACGTAACACCTCTCAGGGTCAGATCCAAAGGAAGAAGCATTCATCTGACTTAAGTTACCACTTCACTTGGAAAATACTTAAACTTTGGAAATGACAGAAGGAAAGCCACTACTGAATTCATTGCAGAAATCCTCATTTTCAGTAAAGGTGTTCTGGGAACATATAGTGAGGAGCCACAAAAACAGCTACTCCACATTTCCAACATGCTGCTGCAAACTGCAAGTTCCTGAGGAAATAAAGGGAAATCTTGAAAGCTCTTAAGAAACTATGAGGATTCTGTGCTGAACCTCTTATAGCTCAAACATAAATTATGTACCTTATTTCCAACACAGGTCCATTATTAATTCCATCTGCAACATCCAATATGCTCATTTCTCTCAACTTCTTCTTTATCCTTTTCATTCCTCTTCACGTAGACAGTGCTCACCTTGCCTAAGACTCTCAGATGACTCTTTTTAACACAGTATCCACACAAAAAGAGAGTCAAATGCATATATTTTAAATTTCTTAATGAGCTAAAAACTTACACCACAAGTCAAGGCCCTTCCTGTCTGTTCTGAGCAAGTATTTTATTTCTGACCTATTGTAACTATGGTAAAAATCAGACTGCAAAGCCTTGCATAGCCTTATATATTTTGAAAGGTGCTTGGCACACCTTTCTGACCTAAAATAGGCAAGGAAGAATGTATGAGCGTGTTGTATATCAACTCAGATTCTAATGTTGTGCAATACCACCAGGAATATTTCTTCAATGACATTAGCAAATAGATACAGTCAGAGAAAAGCTCAAGACTTAACAACGCACAATTCAGTCTCTGCAAAAATGTGTGAGGAAGCAAAAGAAAAGAGCCAGTATAGTGCAGGTGAGCAGGTTCTCCATTACACCTCTTCTAACTGCAGGGAGAAACAAACGAGATAGCAGGATTATTATCTTAGAAGTCTTTTTCTGACAATCAGGGTATGTCCAAAAGGAAGGGGTCCAGTTTTTCAAGGAGTGAAATTGCCAGAAAGTGAACTGAAGAACACTTCAACTCTGGAGGGATTTGTCCTGTTTCCATCATTAGTATTCCACTGCTCCCTGCAAAGACCTCAGAGACGGCAGAACAACTCGTGATACTTGCAGCCTGCCACTGAACTGCTAGGTTTGGATGCATGCCTTAGACTCTCAGGACTGGCATAACTAAATCTTCATATTTATATTTAGCTATACATACAAATTCAAGTGCAAACCCAGAATATGAAATGACCTACGCAAAGCCTACAGATCTTTAATTCTTACAGGTTTCACCTTTGCATCAGTGGTTATTGGTTGCATGGAGAACAAAAGCAATAAAAATGTTTACAGAACAAGCCGGCGACATTCAAGAAATTCTATTATTGATGAAATATTTGTCTCTTCTCCTTCATTCCAGTTTTGAAGCTCATCTAACTTGTTGAGATCTCGCACTTCTGGTTGCCTGGCAGACCTAACGGAAAAAACCCCACAACTTATCTCCCATCATGCAAAACCCAGTGATTCCCCTCTGCTTCTCAGAAGAACATCTGGAAAGCAACACCATACAAGAGATTTGCTCAAGGGTAGGAGGGCATGAGAAGGGAAAAATCCTTCTGAATATTTGTGCTATATTTAAACACCAGACCAAAGCTTACACTTGGAGTGAATGTCTGTCTCTCCGCTGTGGGAATGCAGATCCAGGCACTGAACAAGGATGTGGTAAGCTTTTCACAACATGCCCCAAAGCAATGGCATTACTGCAAGACTGTAAAAATGGAACATGCAGTGCTTCTATCTTCCATTGCAATTGTTGCGGGGACAAAACACGGAGCAAAAGGAAATTTCACCAGTGCACTGGGGAAAAAAAGTCTCAGTTTTCAGCACAGAAAGTTCACCTGTTTTGTAGAAATACCTCTTACAAAGAAGGTGTAAACAAAGAAGGGAGGATACAGTAAAATCAAAGCAACTCAGACAAAATTTCAGAAGGTGTCTTAGTCTGGAATTCAAAATTCACAAAAAACTAGAGCAATATCAAATAAATTGTCAGTGAAAGCAATGAGAGCTACAGGTACTTCACTAAATTGGGGAAAGAACATCCAGCAGTCATATTAATTTTACTGTTTACACGCGTATATTTAGGGACCCATCTTCTGAGAAACAGACTGACTTCATTTTTTTAGTATCATCTCACCTCAACTTGTTATTTGTGCATCCTTCCCCATCCTAACAGGAACAAAAGAATTGTTCATGCAAAGTGGAACCTAGGAAGGATCAAGGCTGATACAGGAGGACTGCACAGAAAGCTAACTTTTTGGGGAAGCATATTCCCAAGGTGAGTTGTTCATGTAATCAAAATCATTGTGGGAACTAGTCACCACATCTAAATTCATAAATATCAAAATTAAGTCATTACCAAAAGAGCAAGGAGCTGCTCAGCCTGAACTGCCAGTACTACACATAGCATTTGAGACTAACAGCTGCCTGTTCACATGAAACACAAAAGAAGTTAATGCAGCTTCTTGCATGAACTAAGTAGGTGGGAGCTATGCTAACTCTCAGGATTAGGGACCCTGTAGGAGTCAACGAGCAAACTTACCACTGGAGCTAATTGCCTTTTTATTTTCCAGTATGACTGGGAAACAGTGACTTTAGTCACTGCCAATTCAAGATTCTGTGTGACACCTACGTGATAGCCCAGCTAATTAGGGTACCAGAAGAGATGTGCCACTGGGAACGCAGAGGTGTGGGCTGATATTCTCTGTGAGGAGGACAACTCCTTTTACACAGAGGGGGAACTGCTGCCTCAGTCACAGTGCTGCTGCTGTTTCCACATCTCACCAGGCTACACTCTGCTGTCAGATGCAGTACAGACGTGCTCCTGCTCCTGTCAAGGTGACTCTGCTTACAGTAATGCAGAAAGTATTAAACAATGACAGACATCCTACATGCACTACAACTCACACTGTATAAAGTGAAAACAACAAATTCTTCTGTTTTCTTTTGCTTCTGTGTTTTTACAGTGTCTCAAGCAGTAGCTAATCTGTAACACTGAGGGCAGAGGGTTTAATGTACAAGTTCATAAGTAAAGGCAATGTTTCTGAAATATACAACAGATAAAGGGGGAATTCCATTATAATGCTGTATGGTTTGAAACACCACACTTTTTTGTTCCTTTACAACTTTCACATCAGCAAACAACCATTTAAAAATTATGGCTAGATCTTACACTACGCATATGCTAATTGTGGGCCATTATAATTTAAAAATCCACTCTCTTCCTAATTAACAGGAGTTTAATTTTACCCTAACTCATAAACTCCTGATTATTTTCCAAATCAAAAGTGTGGTTGCCATATTGTATCTGGAGGTGTCTATAGAGTCACTCACACCTTGCTCTGTTGTACTTTAGCATGTCTGTTTTTCATTGAAAAGGGAAAGAGGAAAGTCAATTTTGCAGGTATTCTGGTCAAGGTGGAAAGGTTTTACTGGAGAGAAAGGCTGGGCTTCATTCTAAATTTTTGGGGCTTAGAGAGTGTTCAGGAATTTGTTTTGAAATGAGCTCTGCAAGTTTGCTCAGCTTGAAACACGAACTATCATGAAAGTCACATTCTGCCTTCTTAGTTCACTTCTTCAGCTGGTTGAATAAGTCCTTTCAGCAGTTATAAGATTGCACTTTTCCAGTACATAAAAACTTGACCACAAGATTGCCTCTTCCTAGTCACTGGGCACTCTGCACACACAAGTAATATTTTTAATCTCACACTCAATTATACTGGCACACAAACTTTCACCAATGTCAATTACACTGTACTGAGCTTGTACAACAGTATCTAACTTTGACTCTTTTGTTGGTTTGTTTTTTTTTTTTTTTTTTGTGAACTGTGTCTTTTGGAGCATTCCTACATGAGAAAGCTTCAATTTTTGCTGTGTTGATGTTCACATGAAGTCTCTTCTGGGTCACACACTGAACTACGACCAGTGTTAAGTTATCCTGGTGCGACTTGGAAAGTTTTAATTAAAACCTGCCTTTCTACTCCTTCCTCCATTAATGTACATGCTATTGTACTGCAAAATCTAGCAACAACAAATGACAAAACCTTCCATTTGTCTTTTGTATATAAGAATTATAGATAAACCACAATTACTGTCCATGGTTATTACTGAAGTAACAGGATGCAATTAATTAAGTTGCTTGTATTTTACCCATTCTTAAATAGTCACACCGTTGGCCAACTTATCATAGAGGTAAGTAAATTACTGTATTTATTTTCATACTGAGTAATGTAAGTAGAGAAACATACTGTGTCATTTACATTTGGACTTCATGCAGCTTATAAGTTTGAGGCAAGGACTTATACATGCAAGGTTAGTTTGCATTAAGATTGGCCTGAGTTTGAAATGCATTAGCTAAGAATAATAAGTCAAAAAAGGTAGTATTCCTAAAATGTCACCAGATGAATACGAAACAGTAAAAAGCAATACAAGATAGAGTGATATCTTCCATTTCATTAAAGTCTTCCTCTTAAGTTATTTTCTCCAGAGTGGAGAGATTTATAAATGATGAAGGTGATCATGCCCTTGAAATCCTCCTTGACCACAGCTTTAAAAACAGAGCAGAAGAATCCCCCTCTGCTTCAGAGATGTTTTAACTTGGACCTTTGCACAGATAAACCAACACATCTACATCTCAGATGGTGGAAGAAAAATATATGTAACTTATAAAATGCTTCTGTTGCAAAATCACAGGGGAAACACCAATAAAATATAACCCTCTCCCTACTTCTCTGGAAATGCTGAAAAAGCTAAGCGAAACAAAAATACTGCAGTAATTTAGTGTCAAGCAATTTAATCAGAACTAAAATTGTAATGGCTACACCAAAATATCTGTTTCCCCTCACCCTTAGGTTTAAGTGTCCCTATTACTTTATGGAATTTTTTTCTTTTGTTAACACACTGTGTGGGCAGTCTCTTAGGAGAGACTGCCACGATACCAACAAATTTGTAGTAAGGCGTGATTTGACACTATGCTGATATGCATAATGAATTGTGAGTAGGAGACAGAGCTTACCAAATCATTTTCTGTTGAAAAAAATCCCTCAAACATTGGCCATCAAGAAAGGTCTCCAAAACTAACAGCCAGAAGCAGATTTCAGAGGGACAATCACCATCTGCTTCCAGCCAATATGGCCAAAAAACCCTTATATCATTCTGCAAACTGTGTAAATTCAGCTACTTTTATTTCATACTTATTTTGCTCCTCCAGCTTATCTTCTCTGAAATGTTCAAAGTCTCACAGAAAAGAGAAAGGGCCTACATACATGGAAGTAGAAAGGACCTACATACATGAAAGAATGGACACAAGAAGAAATACCACCAAGGAAGCTTCAGCTGCCAATATTTCTTCAGCTGCCAAGCTTTTAACTTAGTACTTTCCTTTATTTCTCCTCTGCATGGAGAGCAGATGGATTCACACTCCAGTATCTGGTGGCATCACAAATCAGTGAATCTCAGCTTGACTGAAGTCTTGGAAGCAAGAAACCGATTAATTATTTTAAGCTTGCAGAAGCCAGACAACCCAGAGGAGTTCTGCCAAGCAAATATGGAGTAGAATTTATGGATGTAATTGTGAACTTCTGATAAACTGACACTGGTTGGAAAAGGTCTGTTTTGCTTCAGAGTGATGGGAGCGAGTTTCTAAGAAGCAGAAGGAAAAATTGTGATGGATGGCTGGAATAAGTTCCAGTTGCAGCTTCTTTCTACAGGTGTCCAAATCCTCATTGTTACCTCTGATCCTGCTGTTGAGTAATCCCTGTGAAACATTTAGGGTAGGTCCACTTGCTGCTTGTACTTCACCTGCACGCCAGCACTGCCTCTCCTTAACTGCAGTAGAATACTTCACACTGTGTTACCCCAACACAAACACCACTTCAAGCTTTCTCTCTGAAAAGATTTCTTTTTCTGCAGTGAGCTTTTTTTTTCCTCTTTTCCCTTATTCACTCTTGCAGCTCTTTTCTGAGACGTCTACAAATTAGTCAGCTATCTTCTCCGATTCCGTGCACCAAATCCAGCCACTCCCCTCCAGCAGTACTTCTCTTAATACCAAATTCAGATGTGGTACAGCCTTCCAAGACCTGCCTGGCATTTTCCTGATGACAGATTCATGGAGCACATTAGATGTCATGATGGAAGAACCACACCTGCAGCTTTTGCTTACCTGAGTATTAATTGTGATCCTGCACCATGTTATGTTGGTTTTTTGTTTTCCACAGACCATAGTGGTGATGGGAACATAGTATAGAAGCAATACAACAGTAAAGAGCCTGTGGGGAACCTGCAAACAGGGCTTTTTTTCCAAGTATTTCACTCAAGTGTACTAGTACTAGGATTGACTAAGTTAGGATTGACTAAACAGATTCTCAAGTTGAGCAATGAATGATCATCTCTTGCCTTCCTTCCACTACAGACACACTCATTTAATACTGCATCCATTTAAGAAGACATTCAGCAGTCTCCCTGTTTAAGCACTATATAGCAGACATGCATGGAATGAGACAGCAGGTTGCTATGGAATGTGGGCCAGCTGCTCCCCATTTCCTGTGTGACAGTGGGGATGACTGACCAACAGGTAGACACAGCTAAAGGTAACCCCAGTTTGATTATTTACAGGTTCCCAAACCCAAACCTGATAAGAGTCCATAATGATTAACAGCCAGCTGCTGAACAGAGTCACAGCAGTCCATAGTTCGTAAGGAACAAAACCAGTGGTGCTTCAGTGGGAGATTAGAGCAGTGAACAACAGCTCCCACATGCTCAGCTTCAGGCAATTTGTGCAGGGGAAGGAAACCCCCAAGTCCTCCCTCAGTGGAGCTGGCTAATTACAGTTCATTTCTACTATCGGTGCTTCTGTAGTCCTTTTCTCTACCATGTAAATAAATTTGCCAATGTCAGGGCCTAAAATGTCCTTTAATATCTTTTCCTTCATTTCATTTCATTCAGTTTTCTATTTACTTCCTCTTTATTGAAGTCAAGAAACACAAAGTTTTGCAAAGAAAAAATAAGCAGACTAAACTGTAATTGGCAATTCTAGCATCACTAAACAAAAAGCCTCCTGACTACCCGTTTATAGATTCCAAACCTTTCTTTGGGACAGGCTCTTCCTGAGATTTCTTCTGCACCTTCCCAATGGGTGACTTACCTAATACCTACAAAAAGTGTGCTATCAAGTCAAATTCATACACAGAAGGCTCCCAAGACTACTAAGTCTCATCTGGAGCAGTTTAATGGTACTGCTTCTCAGGGGAAAGACATCAGTGGAGAGATTTCACCTTTTGCAGGTGCAAATTTCATACCCATCATCAAAGCAGCTATTTTTAAAATTTACTCTTACAAGCTAAAATACTTCTTGCAGGTTTATGCAGCTTACACAGAGACAGGAGACATGAAATTCTGTGCATTAACAGAACAAAAAATCAGCTTCACAGCAGTCACTACCTGTAGGTCCAAACAGATAGAATTCACGTGAACAGTAAGAATATTAATATTACAGAGGCTTGTTTTGCCCTCTGAATATTAATAGCATGCACCATGGATTTGCAGCAGAAGTATTTTAAAACACTTAAGGCCCCATTGCCAAACTGTTTCTCAGCCTAGCAGTTCTGTCCAAGCATTTCCTTGTGCAAAGCCAGGAGCTGGACTCAGTGATTTTGCTAGGTCCCTTCCAGCTCAGGATATTCTATGATTCTATAAGAAAGGCTTAAAAATCTTTGCTTATTATTTGTGAAAATTAAAACATTTCCCTGTAAGCTCTTTACAATACTGATTTGTGTCTGTGGACAAACACCTGTAACATACTCTTAAGTGTTTATGGTAAGTTATGACATAACTCTCTAATCATGGTGCTGGTTTCCTCTATAAACTGTTCTAATGAGCATCCAATTCAAATGGTGGTGGCACAACTCTTGAAAAATGCTAGACTGGATGCCCACTTTATATGGAGAAGTTAATGGGAAGAGGTATTGAAAAACAAACTAAATTGGAGTAGCTCCACTCCCCCTGCAGACATGCTGATCTGAAATAAAAGTAACTTTATTCCGAAAAGAATTATTTCCCTCACAAAGCTCAGCAGTAAATCTGGCCTTGAAAGAACTGGCTCTTTTCAGCTCTTAACAGAAAGAACCACAGAGTATGAACTTAATGCAAATAACTTGCTCAAACGAAAACTAAAAAGTTGCTTGCCTTGGTAGGCACAGAAAAAAAAAAGTCTGGTTTTTATCATGACATTAACCCAGACTGTAATTTGTCTTTTTACAACTAATGAGCAACTCAGTGCTGTCAAGATTCATTTGATGTGGCGGGCTTCTGAACAAGACCTCTAAGTAGCTGCTTGCTGGAACCTAAGCGTGTGGGGGACCGAGGAACCAGCCCCCATTTGCTTCTCCTAGGACAGGTAGCTGGAGAACAGCTGAGGTTTAGAATTGTGCAAGAACTGGAACGAAGCTAAGCAGAAGTTTACTGGCAACAAATTGCTAAAACCCTTGGAAAAAACAACAACAAAAAAGAGTAAATTGTGGCTCCCTAAGCACAGCTCATTCCTTGGGAGTCCTGTGAGGTTGCTCAGCAACATACCACAATTGCTGTGGGTCAAGTCCTCGGGACATAATCTAGCCTATTGACTTTAATTCAGCCACCCCTGGCATAAGGTACTGCCAACTGTGAGCAAGAAGAAAACAGAAGCAGTGCAGACTGGAGAGCTCTCAGATGTTGGGAGGAAATTTCACAGTTTCCAAATGTTTTATCCAAATTGTTCCGATCTGCTCAATTCAATAAGTCTGTTCCATGGTCATTCTTTGAAAAAGGTAATTCAGAAACAAATTTTAATTTCAATTTAATAGGAAAGCAAGAACCAAAGTCCACTGATTCAGTGAGACATTTTTGAATTCAAGCCATTTTTCAGTACCCACACTCCTGCTTCAGATACTCTCTCAAAAAACCCCTAATGCCTAATCTTGGAGGAATTCATAATAAAAATACTTTCCACTCTATCAAGCATAGCTGTTCAGGACAAGCTTGACCAGAGGGTCATCCTTCCCTCTTGTGGATAACTTGACCCTTCCAAAACTCATTCACCTAATACATTACTGGGAAACTTTGGCATAAAGTCACAGTTTGAATGTATCACACAAATCTCTCCAGCCTTTCAGAAGGACAGAACCGCTTTGAGATGTATATATATATGTATATATGTATATGAATGTTTCTTTTAGGGAAGTACAGCTATGAATAGAAGATGAGACCTTGGGATGGCATGGAGTTCCACTGAGTATTTGGCTTTCCCATATAAAACACAGAGAGCAGCTTTCTGACCCAGGCTGCAGCATGCATGATGCAATCAGCAGCCATCAACAATCCTTCTGCACAAGTGTTCCTAGCAGAGTCCCAAAAATTTTAGTTTTACTGTAAAAGAGGGAGCTCATATGTGTTGGAGAAAGAGAGATTCCATCAGAAAACATTTTCCCTCTCACTGGAACTACAGTAATGACTCTTAAGCCCAGGCTTACAAGGAGTATTAGTCCACTCACTGAAATCCAAGTGTTGTGGGCTGGGGTTCCCCCTCTGAGAAATACTTAAGGTAAATTTTAAACCTATTATTTTTATTACAAATTCACTTTCAAATACTTGTGCAATTTGCTACAATTCCTTTCTTTGGAATGAAATCTGGGTTTGAAGCTCACTATTTAAACTACTAACAAGAACAATGGGAAACAAACCCACCACCTTATTGCAATAAACAAAATGTGTAGTTGTGTATTTAGGGTTTTTGATGGATATAGGTTTACAACTCATGGTACAAAAGCCTGAATAATCCTAGACCCTGGTATTTCATGCAAGCGTTTGTAATAACGGCACTCAACCCAGTCCCCTGGACCTGGTAGTCTATGGGCACTGCACCCCAGCCTGCTTATCAACAGCAGCATGCTGCCAGATGGCCAGACCCCACCAAACCTCAGTTAATTACTAAATACAGTTTCCCTCATGGAGATATTTCGGCAGAAGTTGTAGACAAAACCTTTGAGTACAAACTCACACAGTTGTAAATACGCATATGTGCAATTGTAAACACACCTATTTCAGCCTTGGCCCATGGGGAGCGACAACAAACGTGTAAAATGAGAGCTCTGAAGCACAGATCAAGTGAAGAAAGAAGCATTTTGCTTGTGTCATTACTAATACAGGCATCTAAGTATCTAAACTAGTTTCTCTGAGAGGCTAGTGTGTGCTTTGAAGTACATGCCTTTCAAAATATATCCATGGTCTTTCTGTGAAGGCTGATGATAATTTTATCTCTTCTGAGCCTTGCAGTAATAAATGCTGACAGCCCCAGATGCCAGGTCCTTGGTGAGAGCATCTGTTTGTTTATTCAGGATTAAGTTAAACTACTTAGCCACCATTACAGTAAATCCACCTCTCCTACAGACCTTCTTAGGAGTACTGAAGAAAATAATGAAACACCACATACTGCGGTGAGATCAATCGCACTCAGCAGACTAAGAAGCCTCTGACAATTTATTCTTGGTGTGGAGGGGTGAGGAATAGACTGCACCAAATATCCCCCCCAAAAAAGAGAAGACAAAGGCCACGTTAGGTGCTCTTTGTCTTGATTTCATCACATCACACCTTGATGCTGTGGCAGACTTTCAACAAGGGACTGTAAAGCTTCATCCCTGCAGTCTTTGTCTGACAAGAAATGGGTTTAGATACTTAAATAATTATGCTCAGTTATATGAAAAAGGACTGGATGTCTTTTTTTTTTTCCTGAGGCAATTCACAGTAGCCCTTTTACCATCTTTCAGTATCTGAAATGTAAAGACTTTTCGATTTAATTTCCTCTTCCTTAGGGGCGTGAAAGAAATGCTGTGCTCTTACTGACACGAATGCGATTTGAGACTCTGAATTACCAGACCTGTAACATCGATGCCATTCCTTCACACTGGCAAAATATTCTCACGTATCATTTAAAGATCTAAAGATGTGAGCACATCAACATGTAGTAAGACCACAGGATACATATTAAGCAAACAGCAAAGAACATATTTGAAAAGGGGATTTTCAAGGCATGCTGCACTGTAATCTATTTAATTAAAAAAACCCCTGAAGATGGCAGAGTTAGCTTCCATTCTGCCATTCAAGGCAGCTGTAAGATTAGCCTTTAATTACTAAATGATGGTGCAAAAGCATGAGACCTGCTCACCAGCTGTTTCTGCAGCACAAGCAGAAACAGTGTCTGGCTACACCTCAGAGTATTGGGGGAGTATGTAAGAGCACCTGCACGCTGCTGGGTTGGAGTGACTTTAAGTGTACAAATAATATTTTGGAGGCTTTTCTTGTCATGAATAGGCAATGGCATTTTATAGATAAATCAGCATGAGCTGAAGGATTAAGAGAATTTGGGTTTAATAGACTGCAGTCTAGAACCTGGCTAGGGTACCCAGGAACCTGACTGCACAGGTACCCTCTGCATTGCTGTTCTTGCTCTCCTCTGCCTTGTGCTGCCAGTGTTTCTCCACCCGGAGCTGGAGACGATGTGGGAGGTGTGGCCAGCTGGCTCACAGCAGCTGCATGTCATGCCACCAGCTGGAGGTGGGTGGCAAGACCACCAGAGGCTGCATCTCTGTGGTTGGGAACTCATCCTCAGCTCTCCCATCGAAGGAGAGAAACCATTGCACTGATGTCACCCAGCAAACAGCTTCTAAAAACCTCCCATGCTGTGCAGAGACTGAGCAGACTGTGTGCATCCTGAGGCAAAAGCTGCACTGGCCCATAGCGATTAGTCCCTAGAGGAAAGGCTCTGCAGTGGGAAAACCCATAGGAAGCAGACCTAGGCCAGGCTGCCAGGAGACACTCCGAGGTCAGGGCAGCGAATGAGCAGCTTCCTCTCCACGAGATGCTATGCAGTGCTTCCCCCGCAAGTTCACGAAGCAAAAAATGATTGCAGGCAGGAAAAACATGACATTTAGTAACATAAATTGACAAGTTCTCAACAGGAATGAAACTATTTTTTCCACTTTGTTTCTTTATATAAACAGCATTTGATTTTTAACATGCAAAAGACTGACAGCACGCCAAGCATAAAATAGATGGTGATCTCCGTAAACCAGGATGGCTGTTATCAGATTGGCACCAAACGAGGCCATTGTCGGAGCTAAAATTACCTCTCAGGTCTTGCAATACACTCCACCAAAGGACACCGTGTCCCACTGCAAAGACACACTGCCTACACAGACATCCACTAGAGGGGCCAGGAGACAAAGGTCTGGGAGAAGTGGAGACTGGACCCCTCACCAGGTTTATGGAGCCAGGTTGGCTCAAGATTTGCACTCCAAACATGCAATGAACATTCAGGAGAAAGACAGAAATAGTGAGTATTTCTAGATTTGACTATGCTAATGGAGCACTAGTTGTTGACACCCTCTGATGTTCAAAAAAGTCAACATTTTGTTTATCTATAACAAGTATGGCCTTAGTGCAACAGATAAATGAGCACCAGTGAAGATGTCACCCACTATCCCTCTGATTTTCACAGTAGTACTCATTTTTCCACTCAATCAGAAACCTGAAGGACAGGGAAAGTGGTTAGCACTTCCTGCATACACAGGCCAATCACTTCTACAGTGGTTTTCTTTTTCTTCAACACCATTCCTGACTTGTCCCATAGTTGTAAGAAAACTGCGTCTTTCGTACTTGTCTCACAATACAAGTGTTCTGAAGGGCGTGTATCTTCCCTGACACTTCCATTGTCAGAATAATTTGACACAAAACCATCAAGAGGAGTCTGGAGTACCCAAGGTAAGTTGTAACACACAGGTCTACAATTCCAAGAGAAAACCAAAAACTTAAACAACTTTCTTTCTGCGAGTTTGCCTTTGAAGGAAGAATACCAGAGATTGTTTAGAACCTTCGTTTTTAAAATGACATTTTAAAAGCATGTATCTTTGGAAAAAATCTAACAGGACATGAAAACAACTTGCAAAAACTTATGACTCCCCAAGTATAACCTGAAAAAGAATTGCTGCATATCCCACAAATTGATAGCTAGGCTTTGGAAGAAGTGGAAAACACATAGAGGAAAACCATTTCAAATATGGTTTGCAATGCAGTACTGGCAAACTGCATTATACTGCCCATGTCTAGGCTAAGAGTCAACAGTGGGCAGTGGACAGGGCAGAGCTAGGATTGGTGATAGGGCAAAGTAAAGACAGGATGGAAAGAAGAAGATGAAGAAACCTGGAAAACTGAGTTTTCTGCTAAAGGGATGATTCCACTGCAAGGATGTGAAGATGGGGGTGAGGGACTGCTGCCTGTGGGAATGGTAGCTATGGCTCACACACTCTAATAATTATAATCATTAATAACAGAAGGATTCCAGGCATAGATAAAATTTACTACATAAATCTTATGCACAACTAAGTGTGCGTTCCTTATGTAGGATCTTATGCATGCATTATATCCTGCAGGGAGGCATAAGCAAACAGATACATACAGAAGAACTTTTCTCATGGCAACTTACTGGGTAAGCACATTATTTGCAGCCGAAATGGTCATTATTCCTATTGCCAAAGACAGAACAATGGGGGAGACAGAAAGGTTTGTAATGAGGTGGTCATTCATCACACCTCTTATTCATTACTTGTTTTAGGTTATGTCACACCACAATATACAGTATTGTGGCACGTTTTTTTCTTAGAATCCATGGAGTATTAGCAATATAGAACTAAATGAGGAATATGAATAAGTAGACTATTGCAGATACAAGTGTGTCTGTAATGGTGTCTTGCCATGTAGAAAGGAACTTGTTTAATGATCAGAGTTTTTACCAAAATAACAGCTTTGATTAGCAGCAGACAGTAGTGCTCATAGAAGTCACTGATTTATTTTAATTGGCTTTGAGACCCACATAACATTAATTTTTCCAGACATGAACTGCAAGTTTTTTACTCACCAAAGTTTAATTCTGCTATTGATAATCCCTTTATTTACTGCAGCACATCTTCAATAATTAAGTGTCTTAAACTTCTCTTTGTTTTGCTAGGGATGGAAAGCCAGTGAATGAGTTTTCATTTAAAGAGTGTGGGGGAGGTGAGTAGTGGAGGAGAAAGACAACCTTTTCCTGAAGACTAAGGGGGAGGATTAAACAGAAATTGCTCAGGAGAAAGTCAGACATTGACTCAGAGTAAATGAAGGGAGCAGAAGCAGGGCTCCTGGCACTGAAAGTACTGTGTGACAACAGAAAACAACCTCGATTCCTATGACTCCCACCAGGCATTAAAGAAGGAAAATGATAACAGCTCCTCCATCAACAAGAGCCCAGCTCAGGTGGTCCACAGCCATGCCAGGCTGTGGGAGACCAGCCCTGCTGGGGCATGGCTGTGGAAGGGCTGCCTGGGGTGCTGGACCATGGGCAGGGACAGCCAGGGCTGGTGGTGCCCTGGGGACCCTGGCAGTCAGGCAGAAAGGAAGCACCCCTGCCCTGCTGGGCCAGCCAGGGTGTGGGAGCCAGGGAGGGAAGGGCTACGAGATCCTTCCCAGCACTGACAATATGGACACAGCTCAAGAGGCCGCTTGGGCTGGTGTGAGTGGAACACAGCCACATCTGTAGCCCACAACAAACCAAGCCTGACATTCCTCCAACATGCACCGAAAAAAATGGCAAAGTTGGGTTTTGGTTGGTTTTTTTTTTTTTTTTTTTTAATTAAAGTCCCTTCTATTTATTTCAGTGCTAATAGACAACCTGTTCCCCAGGCCCTGATCCAGCAAGGCCTGTCCCTAACAGTGGCCTCATCATTTTACAGAGCTATGAACATGGCCACGGGTAGGCACACACGTCAGGGCATGCAGCACACCAGCGAGTCTGGGATATCAATACTATACTACATAATAATTTAAAAGTGTAGTAAAATACGTCTTGCATATACAATGAAACAATGTAGATGAAATACGCCTCCTTCCCCTCAAAGGTAACTATTTTTAATGACTAAATTAAGATAATACATTTAAAAGATGCAGCTTGCTGCATAAACAGAACATACTCAAGGACAGCTCAATTTTTTACCATTCAACATCTTTCCTCAGTTAACTGTAAGTCGAAGGACAAACTTTCTTGGCTGTTAATGATGAGAAAAACTAACAACTGCTGTCCTGCCCAAAAAGTCCACTCCTCCAGCTGGCCAGAAACCAAGCGGAAATTCCAGATCAGGAGGCAATTATTTATGTATGTCTCCTTCCAACCACCCCCCTCTAAACCTTAAATTTGCTTCTAAGTGGGAATTAATCCTGCCTGGAACACTTTTAAATACTGCTGTATCTTTACAATAAGGCCAACGACAGTTTTTGCTTCAGCTGCACTTGCAAGATTTTTGTCCATATTGCTAGCAAATTTCCTTTTATTGTGCTTGAGAGAAAATAATTCTTCAGCTTTGGGGTGTATTTTTTTAAAATACACTATCACACTTAAACCAGAAATTACATTCCTGCCTACTACAACCTGCTGTTACAAGTTTTATTTAAAATTCTTTCACATTTTAAAAGACTTTTTTTTTAAATTCACAAGTACAAGAAAACGCCATTTTTACTTTAGGCTCTGTCTCAGTTCTTCAAGAGAAAAGGATCTCACTGACAAGCATTCACTATCACATTTTCCCCCTACAGTCTTTGTGGATAAACAACAACACTCACATAATCTACTGACTAGATCTTATACTTTTGGACTGAAATAAATGCTCCTTCTTGCGTACTGGATTAAGAGAGACTGAAAAAAAATCTCCTTTCAATTTGTTTCCATTGATGATGCAGAACAATTCTTCATTTCATGCAGAAATGTTTCTTCAAGTGATCCAACTTCAGATCAGAACAAAGTATCATCTTTTCATACAGCTCTTGAGAAAGGCTACAGTATGTGCAGCAACATTTGAAACAAACTGTACTTACCTGACAGTGGGCATAGGCTTTAAAAAATCTAAT
The DNA here is from genome assembly GCA_013398115.1 of Falcunculus frontatus. NCBI lineage: Eukaryota > Metazoa > Chordata > Aves > Passeriformes > Falcunculus > Falcunculus frontatus. The sequence continues at coordinate 142,556 of VZRV01002240.1, read as the reverse complement.
GAGGGAGGCTTTAATTTGAAAATACCTCTTTTTGGCTGGTGTTTTTGCAAAAGGGAAGCATCTCTTAAGTCTTCAGGCATTCAAATGTGATTAAGTGATCTATACATAACATCAGGATGCTGTAAATCACTACTATAATACTTAACTCTTGCAGCTGAATCCCTGAGGAGCTGTAACACACAAAATACAGACAACAAGACAGGCCTCTTGTAAAGCTTTCAGTATATCTTACTTGCATGGAGTAAAGCTCCCAGAGGAATCCTCATGCACAGAGATGAAGACACAACTCAGGCAGGCAGCCATTAAGTGAATCTAAATAATCAAGAGCCGTGATCTGAGCTGAAGTTAACAGGTGAGCAGTGCCAGACTACTCTGAATTAGCATTTTTCAATGGACAGGCAACAGAGAATGAAAGTTGCCCCCTGTGCTCAGCCCAGCAAAGTAATGTAAATGCTTACAGGGCACAAAGACATGGACTAATGATTTCCTGAGGTTGCATGATCACGTTTGACAAGACGTGGCCCATCAACAAGAGTTTGCCCAAAGGACAAGGGTCAGATCTGGCAGCAGCTGTACGGAGCTGACGGCCATGAGACAGCAGCTAACAGAGACACAAACTTCAGAACATCATTCTGGATCTGAAAAGGAAGCTCTTAGAGATGTCAGGGACAAGGCACGCTTTGTAGCTACCCAGTGACACCAGTCACCTCAAATAACAAATTATTTTTATGAAAAAAGGCACATGGTTTTTTCTGCTTCTTTAATTATCCGAAGCAAATGCATGTACAGTCATAGATCTGGAACAATTGTAATTTTCCCAAGTTCCTATAGGCTTTCACCGTGGGGCAGGACCTGCAAGCAGATACCTTCACTTCTTTCACAGACCAGAGCTTTGCTCTATTACACGCAGAAATGTCACTGCAAATTTCATCCTCCTCCCTGAAACCATCCAGCCTAGTGAGCATGATTTGTGCCTCATTTACTGTGTCTGCAGCTGGTAATTCTATTCAACCAGCTCTGCTTGCTAGAAAAATTATCATGATAACCCGAACAGCTTTGTCTTGGAGCACCATTGCCATTCTTTTTTCCAGTGGGAAACAACTCAGTCGTGCTCCCATTTGCCTCAACAGTGCTTCAGTGTTCAGCTGTCAGTTTATGAAGGCTAATAACAAGTGGGAAGCCTTCCTAGTTTTTCAAGATAGGACCTACTGTCTTAAAAGAAGTCAAAACCTAAAGCTAGTCAAAGAATTGATAAAGAATTTAAGGGAAATGGAACAAAATGGCAATAAATTTATAATTCAAAGATTCCCTTTCCGTGAACTGAGTTAAGAGAGATTTAAATATACTCAGAATAAGGACCCTACAGAGAGACTGCATTATGCATACAAGTTTTGAATGGAATGAAAGAAAAGCTAATAAATGGATAGTAATAAGCAAAACTGTGAAAATGAAACTAGACAAAGCCTGAAAGGAGGTTTTGGGGAAAAAAAGGATGGTAAACAGTGCTTAAGTGTGTTTTCATTGTTTGCCTAATCTCTGAAAATTAAATGTTCCATAAGAAAAAGCAGCAGATGCAGAAATGAAGCTGATATACAGACAAAGGCAGCAGATGCATAAAGGAGTTACCGATGACTTACTTGGTTTTTTTCATCTCTACTACTACCATTTGGTTCTCCTAAAAACAAACAAACAAAAAACCACTCACACTAACACAAGCATTTAGGACAAGAGATGTCTTTCACCTTGTCAGGAATGACTTCTAATGCCTTAGAAACCTGGCCTTTACATATTCCCTGATTGAGAGCGATTTGCTTGGTTATGTCACTTTGTCCTCTGGTAAAATAAGTCTCATGGAGCCAAGAACATAATGCTGAGTAATCAAAATGTTTAGGGTTGTTGTGTGCAGTCCTTTCCATGACAACCTATGCCTGTTGATTGTATCTGTACATTCCATTTATTCCTATGTCACTTTCTGATATGCTATAGGCTACCTCTTTCTCTTTTCGTGACTAGGTATAACAAAAGCAGCTGCTGGAAGCCTATTATCTAATTATCTTGTTAGATCCTGCAAGGACTGTGGTGCTCATATAAGCAGATCACAAATGTTTCAGCCTCTCAGACCACCATTTCTTATCTAGCACGCAGAACGTTATACATTCTCTAAATGTGCTGGATGTTTAAATGAGCTGTCAGAAAAGCCTTTTCTTTGTCACTGTCATCACTTGTGTTGCTTTCAGCTAGCAGTATCTCCTAGTTTAGCAAGAGCTGTAGAATTAGAGCGCTTCACCAGATCATGGCCAGGACACAGCCCGGTATCTCAGCAGCTCTTCCAGGTGCTGTGGCCTCTGATGACACGGAGATGGGAGCTGATAAGACATGCCCACTTCTACTGAGCATCACTTGCTCCTCTGTCTTTAGCTGAGGTTCTTGCTCTGAGCCTCAAGAATCAGAACACAGCTGGATCATCATCAAATTGCTTGAGATTACTGACTGTCTGGAAAGGCATATCTGAGTTTGGTGACTGAACACCCATCAGAATGCAAAAGAATTATAAGATACAGAAAAACTGCATCCAGCACACAGTTGTGGTGCCCCTGCATGCATGGACAGAAAAGCACTCCATGCAGAGCAGTTGTCATTTGTAACAATGGTATTTTTATAACCATCCCAGGGATCTCTGTCCCTTAAATACTGACAATATAGGCAGCAAGAATATAACACTGCAGTTAAAAAACTCAGGGTCATTACCAGGTCACCCTCCTCTCCCACTGCTCTGCTAACTTCAGCTTGCTTTGCCATGCTGATCGTCTTTCAATTACTGAGCTAGATGAAGCTGACCAATAATGTAAGGTAGATGAAAAAGTCTATAATCTCTAAACTCTACTGAAGTGTCAGGTCCTGGATTTTTTTAAATGCAAATCCAAAAGTAATTTGAAAATCTCTAAATGCATTCTGCCAGCTTTTAAAGCTCTAACTAACAATCTATATTCACACTCCAGAAGGAAGAAATAAAGAACAGCAAACTTTGGGCTATTATTTTCTCCCTTCCATGTACTTCATCTACTTTCCAATGCAAAAGAATAAGCTTCAAACTCTTAAAATGTATCTCTTCAACTTTTATATGTATGTTGAGTCTAGTCTTAATTTCCAGAAATACTTGAAAAATACTTGTGAAACACCCCAATACAGATTCTGATTTGAACAGATCCATGTTGCGGATAACAATAAAATGACACTTTCAGACTACACTTCTCACGAAACAGAGGCTATTTTTACCTATTGTGCTATAAATAAGCTAACCTATATTTCAATGCAGCCTTTGTGTCCAGTCTGCCTGCTTGTAACAGGCTAGAAGAGAAGCACACAGTTGAAAGCATGATCCACTATGGCAAATCCTATCAACAGTCAATCCATTTCAATACCCAGCCTCTAATGCGACCCTGCAGAGGAGAGCGAAGTCTTTAGTCACCTCCCAGCTAGTTATGATCTACCAAGCTTGGGGGCCAAGAAAACAGATTTCTTCTCATTCTCCTAACACAACTACTTCATGCCCTGATTCGTTTTGATTAAATTTTCATTTTTGCTACAATTACCTTAGCGAGCATAGCTCTTGATATGGTCAAAAATTACCTACCACTTATAAAAATAGCAGAAATATTTGATTCGTTATCTTCCTGTAGCAGCAAGTATTGCAGTAGAAAAAAATACAATTAATTTTGTTGGCTAAGCTTTTGATTATCTAAAGGATTTTTAAAGCCTAGCAGGGAGGGTAGAGATTCCAATAAAGATATTAAATGTAAGTAGTGGCTGTTGATAATTTCAAACTTTCTTGCTTATATTGCACTACTGTGCTAAATGCCTCTTCAGCTTCCGGGCAGCATAAACTGGAATGAGAGAAATGTAAAGGTGTGTGATACAGAAGATGTATTTAGATTCTGATTTTGCAGCTTTGGGAGTAGCTGTGGCCTTCAAATATGAATTCTGGGACAAATTTCAGTTTAGGTAAATACACTGGTAGAAATTCAGTGACACGGATTTGATGCATAGCCAACGTTGAAAACACATGAGGTTCCTTTGTGAAGCAAAGTAACAATGGCATGCTTAGACACGTAATAGCAAGGAGATGTCAAGCTAAGACCCTTAAACTTTCCTACTTGTCATCCTTTTTTATGCTTACTTTTGCATAAAGTACTAATGTGTACAGCCTATGTACAGTGCTAGCATGACATCAAGCTTTGTGGAAAATGCACTACTACTGTGAGTACATACTTAGCTCCTGGACTTCAGCATGCCTTTAAATATCATTTTCTGCCCCTCTGAGCCAGTACACTCATCTATAATTATACTAAACTGCCAGTGTATCTGCACATAACTGCGTTTATCCTCTTGCAGTAATACCTATCTGACAAAAAAAGTGAAAAATGTTTTTCTCAGTTCTATATACACTCAGATAGCCCAGGAAATAATATGTTCAGCATATTCAATTTCCTTTAAAAAAAATTCAAGTTGGTACACTAGCAATTTGATCAATGAACTCTCAAATAGGCATTTAAATGTAAGTTTCAGTTACCTGAGTTTTCACAAATAAATGATGGGAGAAATTCTGTTAGTAATACAACATTGATTTTTTTAATACTTGTAGGTAAGGAAGATGTTTTGAAAGTAGCACAAGGCAAAAGCAAAGAACCTGGCTTCACCCCTTCAGGCCAGAGTGGAATGGGGGAACCATAGCACATGGATGCAGAAGTGCTGCTCTACCCAAAATGACACCACATCAACTGCTTGACCCTGTAACACCCCCTGCATAATCCCCCTCCAAACTACACTGTTCAGCACCTTCCTTTCCTCTGGAAAAACAGCCAGACAATTCCAGGGTAGGAGTTGCAGATGCTTTTCTGGGTCAGAGCCTCCCAAAGCTCTTCTGGCTTAATCCCACACCTCTCCTCCTTTCGACTCTTGCTACTGCCTCAGGAAGGTCAATAAAAAACTCTAGACCCAGCTCATGGACAGCTGGATGTTTTTCTGGAGAAAGCCACAAGGGAAGAAAAAGGAGAAGCCTTCCAAGTGAGACAGGTCACTCAGCAAGTGGGGCTATGCAATGGCAGAAGGGCAGAACAAACTCTCAGCAGTGAGAGCACGGGCAGTCAAACCCACACATCCCAGGCTCCTGGAGCCCACTTCTCAATGAGTCTCAAGTTTCAGCTTTGCAGATTAGCCTCATGAACTTCACATACGTGGCAGAAATTCTCTGGCTGTCAAAGTGATTCTGGGAACTGATCCAGCTAAAATAAGAGCCTGACAAAGGGAAAGGTAAAAGGAGAAGGAAGAGGAAGGAGGAGGAAAGAAGAAAGAGGAAGAGGAAGGAAGGAAGAGGAAGGAAGGAAGAGGAAGGAAGAGGAAGAGGAAGGAAGAGGAAGGAAGAGGAAGGAAGAGGAAGGAAGAGGAAGGAGAAGAAAAAAAAAAAAGGAAGGGGCATTATTACTGGGATGGATTACATCCTGATCTTCATTGCTGAAACAGCTTTGCTGGCACAACGTAAGTATAAATAATAAGTATTGACTCTGGGAGTTGGCACATCCAAACCATACCTCCTAATACACTGTCACTGTCAAAAATGGTAACATTCCATAATACAAGATCACCACAGATCTTTACTGCAAACCAATCTGTACAGCAGATTGATTTGCTAATACTTTATAGAATCTGTGTTCTCTACACAAGGTATACATAAAGGTCAATTAGGATAAATATCCCAAGTGTGACTGCAGAAATAAACAGTAATAAAAAACAAAATTCAAAAACTCCGAATGGTCAAAACTATGCACGCAATGACTTTTATTAATGCATGTCAGTGATGCAACAGAGCAATGCAGAATCATCTGTAGGTCAGGAAACATGACCTCATTTTCTGCATTCCAGCTGACTACTGTGTGATCTCTAAGTTTCTGTTACAAATTATCCAGCCCTTCTTCGAGTTGAATGGATAGACAAGCTGACTTAAGGCTTATAAGCAGGGGTTTTGATTTGGACTCTGAAAATTGAAGAGATAATCAGCTTATCAGCTTTAAAGAAGAGAAACTGAAACACATTTTTGTCTTGCCTTGCTAGTTTGTTATAACCAAAATCTATACTTTCTGTTCCTTGAGAAATGGCTTCTGTAAACTAAACCAAAACTTACTAAATCAGATTGAAACACAGAGTGTCCACCTGTTGTGGAAGCTTCAGTATAAGTTTTTCCGTAAGCAGACAGATAAATGCATTCATGCTTTACAGAGGAGACAGACAAAGGCAGTGCAACATTCTAGTCCTGTGTCTGCTTTTTGTTTATAAGTACTCACATAAAGTGAAATGGCAGTGCAGAGCCCAAGACAGTCTTTTGGAGATTTAAAGATGAACAGACTTTGCTGGTAACACAGCTAATGAGACAGAGTATCTCAGCTGACAGGCATTTGAAAAAAACTCACGTCCTATATTTTATGATGAGCACAACTGCAGAGGCCACACGATGATTCTTGGGGCTAACTCTCCCTTTGTAGGGACACATGGAACTTGTCTTTCCATGTAGAGAAAATGCTCTCTCTCTAGTAAGTATTATGACTATTGATTATATAGATGCTGATCTCCAGAAATGTTTTAAATACCGAAGAAAAGAAGGTAAAACACCCCAAAAAAACCACCCTACCCTCTGCTTTATTTTAGTACATAAGTATTTTAAGCTCACTCATTGAAACCAGAGAACTGTCCTCTGGCAGCAAACTCTATTGGAAAAGCCTTGGCTACTGGAAAAGCCTTGGCTACTGGAAAAGCCTTGGCTAGAATTTTTTTTTTTTTTTTAATCATCTCTAGGTATAGTGTCTGAGAGCTCAGAGCTCATTTCCACAATCATGTACCATTCATAACTAAAATTCCATGTCTCATTTCTTCCCCTGTTCCCAGATTCCCAGAGAGAAATATGTCAAACTTTATTTATATTGGGGCTGAGGAGAAACAAAGCCCAACTTGTTTCTAAAGGACTTTGAGATCATTTGTTTTGTAGGTGCACATTCTCCATAAAAAAGCCTGTGTGCCATGCCCAGGAACCCTCTCCCAACAGGAAGGATAAGCTGTATGTTTTTGCAGGCTTCTAGAGATATGAATAGTGTCCATACAATACCTTCCCTTGTTAAAGGCAAGTAGTTTTCAGAGCAATAAAACTGATGCCCAGCAGACTCCTTGCTACATATTCATACATTGTCATCACCACAGGAACACGGGGTCCTTGACCATAATCTCCATGCATCATCCCCCCCCAGCTGTGATCATCCACAGCCCATGCTTCAAAGCCTACATACTTCCAGTTCCCCCCCAGCCACAGCAACATCAGCTCAGGCTCGTGTTCTCTCATTGCCCCATGAGTGAGAAGCAGCACTGAGGCGTGGCCCAGCTGTTTTCCCACCCACCCCTACACAACACCACTGGTGATCTTACCTTACACCTTTTCCCTTGGGTGGGGTATCTGTGTGCCTCTCTTCAAACAAACCAAGGCTATCAATGAAACCTGCCAGAGATTAGCAGCATTAAAGCCTCACTCTTTCTGCCAAATCAAGATAATTGATCATTGGCTTCAAAAAGCTGAGTGGAAGGCAGATGGATAGATACAGCCATCCTATAAACTTCAGTTCCTCAGGAAACCAGGCTAAAAATAGCTGATCTCAAACACTTAGGGAACGAATTGAACTCAAATTAACATAAATACCAACTGGAATGTTAAAATGTGTTGGCTCTTAAATATTATCTTTTTAAAAATGGTGTCTCAAAGGGTCAAAATTCTAACAATATTTATATGTAGCAACAGATGAACATTAATTTATTTACTGGGTCCAAGATGAGAATAGGTTACAATCTAGGATGACATCAGTGCAGATGAATGCAGGATGCCATAAATGACATGACTGAGCAGGGGTGTTTAGCATGTCTCCTCTTCATTCCACAGATCATTAGCTTGTCAGTGTGGGTAAAGAAAACATCCAGACTTCAATTCCCTTTAACAGAAGTGGATACTTTCTTGGGTTTTATCAGCTGCTTCCCAGATTTCCAAAATGTTTTAAAATTTCTTACAGTCCAGCATGCTAGAATCTATTTGCCTTACCTGTAACGAATTTTGGTCCAAACCCTTCAAAGAGTTATACACAAGGCTGAATTTTTAATAAAACAAACAGTTCAGAAGCAAATATAATCTGAGTTAATATTTGCCAAACCTGAGGATTGGTTTTCTTATTGACAGCGGGTAACTCCAAATAACACTTAACATTCCCAGTGTGAGGATCAGAAAACACATCTTATACAAACTGATGCTTCTTCATGGCGATGTCTCATGGCAAAGTTAGTACCTACAGGATCCCAAATACCAGCATTTCACCTCCTCTAGTACGAAAATTCCAGATAGAGCGCTTCTAGAATCCACATGCCAAAACTTTCTTTCCTCCTTTAATCTCAAGAGTAAAACAGAGGAAACCTATGCAAAGTCCTGACAATCCCTTCCTCCTGGCACCTCAGTAATTTTAATGTTCTTTCCCATCAAAACAAATTAACAAGCAAATTAAGTCCAGTGAAATGCTAATAATCCTAACCTTCTATGGAAACCAGCAAGAAATTAGGACCTTAAATAATGCTTTCTATCTTAATCATTTACCTGCAGCCCTCAGACTGACCAGCACAAATTAAAGGTATCATTAGGTGTCCTGGTCTAGATGGACTAAAAGTTTGTTAGATGTGAGGTGGTTTGGATTAAAACAAACAGTTCAGGTTTGGTTCTGACTCAACAAATTTAGTATTTCCCAAAATCTTTCTTTATAAAACTTTCATTCTACTCAAATGTCTAGATAACCAAGAGTGAGAAATGCACACAAGCAAAAATCTAACATTTACTGACTAACACTTCATGGATTTCAGAGATCAATAACGTTATGGGGGACTGAAAAGAATTCTATTTGATACTAAAAGTAGGCTCCCCTACTTTTTTTTTCCAGAATAAATTTGCCTTGTCTCTTCTTTTCCAGACTCAAGTCTGGAACATCGACTTACGGTCTATAATTAGTTTTCACAGGTTAGATGGTGAAAGTAGGATCAACCCAACTAACTGAAGGGTGAGGAAAAAAAGGGGAGAAGAAGAAATTTTGTAATTATACTATACTCCCCCATTCCAGCTAAGTCACAACAAAAATTGAGGAGAGCTTGGTTTGCAACATCTTCAGCAATGCCTTTTTTCCTTTTGGAAGGGACCTGCTGTAACAACTCCAGTGATTGTCCTGGAGAACCGTAACACTGAATTCTTCGAAAGAGAACCATTTACAGCGGAAAAGAGTAAAACACACGGTCCATAAGAAAGGAAAAAGTGACTTGGAACAGCATTTGGCACAGCATAAACAATAGAAAGCAGCAAAGAAACTATACAACATTAAAGATGACACTAGAATAAACTGTACCTTCTTAGTCTAAATACATTCAACACGTGGGAAAATCTTTATTAAACTGTAAGGCACAGAAACATCTGTTTTGATTTAGCTTGTGTTACAGCAAACAAACATGAAAGCCCACTGCCTGTATCTTCCCCTGGGGCTATTTGTGGGGAAAGGAATACTGTTTATAACATTTGTGCTACAATCAGAGAATTACAAAATAACTTAGGTTGGATGGGAGCTCTGAAGATCATCTGGTTCAGCCTCCCTCCCATCTCATCAAAGCAAGGCCAACTTCAAAGTTAGAGCCAGTTTTAAAGTTGGATCAGGTTCCTTAGGGCTTTGAGTATCTCCTCCCAGGATGGAGACAGCACAGCCTCTCTGGGTTACTCTCTGGGTAACTAGTGTTTGACCACCCTAATGGGAAAAGCTTTTTCTTCGTCCCAGATGTATTACTGACTCATGTTCAATCTGTTATTCACCAGGACCCCCGAGGCCTCTCCGTAAAACTGCTTCCCAGTCAGTCTGTCCCAGCTCGTACTGGTGTGCAGGGTTATTCCTCACAGCAGCAGGACTTTGCTGAACTTTATGAGGTTCCTGTCAGCCCATTTCTCCAGCCTGTCAAGGTCCATCTAAATGGCAGCACAAGCCACTGGTGCATTAACCACCACTCCTAATTTTGAAGTGGCTGCAGACTTACTAAGGGTGCATCCTGCCCCATCATCCAAGCCCTTAAGAAGAATTTTAACAATGTTGGCCTCAGTGTGAAACAGTGATGTGCCTCTAGCTGAATGTTGTGATGCTGATCTTCAAGCACCAGCAGTTCAGACAGGTTTCAGTACTTTCAGTCCACTCTCCCACCTACTTACCTGACTCAAAATTCACCAGTGTCTATGAGAATGTTAAGGGAGACAGTATCAAAAGCTTTACTAAAGTTGAGATAAACAGTAGTTAACCCTTTAGTCAAACCTTTTACCATGAGCCCTCTATTCACAAATTTCAAGACCCTCTGCTGTAGAGCTCTGTGACATTAGGAGCATTCAACAAAAAAACCCCTAACAAATAAACCAAATACACTAAAAGGCACAGCAAAGCCTTTCTCTCTTGCTCAAAACTCAGAACTAGTATCTCAGAACAACCAAAAAAAAACCCCAACCCCAGAAAAAAATACATTCAAATGAATTAATTTAAAATTCACTGAAGACTCTGCATTTGCATTACATTTGTTACGAACTAGGGAGATGAACAAGGACATGATTATGATGATGCACAGCACCTCATAACTTGACTGAATTACTGTGACTTCATTAACCATTTTTGTTGAAAAAGTTCAGAGAAAAATTCAGGGTCAGGCAAACACCCTTAACAAAAAGTGCTGTGCATATTTAAAAACCCAGTAGGGTAACAAGTGAATTAAAATGGTCTCATTTTAAAAACAGAATGAAACTTCAGTAACAGGTGGAACAAACTTCTCATTTACACCCCCATAGGTCATTCAGTCCCCAGAAGGGACTGAAGAAAAAACCACAACTCTGTCAGAATGTAATAGGACTATGATCTACATGTCTAATGGGCCAGTGTAAACTGTTCCTACGTAGCCAGGGTAGCTTTCCAACACCAATCTCTTCCAAAGGAGACATGAATCTGAACTTGGTAGCAGTAACCTGAACTACTTCTCACCCACCATGTGGGAGGACAAGAGTCAGCCCAGTATCAAATCCTTTCACAGGCAAGAGGCAGTAGGATGCCATCACTTTTTGGACCCCTGACAAGGTGGGAAGGCACCTGAGAAAAGGTGGAGAATCTTCACGTGGATATTCCTTATGTGCGGCAAGTTGAGTTTTTCAATTTCTAAATGCCATTTATCTATTGCCAGGAAGGTCATAGAAAGTTTAAACACTCAAAAAAGAAAGGTTTTTATGAACATAGGAACTACCAACATGATTCTTAAGTCTTCCCAACTGGATGTTTAAACTCTTTGGTTTGGCAAACCTGAGAATATTTCTGCAAAGGCCTCTTTCGAAACATACAAACTGAAGAAGTGACAACATGCTTCACTTTTTCTAACTATTGTGGTTTCCATTTTTCTTTTCTTGTTTTCTCCTGCATGTGGTTTTAATATTTGAATGGTTTTAATGAATCTTTAGTCACAATCCCACCAGCTGACCTGTGAGTGGCTATGGAGAATCCCACTGGCATCTTCCTGGCCAGATCAGCTGCAGAACATGATCTTTGCTTAAATTATACTCAGATGCATTTCCTTAGAGGGAAGTTTTTCAAGTGATTAATATGAACTTAATGGATAAACAGTTCTTCAGGTTTTCTTTCTTTCTTTCTCATTTTAAGCACTGCAAGCCAGGTGAACCTCTGGAAAAACACGGCACAATATAGACACAAATCAGGGCAAATGACAGAACGAAATCCTTCAAACAGTATGACATGGGAAAGTGACAAAAGACTATACTGATGGCATGTCCACGGTAAGAGCTTATTACTTTAATCATACAGTCCTTAACTAAGCTTCATTGCTCAAGATTGTCCTAAGTGAATTGCTGAAGTTCTAAACATGCCCTAAAATTCATAACAAAGTGAGAAGGAAAGTAAAGTTTCTTGACAGATTTAATCAAGTGGCTTTTTTGTTGGATCTCTTTTTGGGTTTTTTTTGTTGTTTGAATAGGACCCTTCTACTTTGCCAAGCCCATTACATGGCTGGTGTTAGCACAGTTCAGCTCTTATAAAGGCTTTAGAAGCTGCTAGCTGGTGAGCAGTTGCAAGAACACACAAAAAGCACACTGTACATTTGCAGTTGCAGGTTGCTTGGGGTTGAATATGCAGAAGTTTATTTTCCTACAGCATTCAGCTGGCAGGCTCAGCAAACGAGAACTCCAGTTCTGAGCTGCTGCCATTACCCGTGTGGTGTTCAGTGCCACCAGCTCGCTGGAAGGCTGGCAAGCCTCGGTACAGGAACCGCGCTAGCTCCGAGTTCTGCTCGTGGTGAAAGCAGGGGCACACAAACCTTTACACTGCCCTTCTGAATAGCAGTTGAATTCCTTCTGCCTCATGGACTAAAATATACTGAGTGCTAGCTGGGATTTCCTGTAGAGAGCTTTGGCACTGAGATGAATTTACTGTCTCTATTCCTGAGGGTCACTCGCTCCACACTGCATGTACCAACCACGGGGTTCAGCAGACAAATCACTTTGAATGTTCACTGCAATACACTTTACTACTGTCAACAAAAAGATACAACAGTAAAGCAGATTTTCACTAAGACATATTACTCTCTCCAAGTAGCTTTGATAGACAGGAACCCTGGTAACCATGAATATACAGCAACAGTTACAACACACCCACTTTCATTTAATAACTTTTCTCATTTTGCTTTCCTTTATTTATGAGTTGGTAATCTAAATTTTATAATCTCTTTCACTGAGGGATGAGAGAATAAAGAGCCTTATACCACAGGAAAATAATTCATTATCAGATACAACCTTCTGGTAGCTTGCTGTAGTAATATGTTGCCCAGGCACTGACTACACTGAATGACTAAAGTTCCTATATCTAACATGTGGCAGAAAAAAACCCAGAACAAATACAATAACATTTAATCAGAATATTTAAATATGTCTGTATCAGGTAGGATAAAGATTACCAGTGTATTATGAAGTATTAAGAGCCCTTCGTGATGACAACCTGTGAGTGCTCCAATTTTGTTTGTATTTTGAAAGCAAATCTTATGGGAAATGACATTCTGGCCTTCAGGCACTATACTGAGTTCAGCTAATTAATAGGATAAATTGATTTTTCTTCTTAAACGATGCTTGTGTTGATTGATTTGGAAGAAAAAATGTGACATTGCTGATAGCATTAGAAGGGTGAGATTTTAACTTTTTGAAAGAAACACAGCACAGTAATGTACTGGAAAAAGCAGAGCTTTTTTTAAAAAGCTATGTTGAATGGTGTTTTTACTTAGACGGTACATCCGTTACACATTTTTCAGAAGTTAAAAGCTTTTCTAAATCACAGTGGTAGCAGTAAAAAAGACCGACTCCAGCAACAATTGAAGGATTCAGAACTTCTCCGTTCACGTGTTGTTTCCTAGATAGGTACATTGAAATGAAATGTGATGTAAAAGCCACTAAATAGAAATAAGAAAAACCCTTTCTGTTTTGATGTTTGGTTTCCTGATTAGAAACAAAATTAGACGTAGCTAATAAGAAATAGGCTGTTCAGTCTTTAATTGGTGTGCAAAGAATTGATGCCTTTTACACAGAGCTGCTTAGGGTCACTCTTCAGTTTCATGAACACACAATTTTCCCCAGACTGTTTTCCCTTCTCAAAGCATGAGTATTAGCTAGAAAACTGTAAGAGTACAGAAGCTCTCAGAGATTTGAATTTCACAGATATCTATTAGAGAATATTTGTATTTGCTTTTTACCCTTACAGAATTGCATCCACACGTGAAGTCTGTCAACCTACTGTGGGAGCCTTCCCCTGTCTCACCCCCAATACTTATTTTCTAAGTTGGGAGAAAACCAAAACTGACTGCTCTGAACAACCTAATTTTGCTCTACGTATGTTCTATATCATGCTGCATTTCCAGGCAGTGCTTTAGTATACCCTGCATACACTTTCTCATGGATAAAATGGGAAGAGTCTAGTGGCATTCCTGCAGAGACCAGAAGAACCGAAGACAACCTCTGGAATTGCAGAGAACTTATTTATTTATTTATTCAAGCTCTTGGATACACTCTCTGAGAAGCCACTGCATTGAACATGACAGCAGAAAGAGATGATGGTTGCAGAACCACGAAAGGCAGTGTTTAACTTTACAGAACTTGCTGTTCATCTTTCAGCCAGGAGTGAAGCTGCAACTTTGTGAGGGGCAGAGGGAAGGAAGGACTAGACACAAGTAAGGAGCTCCTTACTTGCACCCATCTCTCTGACCCACTGGGGCATGCCAGATGTGCACTTGCCATTCAACACGGCTGAGCTCCGGGGAATGAGGCTGAAGCCCACGGACAGATGATGTGCTGCAACAGCCCAATTTCCATCCCCAAATCTGCTTTCTGACCTTTCCCCATCCCTACATCAGCCTCGGCTTTGGTTTCACTACATGTACTGTAACTAATACAGCTCTACCAATTATGGCCCTCCCTCCTGGCAATGCCAGGAAAATATAAAGAATAACTCCTCTATGCTCTTCTGCATCTCACAGTTTCCAGGGCTGCTGTTAACAGTGTCTGTATTAAATCCGTGGTGAAGGCTTGTGACTCTTGATTTAGCATTTTCCATGGAAGGAGTGGCCATATCCTGGCAGCTACCTTCTGTACCTGTACTCCCCACCAAGGGGAACTGAGCCTCAGCTAGGGCCAGGAGCTGCCCTTCATGGAGAAAAAACTCTGGGAGACCCGGCAGCAGCACAAGTCAGAGTTGCTGGGCTTTGCTTGCTCCCCGAAGCACAAATAAATTAAACCTCAAAACAAATGATTTCTCTGTCAGATGTCTTTCTCTGCATTGCCGCATACATACAGAGGTATTTAGTACAGAGATACCAGCTATTCTTATTTAAAAAGTTTCTTCCAGCATACTTTCTATACTAAATGTTACTTGCTGAGGTGTAAGAAAGCACAACCAGCATTCCCAAACTGCTCCTGTGGAAACTATTTAATCCAAGAAAGACAGACATAGGAGCAGGTGAATGAGTAACAAAGACACTGATCACATTCAAATACAGCGCTTTGCAGATGGAAAATAAGAATACACAACCATGTTCTCTGGAGCAAATAAATGTCAATGTTTTCAGTGAAATTACAAAAGGCCTGACTAGTATTCTGAAAATCATTTGTATTGCTTTATCAACATGTATCTATCCATGCATGGCAGGAAAAAAGTCATCATAGTGTTTTCAAATCAAAACAACCATACAGCTGCTACTCTCTTTACCACTTAGAAAGTAAAACTGCATGATCTTTCCTCTCCTTGGTATATTGACTCAAGATAGAAGAGAATATTCTGACTGAGATTGATCTGGGAAACACATTTCAATAGAGATGCCGTCCCGCAGACACAAGGGATTACAAAAATATTCCTCATGCATACATTAGTCACTAGATAAAAAGAATTTGTAAATCAATATAGAGAAAAAGAAACCAACAGAACACTTTCTAAAACAGATATTTTCTAATCCTCTAGCTATGCATACTCTTAT
Source organism: Falcunculus frontatus (assembly GCA_013398115.1). NCBI lineage: Eukaryota > Metazoa > Chordata > Aves > Passeriformes > Falcunculus > Falcunculus frontatus. The sequence goes on along the minus strand of VZRV01002240.1, from coordinate 126,908 downwards.
TATTTAAACGCTGAGCTACCTGCATGTACTCAGATTCACTGCCTGCATACCTCTTTGCAAGCAAACTGCAATTATTTACTAACACTTCAGAAATTTTTTGATTCCAGGTACATCTTGTAAAAGGCAGGCTGTGTTCACAGAGGGCTACTAAAAGTAATACATCGTAAACAGTGAGTTTACAACACAAGTCTTTGAGAAGGAAACAAGGCTAGTTCAAATGTAACCTTTGGGAAAAAAAAGCCCAGGGTATCTATCATCCCAAATCCCTTCTTGTGCAAAGATCAGAAACTGCTCAGCCTTAGGAAGCGTATCACCCACGTCCTACCAAAGGCAATCTCCAAACCAGGAACTTCCTGGGACAGAGAGAAGCAAAGATTTCAGTAATCACTACTATCCACCCTGTGCTGCTTAGTTACAGCAAGAATGACCAAATATTACAGTCAAGACCAACATCACAGGGACACGCCTAACTGGGGCTTAATGTAATCCGAAAGAATTTGCCAGTGAAATTTACTTGCCTTTACAATCATCCAAGTTTGTCACTTTGTCCAGTTCTTGTTATGAAATTCTCTCAAACTACACAAAACCAAATCAAGTATTGAGATAAAAATCCTTTCAATTTTACTGAAATAAAGATGATGATTAAGAAGTCACATTTTATTCAAGCTTCCTCTTAAAAGGAACAACCAAGTTGAAAAAAAATTGATGGGGCAAAGTGCTTATTGCCTAACAACTTAAAGTTTTCACTATATTTGTTCCATGTAAAACAGTTCAGGACTAAGCCCATTTCTTCCTTGAGCCAACAATTTTGAATGTTCATTGGAGAAGACAAACATAAAAAGCATAACCCTGCTGAGTATGACTTTGCAGCTTAGTGACAGGCTTTGCAAGTTACCTATAAAGTCTCTGCTCTCCTCCAAAAGATCTTGTCTAAGATGTTGCCTGGATATTTTGCCACTTTTCATTGGTGGTGAAATGGGGACCACAGGATAAAACAGAAACAAATTATTAGATTTTCATCTTCAGTAAAAATTTAAAATTAGTCAGATCTGAAAATTGTATCTAGTATGCCTTACTTAGGATACTCTAGTTACGGTATATTGTATTCCTTCATGCTAATCATGCCTGAAGTCATGAACAGAAATGAGGGAAATACAAGCTGAGATTTCAACCATACAATGCTATATTTACCAACTGCAATTAGTGAGTTTTCCCATTCTGCAGTTGCATTCTGCTGGCCTTTCAAATCCAGTGGATAATAAAAGACATAACCACAACCACCTGGTTACATATTCAAATTAATTCAATCCAGATATAAATAGCCTCAATGTAAAAACATGAATTCATAAACTGCTGAGAATTCAGTATCTTAGTTCACTGCTGGAATTAATTTCTTTTCAACAGACTGGTTGTCTTGAGAATACCCGTAATGCAGTAAATGAAAACACGTGTGTCACTGCCAGCAGTGAGAATTCATGAAATTGTAACTGATGGATGTTAAAAAACCAGATCTGCCATGGGAAACCAATAGTTTGGCAGTTACTGGAATAAGAATGATAAAGCTAAAGATTCCTGGGTTTGGCTATATTTTCCTCTCACTTAAAAATGAAACAAATATTGTTGCATATGGAGGTCAATCAGTGGGGCATTGGCAGAGAGAGATGCTTTAAAAAGAGAAGATACAGTTTTTTGCCCTGTTGCAAAAAAGTGGGTAGTGGATAAACCACAAGGAAAAAGACTTGCCTATCCCTTTAATATAAAGAGAAAGTATATGCATCACAGTTTAAATCATAAAAATTTCAAGGCATTTTTAAAAATTATAGGAGCAGTCTGAGAATGTTATTACCCTCTTCTACAGATATCTCAAAAGAATTACACTTACACTCTCTTTCTAAATTATTCAGGTAGAGGGATACTAGATGCTTTACAAATACTTAACTTTTAATAACTTTCCTGACCTTGCCAACAGCTGCTAATAGTATCAAGTTATACAGATAATTTGTCTTGGCTTTGCATTTGGGGTTCACTTCCCTCGTTAAGGCATTCAACTATCATCTCCATTTCATAAATTTTTTTGACTGTCACAGTGCACCTGCCAATCAACAATTTGGGAATGTAGATGCCAGCAGGTACCAAAGTGAAACAGAAGAATCTGGCTACAGACAGGGAATGCAGAAGAGCACAATAGCTGCTGATGCCAGCTACGGTTCTGCTTGCATTCAAAACAGCAACTGCTGCCTGGTTTAGTGGGTCAAGGTTAATGTGACAAAAATAATCAATGAAGTTAGTAAGCCAATGTTTCTGACTTACTAAAACCCTTATTGGGAATGTTTGCAACAACAATCTTAGACCTGAGCTATTTTGGACTCCCGGAAAAGAATTTCTGCTGTGAAGGGGCACTTACATCCCTCCGTAGTGCTATGTTCTTGTGGTCTGGGAGGGGGAAAAAAAGACAAAGGCACATTAAACAGAGTGGGCCTGAGTAAATGTTATGATTAATCAGAGACAGTTTATTGAATAAAAGCATCCCAAACAAATGGCACATGAGATAAACCCAAGCTTAGTATAGCTCTAGGGAAAAAAGTCCTAACCAAGCCTACTATCTATTTATCAAAAGGTTTTGTAGCTTATGAAGCCTCATCCCAGAGGATTACACAAGAGCTTCCAGATACCTTTTAGCTATTAGAAATGAATGCAAATGCTTAATCTTTGGCAAAGAACTCTCCTAAAACAACCACGATTTCTCAAATTAGAGAAAACAGTTATTTTGTGATTACTGCACTCTGCTTCATGTGGGGCCCTGCAGAGTGACTGCCGGTACAGCCATCAACCACCTAGAAATGGTGAGGGTGACCAAGCACTGGTACAGGCTGCCCAAAGAGGCTGAGGAGTCTCCATCCCTGGAGGCTTACAAAAGCCATCTGGACGTGGTCCTACGCCATTTGTTCTGGGTGGCCTTGCTTGAGAAGGAAGGTTGGGCCAGATGACACCAGGTCCCTTCCAATCTCAGACAGTCTGTGATTCCGTCATATACTGATAATATACTGTAATGTCATTTACTGATACACACATGCTCTCTCACTTTCTCTTTAAATGGTATATTAATATAACTTTTTGACTGATATAAAATCCAACTACTTCTGCTCAAAAGAAGCGTGAACAGCAATTTGAAGGAGGTGATTCTCCCTCTCAACTCTACTCTTGTGAGACCCCACATGGAGAACCGCATCCAGCTCTGGGGTCCCCAGCACACGAAGGACAGGGACCTATTAGGGGAGTACAGAGGAAGATGATCAGAAGCTGAAGCATCTCTTCTATGTGGACAAACAGCTGAGAGAATTGGGGTTGTTCAGCCTGGAGAAGACATGGCTCCGGGAAGACCTTGGAGCCCCTTCCACTAAGCAAAGGGAGCCTGAAAGAAGGCTGGAGAGGGGCTTTTCACAAGGGCATGCAGTCATACAACAAGGGGGAATGGCTTTGAACTGAAAGACAGTAAATTCAGATTTGATATTAGGAAGAACTTCTTCATTGTGAGGGTGGTGTGGCACTGGCAGAGGTTGCCCAGAGAAGTTGTGGATGCCCCACCCCTGGAAGTGTTCAAGGCCAGGTTGGATGGGGCTTTGAACAACCTGGTGTAGTGAAAGGTGTTCCTCCCAAGGAAGGGGGGTTGGAATTAGATGATCCTTAAGGTCTCTTTCAACTCAAACCATTCTATGCTCAGTGATCTGGAATTCAAAACAGGTTACCTAATTGTAGGAGAAAAATGAGACATTTTGGTAATTGTCAGGTTTATTTTGCCTATTAACTGTATTCTTTTAATGGAACTTGCAGAGTTAGATTTGTTGCAGAAGTCTACAGCAAAGTTATCCCCCTCTCAAAAACAATCATGAGCTTTAGCTCCTGCCCTCAGAAGTAATGAGTGCTTCTTCATGTCTGTGACTTCCTGTGCCCCCATGCAAAGGGGGAAAAATAGACTAAGGCCAAGATTCTTCTCTCTGCTCTTGAGCTTTTCCCATGTGGTTAGCAAGAGCTTGAGACAAACTGGCAGAACATTCCTGCTCCGCTTCAAGTAGCTGTCCTGTTGTGAGAAAGGGCCATTGTACAAAAGAACAGACAGAACTGGGATTCCTGGTTAATTTCCTTTTTCAGCTGGGGACATTAGAAGTCTGACAACACACAGGAAAAAAAAAAAAACAAAAACCAGGAAAGAGAGACATTTAAGTGCTCCCAACACTTGGACCAGAAATAAAAATAAGCAACTAAAGCTTCCTATTTTCTTCTTCCAAAAGAAACTAGAGGTATTTTTTTTTTTTAAAGTTAACCTCTCTCATTTTATCTGATGCTTTAATGTATGACAAATTCTTTAAAATGTTTTTCTTATTGTAGACAAGAGATTACTCAGTAACAAACTGCTGATCAAATTTTGTAAATAAAAGTATACTAGTCTTCTTGGAAGCAAAACTGTAAAACAGCAACAGATTTTTTAAAAATTGAATAAGCAACTGATATCCTGCTGAACAGGATACCGAGGTCTTTATGATGCAGTACCTGTTTCTGAGAGCTGTGAATTCATGTGTTTTGAATGGCCCCTCTCCTACTGCAGCTGCTTTCTTACAACCGGGATTTCAACCCTTACATTTATGTTAACGTAAGATTAGCAGTGGTATGTATTCCTCCTTCCCTCTTTTCCTCTTTCACACATACAAGGCTTTGAAGCCCCAAGCAGTTGCAAGTCTAAAAACAAGGACTGAAATTCCTCCAACTTGCTAAGAGAAACCTGAGATGTATCCATTGCCTCTTCTCTGAACAACTGAAAAAGCACAATAAATTCCCAATCCTCCCTTCAGCCTTTGCCCGAGGAGCTCTACAAGCAGCTGAAGCGGGTCTGCAAGCTGCAAAATAAGCCTGCAAGCAAAGACTACCCAGAATGCTTGACAAGAAGTCACAGTTACATTCAACATCTCAATTAGTAGTTACATCTACACCATGCATCTACATTTATATATAAAGTGTTCCCATATTTTTAATTACTTCCAGCATGACTATGATTGCTGCTAATCAAAGTTAAGGAAAAACAGAGCTTCAGATGAATGTACAGCACAGTTCACCCAGCTCTGTAAGGTTCTGTTGTGTTTAAGGCAGACTGGTTATTTGCATCAAACGGTGCCAGATAACCTTTAATTTTGTGAAGTGGACAATAAGATAGCACTAGAGCCAGCACCTATTATAATAACCTGTAATCTTAAACTAGAGCTGTAACTAGTTAATTTAGGGGTCAAAAGAGTGTGGTGGCTTTTTTTTTAAATTAACACATATGATTCACTGTGAACAAAGGAATAAGAGCTTACTTTACTTTTGCCAGTTTGGGAAGGAAGAGTAAACTGATACCAGCATTCAAGTGTTTTTTCCAACTCTACCCATGAGATCTATCAAAAGTAAATTAAGGGAAAGCAATTCAGAGCAGTATTTCCTGCCTTTTGAAAGGTCAGTCCAGACCATGTGAGTATTTAGTTATCTTCATAAATGGTGACCTGGATCTTGGACATCAAAGGTTAGTATGACTATGTATTCCAAGAACTATATAATCTCAGTGCATGTTTGTAATGCATGTTCAACCTCTATGACACTTGTTTCAAATACCTTCTAAGCACACAAAACTACATCACCAAAAAACCATACAGGCCTCAGTAGTTATTGTTAATATCTTTATCTTCAGTAATCATGGAAAAACTGAGAGAAGGTCTGTTCCAAAATACAGTGGAGGTCACTGAAGAGCATTTACAAACACAGAACCCAGATCTGATTTGTCTTCTGAGTCTATATAAGAGGTCAGGTTTCCTTCATGAAATTACTAAAAACATCTCCTGGACCACCAGCTTCAGTGCTTAAAGGAGAAGCTTCACTTAGCAGTCAACGGAGCATCCACACAGCACCTCCTGGGAGACTTCATTAAAGGAAGCATACGAGGAAGAAGAGGCTATCAAATCATGACCCGAGGCTTGTTTTGTTTCAAATACTTGTACCTCAGCATATTTGGTCATCCACACCCAAAATACACATTTATTTTTGTGTTAATTGGTTGTGCCTTAAGGCTGTTTTTACCTGCTTGCTTCTTGGAAATGGATGATTGACTGGATAATGTCTTGTGTTGTTTCAAAACTTGGCTTAATGAAATGGTGAGCACCGTTCTTGTGTTCTCTCTTTTCTGAACTTGCTAATTTTAACATGAATCCCTTTCTTTACAACTATCTTTTTTGGTGACCCACACAGACATCTTGTACTTGAGCTGTACTTACTAGGATAAGAAAGGACAACCAAATTATCTCCAGACTCCAGATTTTGTAGACCTGTCACAGTACTATTCTAACCAGTGAGACATCACCATTCCACATGCTGTTTCAAGCAGAACAAACACCAGGGTAGTTACTTCACTTGCTTGCGACCTCTAAGAAACCACATTCTTAAGCTATCCCAAAGCATGGAGGCTTTGGGGTGGTAATTATTCATATTAGAGTCAGCCCTTTACCACTTTCCAGTTGGTGGCCTGGACATTTTTGAAATGTGTGCTTTCTTCTCTTATTTTTTTGGTTAACAGCCCACCTAGTTAAAACACTACAAGAGTCTGTGCCTCTCCTCTTCCCCAGCAAGCTCGGCAGGCGCTCTGCCAACTCCTCCTTTTCAGTTGTGAGGGAGAACAAGAATATCCTGCTGCAGCAGCCAGCTGGCTACCTTCTCCTGTCAAGGACTTAATATACTTCCATGAAGTATTCAGCTGTTGCTGGATGAGAGACAGAGTGCTCTATAGTGCCTTCTTCAAACAGTCCTCCTCCTTGACTAGCACAGACTGAATGGATGAAAGAACCATATGCAAAGAAACAGGAATGAGGGTACAAACACAGCCTTCATTCTTTGGATAATCAAAAGTCACCTAATTCATCTTAACCTTCAAGCCAAACATTTTCTCTCCAGGACAAAGACTCACCAGACAAAAGTTCAGGCAAACTTGAAAAACCTTCATGCTACTTACAAGTTTTATTGTCCTCTCATCATACTTAGCTCAAGTTTGGCTCAATAAAAGCTTTCTTGTATCAAGGGTGAAAGCATTTCCATTCTCTTAAAAAGAGTGCAAGAAAACCAACCATTTCCAATTTTGTTTTAAACATGAATATTCCCTTTGAATGTCTCTATCTCAAGCACTGCATCGCTAAGAAAGCGAAAATGAAAGCGTGGAAGAATAAGTAGGACTTGCCAATTCTTACCTTATTTTCTTCATGAATAACAAATTCAGTCAGTACTGGAACTTCTGTTGCCATGGCAGCAGGAAGCCTACCTTTTCAGTAATTTGGAATTACCTTGTTGGTCATTTCAGTCAGATGCTGGAAAACTTGCTCCAGCTACTCACTCTTGCCTCATTTCTCAGACCTTCTAGAGACAACCTGTCCTACATGTGCCAGACTGCAGCCTCATCCCTTTTCTGCCCAAGGGTCAGCACTCACACAGCAAGCAATACTCAGCATCCTACGGCAGCTCTTCCCTGGCAGCTGGCAACAGGCTGAAATAAGGGCAGGAAATGAGAAGTTGAGCCTTGAAATGGGTAAAAGGGCCCAGGAGCTCCTGCTCTGGTGTTAAGATGGGGGCAACAGAGAGAGGCAATGAACAGATGTAAGCCAAGTAATTAACTCGCTCAAGCAGCTGTGGCAGGAAGTGCCTGGTGGGAATAGAAATCCCTCAATCTTTCTCCATTGTGAGAACTCAAAACATTAAACTGCCTCTCAAACAGGTTCCAAAATTAAGACAACCCCAAATCACTCCTTTGTCGATCACTTGCATTTTCAGAAGCCTGGGTTTCTTTTTAAACTGCTGCAGCTTGCAATATTTAAAAGCATGGAACTGACATAAGCTGTTTTACACCACCTTACTGTTGAATTTACCACTTAGGTTTCACTTTGGAAGTCAAGTGTCCACTGTCTTGGGATATGTGAAATGGCCTGTGCTGAGTTGGTTACTTTAGGTATTTTTAATGAAGGTATTTTCTTCACTCAGATCTATTTTAGACTATTGCAATTTGGATACAATGTATTTCTTTATAAAGCATTCTCCTGACATCAACATTGATAATACCAAAAATAATTAACAGATTTGTGCCCTTACAGAACATGGAGAGAAAGGAGCAGGCAGTTACATTATGGCTGCACATACACCTTTATGGCTCTAATATGCAACTGTGCCTTAGCAGAATCTAAGGTACAGCTTTTACTTCAAATTGATCATATTAATGTAACAGACTTGCAATTTGCAGTAATTTTTTAAGAGATGCATCATTAGCTTTCTGCTGTATGTAAGCATCAACAGGCAGCAATTAAAAAGAGGAACGAGTGAGGGGTTCTGCTTCCAATTCTGACAGACTGCACTGTGCAGTCACTTTTAATTTCTAGTGCTCTTCCTTTATGTGACTGTGTCATGCTGTGATGTTTAAGACAAAAAAGCAACAGACCTCCAGTGGTTTACGTACATACAAAAAAAAAAACAAAACAGGTAAGTTAGAGATTTACACAAATCCAGCACAATGCTTTCCCTCTGCTCTTAGCGAGCTTTCTTATACTTCTGCATCTTCAGAGGTTCCTTTTTCCCACCTATCCTACCCATCTTCCATCACTCTCTTGTCTGCACTTGATCTGCCACTAAAGCAGATTTGCCCTTCCCTAAACAAATCCATCTTATTTATCTAACCCTCTTCTAGTCAGTCAATCACCAAAACACAATCACCACAGATAATAATAATTGGCCCATTTCTGTGATGCAGTTTAAATGGAATAGCTCAAACCTTACAATGGTGAGATTAGTATTACTTTCATCAATTTAGAGGAAGTAAAAGAAGAAGCTAGAACTTTCCACTACAGGAAGATTGTGGATGTAGGAGGCATCAGCAGATCCAAAAGGGGCTTTGGATGCTGGGGAATAAGGAGAGAAAGGCAGAGGAGTGCGCTCTTGTGCCAGGCTGGGAGACAAAATGTTAAGCCAGCCTTTCTCAGTGCGATGTTTATGCTTCCATGAAATGATTTTATCAGAGAGGGCTGGGGAAACAGAAAAAATACAAGAAGAAAACAAAGCCAACAAGCTTACCATCTGTCATGCTAGAAGATGTTGCCACAGCTTCAGCAGTGCCCCAGGACTATCCTCATAGATGCAATTGTATGTTTACAGTTGTCAGTTGTATCCTCATAGTTGCAAATAAAAGAGCACGAAGGAGCAACCCCAACCCCAATGACCAGAAATGGACATACTGACTCAAAGGTCAGGATGAGCCCTCACTCAAAGCTAGCCATATCTCAGACAGCTCTCCTCAGAGCAGCCTAAAACACAGCCAGAAATCCAGGTAACAGCTAAGGAATGTGGAAAATCATGGGCCTAATGCCCCAGTTCCCTCTCTGGTCCTCTTAGACACCAGTAAAGGAATGCAAAAGAAACCCACTTCTGGACTGAAGCCTGAAAGTGAAGGCAAAGGCATTCTCCTTAAAGAGGGCTCCACTTGTTGTTGCAGTGCTTTTCAGCAAATAACAAATAACTCTGTACAATTGTGACCAAAGAAGAGGAGTTAAAAACAGCTGATATGCTGAGGTACAGGGCTCTATACCTACCCAAGCACTTCATGCCCCAGTGCAGTGGTTTTCAGCTGACGGCAGCAAGTGCCCAGGAATCCATGGACCATTTCTACGAGAAACAAGTTAATTTATATGGTATGGCCTTCCACATGCATGACCTTTTCAAAGGAATTTGCACCACCACCAGCCAGTCTTTTGGGGCCTTCAAATGACCCCAGTGGAAAACAGCAATAACTGGTGACACCCGTTCATTCAGCTGGGAATGTGAGGATCTGATGGCTACAAAGGACAAACAGATTACCTATGGGTGATACTGAGATGTCTTCAAGAGAGGAGGACAAGTTATTTGTCTTCAGAAATAATCATAATTCACATTGCCAAATTAGCCAGGCATCTTCTGTTAAAATGTCTACCTAATTTGAAATTTAAACATTAATACCTAAGCTATCAACAGATTCAAAAAATAAGTTTATTATTTTAGTTATTTAATCCTGTCAGGCTACTTTATTTTCAAGTGATTATTTAACAGGCAGTGGGTAGTGAACTAATTCTAAGAGTGCTGAAAGAGTTAACTTTCAGTTTAACTCTCAATAAAACACTGCCACGGAGGTTGAGGACTCGAGCTCTGTTTTTTTTTCTTTCCCCACTGCATCCTAAATAGAAGCTCAGTGCAAAACAAAACAAAACAAAACCAAACCAACTTCACATCCAAAACACATACCTGGAATTTACTTCACAGCTATACCTATGCAGGAAATCAGTCATTTCAGTGAAACGAGCAACAACAGCGTTAGCTGACCCTCAAGACTTGTTCCCTCAGCCAAAGGAAATGCTGAACTGTTTGCTCAGTAACCTTTTGTCACTTCTCCTGGCTAAGCTGTGTGTATATGATCTTTCCTGTACTGAAACGTAAGCAGCACAGATCTGAAATGCTCTGCAGAGAAGTGACCTTTCCATTGAAAGGCATACGTACCTGTTCAAAGTTACAGAGGCATATAGATCTGCTCAAAGTTACTTGTTTCATGGAACAGATACAGAAAGAAATGGCAATGGCTAGACTCAGCCTATGTAGGAGAAACAAAAAGGTTACCTGCTCCTAATTCTATTTCTCTAACAACAGCAATCCAATGGCTTCACATCAAGAAAAGTCTGAAAGCTTAGCTCTTCCAAAGTTGGTGTGAATCCAGGTTTTCATGAGATCTTTGGAAGGGTTTGTTGACTTTTTTAAAGAAGATGTAGTTATGAAAGTCTCTCCTGTTCACAAAGGCTGCTCTCCTGTAGCTTGCTATTTCTACCTTGCTCTTCCTGAGATTGCCAAAGTCACAGAGTTGAGTATGTTGTGACACAATCAGCCATTTGAAGCGTTTGCTTTCCACTTGAATTTTATTTTTAGAATCTCCCATAGTCTTTCAAAGCACGCATATCCATACTTTGACATGAAGTAAAAAACTACGAAGAAGAGCTCAAAGGTTTGACAAACTCTAGAACATAAGTAAGCTTATGACATGTCTCTCATTTATAAAATGACTACTGCCTCATTTCTTTTATAAGCACACAGATATGGCTGCAAACACTCATTTACTACACAGAAAACCTGAAGGTTTCTACCTCAGAACTACAAGTCACAGGCTTAAGTGACAGATCTTCAGCTGGTGACTCTGAAGTCCAACTAAGGCTCTCAAAAAAAAAAAATTTCTAGAACACATTAATCCTGAATTCTTACAGTTAAATGCTTCTTAGGGACCTTGAGCAATCTGCTCACGGCTGGCCCTGCCTTGAACCAAGAGTTGGACCACACTACTTGCAGAGTCCCTTCCACTCTGTATCATGCTATGAGTGAGTATTGAAGTGCTTTCATGAGAAGCATTTTCTTTTGCCAACCACCACGTGTTTACTGTTGACTGCAGAGGTCTTTCTGAATTACTGTGGAACATCTAAGAGCAGAGAATACTGGGCTGCATATACTTCTGGTTGCAGAGCTACTCTGTGTGAAGCCAGTAATAAAATCTACTTGATAATGTCCTTTAACATTTGCTGAGAGATATCTTTATATAAAAGCTTTGACAAAGCATTCTCTGTTACATCAGTTTACATGTATTACCTTAATTAATTCTGCAAAATCTCTTTTATTTCAATTCTGTCCCCCAAAATGGTTGTATCTGAGATTCATTTCAAAAGGCAGCACTCTTGGAGGAGACTCCTGGATGACACCACCATATAATGTAACCCAGCTTATGTCCAGGAGCTTCAGTCAACCGGAGACAATGTAAAGTGGCTAAGGATCCGGCTCATCCCTGCCAGCCAGCAGAAAGGAAAGGTGCTCCCCTAACTCACAGTCACTCCAGATCCAGAACCTGCTGCTCTGCCAAAATGTGCTCCTTGCAAAAGACCAGGAAGAGAGCTCTACAAGGTGCCATGCAACCTGTCCATACAGTGGATACAAAGATAAATGTTTAATAAGAAAGGACAAAACTGAGATGTTAGATGGGGGTGAGATGACAGTAGGGAATAAAACTGAGCATCTGCAGAAGGGAATGAAGCAATGAAATGTGAAGAGTCACTGAAGAGCAAAAGGTCCCCCTCTATGCATGAAGAACTAGCCTCTGAATGCTAAGCAACATCTGCACACAAATACATACTGCCCACTATCTACTAAATGGAGATAATTGTAAATTCAATAAGAACCATTTGAAAATATAATGGCATGAGAACAAGACCAGAATTTTAAAAGCAAGGCAAGCTAAAGAAGACAAGAAGAAATTACTCCAGGTTCAACCAGAAAACTAGGTGAGAAGATAACAGTCAAAGAAATAAGAAGAAAAACTCCCTGCTGCTGTGCTCTGCTAGAATATTTGCATCTGCCAACAGGCCATCAAAAAGCAAACTGGCACCAAGTCATAATTCACCATTTGCTATTTATATTCTGGCAGCATTATGTTTGTGCAATTTCTATCAAAGCCTCCATTTTGGGGATGGGGATAAGAAAAGGAGAAATTGTAATCTGCAACTGCAGTTTGTATTCGCTGAGTTATCTGGCACTTGATGTGGGTCTCGTGCATCACTTTTTATTCAAAAATTGACATATTTATCCAAGAATGATTTTAACACGGTAGCCTTATTCAGATACACACGAAAGCTTTGGCAGACATTTTCAGCCATGCATTTTATATGTTTTACACATTGGCATGCAAAAGACAACATTTAATTGTGCAAGTGTATTGCAATCACAGCCTGGTCAAAGCAGCTCATTGGAGCTGTGGAGATAAGTTCACAAGTAAGTAGCATATTACTAATTTCTGAAGGCTTTTAAATCTGGGAACTGGTGGAGCCCCTTTAGACTGTACCAAGATAAGACACACTGCTTTAATCACTGCATCCTAACTATAAAGGTTTTTTTTTAGTTTATTTTAAGCTAGTCAAATTTCACTTTCAAACCACAAATTATCTTAGGTAAAATGTGGCTATTTCCTCCCACTCTCAGAGTTTGAGTATGAATGAGAATGTGACTAAGCCATTGCAGAAAGCATCCCCAGTTCTGACTGTAGATACAGCCTTTACAAGTGACGAGCACTTTCTCCCTCCGCTATGCAGCACTACACATGGCTTGTGATGCAAAGACCTGATACTGCCCTGATGAAGGACACCATCACAGAATGAAGCTGGTTAAAGAGCCAGGAGACTCTTTAACATCCAGGACTCCTGCACCTTCCCACACTGCTGTCTCCTGTTTCTTTGGAGAATACCAGTAACAAGGAATCGAACCAGTAGTTGCAAAGGAGCAGTGGAGAGGCAGAGAGGACAAAAAGGATAAGCAATACAAGGGGGCATGTTCTAGTGCCAAGAAAGGAGGGAACAAGAAGTACCAAATGAGAAAACCAAGAATGTGCTAAAACATGAACTAATGTCCGCAGGTTGTGTTATCACCAGGCAAAAATTGTTAATAGATGATCATGATCAACTGAGAATAAACTGAAAGGGAAATGAATGGACAATTTAGAACATTTTGCTATTCTTTTATCCTGCACTACATAAGCCTTTGTTTGCATAGAGAGCTTTCTACTCTGTTCAAAATAATGTTGGAAAGCAGCTGCACGGGAATTCCAAAATCAAGGTACCTTCATCCCTCAAACAGGTTAGAGAACAAGTTACAGCCAGATATGCTTTTGCAATTTAAGATACTAAAAATCAGTGCTCTGAATGGCCATTCACCATGCTGCGTGACAATCACATACCAGTAGTATTTTACATATGAGCCCAAGTTTTCTCTTCTTTTGCTCAGTGCAGAACCATAAACTGGGTATGCTTTAAAATGCCTCAAGTCTAACCTGAGATTGTGCTCTTAGCAAAGCATGTGTATTGTACTTATACTGCATTTCTTTAACTGTGGACAACACTTTTTAAATCCAAGGGGTGGAGAAAGGCGGCTATTTTCTTGCAGAAGTTTATCCTGTTCATTTATTATGCCTCTCCAGAACATATGTCCAGAAGCATGGACAACTGTTTTTCATAAAGAGCTTAAGGAAAGTAACTTGAGCTTGACCACCTTCTGCTAACAAAGAAGGGGCTTAAGTAAATCATGTCATGCGTGTTTACCACTGCAGCACAGCACCAATGCACTCTTCCTCCACAGCACTCCTTATTTTGCAACTTTTACGCTCCTCCCAAAGGGAAGTGATATGGGGAGGGGCTTGGTGAGAGGACCATCCCCATAGTTCAGCTCTCCTCCTGCCCCTGACCAGAGGCAGAACATCCATCACCCCTGAAACAGGAAAACACAGATGTAGCAAAATCAGCCTCCACTTGTACCACTAGCCACCCATATATGAACACTTTTAAGAGGAGAGATGGCAAATACCTTCCACTGTTCCCTGGACCTTTGTCACCTCCAAACAGGTGGCCCAAGGAAATGCCCCATAACTAGGGAGGGCGCCCATGCTCCCCACACAGACCATCAATCCAGCCTCACCAGTACTGTGCAAACCAGGCGTAGATACTACTACCAAAATCACCAGCATGATTTCACTGACCCCTTCAGTCAGGGCAGTAGAGTTCACAAACACTCCCACACTGCCTCTGCATCCACAGCTGCCCTTCCTGTGCCAGCTCCATCCTCTGCTTTGTGCTGGCTCACACACATTGGTGCATGACTTGGTGAGTCAGCTCAGCAAGAGAGGTGAAAAGGCAATATTTGAGAAGCCCTCCCTCATTACAAGTTAGGCTAATTCATTCAAGAAAATTACATTCATTTCCCAGTTATCTTCAAACACGTCAATCTAGTCTGAGAATGGACTGGATCTGTTGGCACTTAAAATTAGATTCCCACTGATTCTATTCATTCTACAGAATCTTAACAAAGAAATCAGCAGTTTAAACAGTCTGCTGCCCCAGGTTACAGAAGTTTGCTTGTGGATTATTCTCTCTCCCATTTTGAAAAGCACATAAATTATTAACACACATCACTAAAACACCCCGTCTGTCAACAAAGACATTCTAAACATTTGTGAACAAAAATCAGTTTACTGGGTATCCACTAACAATATTCTGCTGAGAAAAATACAACTGATGTGTTTGAGAGTTGAGGAAAAATAATTGCTTTTCTTGTAATTTCAGAAGACCTAGCAGAGCTGGCGTGACAATTAGTGAATATTTAAATGCTTGATATTCAGTGGAAATAGTCTGACGGCAATGGCCAAGTAATTTCAGGCACAAGAAGAAAAGAAAGTCTCAGACTGATGAATAACTGACATTTGACCTGCTGTTCACTTCCTAAGTTGGGAAAAAAAGCAATTCATATTGAACTGAAGTTGAAGCTGGCTAAGAAAGCATAAAACACTCTTTTAGATTTCTTCATTGCCTTACTGTCTCATGCTCTTCTTATTAAATTGTTTATTTCACTGATTATAATTGCATATTGGGGAGAGGCACAAATACCTAGGACAAAGCAATTGTCATAGCACATAAATGTAACAGAAAATAATTTGAACATTTATAAAACTGTGGCCGAAATTTTGAATTTAACAGGTAACACAGCACTTGGAAATTTATAACAAAGCACATGTAATGCTTGTTATTAACTATTGAGACTTTCTAGCATTTAGCTTTTCCTGGCACACATACTGGCTTGAAGCTGGGGGGGGAGAACAGTTAATAGACAGCATTTTCCCCACAAAGGGAATATGAACCACCATCATATGACTGCATGAACAAACAAAACCGGCCAAACAAAAAAAACCCCACCCAGAACATTATCCTCAAGAAATAGACCCCTAACAGGATTATGAAGTCCTTCTCTCTGAAAAATCTGGGATTGAGGCAGAGAAATTCCCTGCCAAGGTACTAGATCCAAACTCCAGTGGAAGATAAATAGCTGTAGATCAAGACCATTTGGGCTTTGTCCTCTATTCTCAAGTAATCTAAAGCTTTTCTCTTCCAAGAGAAGGGCAAATTGAAATGAAATGTTTACATGTGATATTTACGAAGGATTACACCTTTACCCTGCTTTCTATTAAGAGACTCCTCTTGCTTAAGAAACCCGTGTTAATCCCCCAAAGCAGATGACATTTTCCAACCCTGCATATTTCACAAAACTTGAATACATTCAAAGGGAAAGGAAGTTGACACAATACAAAAAACAGATGTTTAATAAACTTGAGTAAACTGACAGGCGAGCATGTTTTAGTCATTCCAAAAGACAGCCACAAAAAGGAAGCAACTATTTTCTTGCAGACACAATAAAGAGGAATTTGGTTTGGTTTTAATTAAAGAGATCAGACCCTAACCAAAAGAAGAATCCTAACCAAAAGAAGAATCCTAACCTCCTGTGACATACTTTGATCTCATCTTTGATGCCAGAAAGAAAAACAGCTCTCACTTGCTATTTAGCATCAATAGTATCATTCTAGCCACATCGGCTTCATTCACCCAAGACAGTAGGATATGATCAGTGACAAGCATCATATCAATCAGGGTTAAACTCGGTCTGAGTCACCAAATCATCCTGGCAGTCTAACAAGAGAATCAGTCTTGTCTTCAGCATTATCTAGAAAGGAACAACACTGACTCCATGTTCAGTAGTAGTTTTAAAACCAATTACTTCTGGCAATGAAACAAATATAAAAGTAAATATAATATAAATGGCATAGACACTAAACATGAAAGTGGTTTTTTTTCCCAGAAAGATCTGAATGCAATCACCAGCTATTTTTACTGTTCTTTAAAAACTGTATTTCATTTTCACTTATACTGCTTTGAACCTACAGGGTAGGTCATATCAAAACAAACATATGAAAATCTGTAAGTTCTGCTATGGCTTTATGGAATCAATCATATTCCATTTCAACTAACCTGGGTGAGTAGAAATAAAAGCAGAGGAAAATCAAGCAGCACAGAACTGTACATCTCCAGCCTCTATTGTATAATACACAACCTCTGTTTGGCAGTGTTGTGTTTTGCAAGTCTTCAGGTTGAAGTGTCAACCTTTCAATACACCCAAGATCTATCTATATATGATTGATTATCATTATGTGTACACAAGTGGAAAAATGTTCTTCCTCCTTCACATTATTCATTTTAGCTAAAGCTGTTATCCTCCTACCTAGCAAAAAGGAAACGTATTTGCTCATTCTATCACATAGTCATAACTCAGCCAAGCACTGGCTGAAACACAATGCTGTATTTTGGACCTCTGCAGTCTCCAGTTAGCATATCTGACTAATTTTTCAGTAAATAGAGCCAAAGTGGAAATCAGAAATAAAAAGCAAGGGAGAAATATATTCCACACTTGCATGCAACATCATGACCAACAGGTGCAAGTGCTGGATGATCATGAACTCTCGTCTCATGGCCTGATTTTCAGGCACTAATCACCTGCAATGCAGCGGACATCTAGTTCTTGTCTGCAAGTTTGTGACAGACAAAAAACTAAAGGTACAGAAACTCAGTCATAAAATGCTGAGTAACTTAAAAGAGGGAAGGATGTTCTACAGAATTTGTCTTCTCACAGCTGAAGAGCCAAAAGTGTGCTCAAAAAAGATAACTGATGAATTTTATACTTTCCTTATAAGTTAAAGGCAGGAAATACAGAGTCAAAGTCATGTAATCTTTTTGTTTAGAGCACCAGGGCTTACCTTTCCCCCTCCTCCTCCAAGCATGTGTACCTACCCAGCTAAATGGATGTGTGTAAAAGATCTAGGATTATCTATTCTAGTTTTCACTAGCTTTTTGGAATATAGGAATGTTGGAAGATTCTGCAATGAAATATTTTTTGTTAACAGCATGCAGAATAAAAGATTTTTCTTACGTATCCCTTCCTTTTACAATATTGCATTTGCAACAATTGATGAAAAGGTCTTCATTGTGGTTCTGTTTTTTAAGTCTCCCATACATACACTCTCCACATACTCTGTGGTGTTTTTCCTATTAAAAAAAATTATGGGCCCATATACAGGTATGTGCATCTCTCTTCTCTCTTCTTTTTCTCATTTGGGGTTTTTTTGTTGTGAGAAGAACAACAGTGAGCCAAACATGGTATGATTATATGGCATCAAAGCACTGACACCAAAAGAATTAATTTTCCTTTAGAAACTCAAATGACACTGGAGTTACTTTACTTTTAAACAGCCCAAGGAGCAGCAGCACTGGGGGGTAATGGAAGTAGGTCATATTTTTCTCCTGTTTTGTTTCATACAGAACAGACATAGAAATCTGATGGATTTGGCACTAATAGTAACAAGTCATCTGTATACAATGTGAGAAAAGGGATTGCTTAAGAGCAAGGATATTGAATCATGTCTCCTGGAATATAATTTAAAAACAAACCAAAATGAAATTCAATGAACAAGAAAAAATAAACGAGCACACAATAAAAACCCCAAACCATGACAACATTCAAACAAAATAATAACAAACTCAATAAAAATACCACACAGATACGGGCTTATAGCTAATGGGGCAGTGGTGCTGAAGGTATAACAAGAGTAGCACAGAGGTAGGACTAGAAAAATGGACAGTCCCAACTACTTCACTAGTTCCCCCAAACTCAGGGAGAAGTAGCATCAGTATCGGTTTCCATTTTTACGCAGACTTCATGGGCACATAATAAAGTGGCATCATTAGACTTGGTACCATCCTACAAGACACACTACAAGCATCAATAAAACCACCTGAAGTTTGGCTCATTTGCTAACACAGAAAGGTTTGTGTAGCAAAATTCCTGAAATTATAGGAAACACAAATCCTTCTCAGTTTATACTTGTATCATATTTGCAAAGTTATTTTCGTAATCATAGCAGCTCAAGTTTTGGGAAGTGTAGTTCAGATCTTCAACCACGCAAAAAGTCTTTAATTCTCCACTGAAAAGCAAGCCCACAGATGTGCTTAGGCATGTATGTTTAACATCTTCTGCCCACGGCCGCACTTGCTGCTCCTAAAATATTTTGTTGAAATGGTATCACTTTCCTTTTCTGTGTATACGGCACCAATCTGGCTAAAAACATTAAGCTTATAAATAGGAATATGGGGTTTCCAACATGAATAAACATCTCAATTTAGATGTATTAAAACTTACTCAGTTTCATGAGATGGGACTAAAACAGTTAATACCTTTTAGACCAGACTGAAAACAATGTGTATTCCTCCATTTGACAATGCATAGGTTAAAGACAAAAGGCTTTAGGAATCTGCTGTAAAAGATTTCGTATCTAAGCGTCCTGCATATTTCACCACAAGACTTGACTTTCAAACCTACTAGGCCTTCCTTAAGTAGGGATAGTGATGAAATAAAAGTGTCTGAAAACAATCGTATTGAAGTGATCTCAGCAGAGAGTCGTTCAAATCCCCAGGTTTTCCAAGTGTTGCTGAAGTTAAAAACAAATGAAATGTTGATATCTTCTAATATTGAAGACCAAAAAAATATTGTTTTCTCAAACTCCCAGAAGCAAAGCTGGAGCTATAGGGTGCACTGCATCCACATGTTACTTATATTTTCTTCTAACTTAATGAAAGGGACATAATCTCAAAATGGTTTCTGCTAAGTGTCTGCACATCATTTTCAATTTTCAAAATACAGTGAAATAGCATCTAGAGATGGGTTAAAAACCCCCAAACTTGTCTCTGGAATAACAGGGATATTTATACCACATAAAAGAGCACCAAAATTTTATTAGTGTTTGATATTTAAACTATAACTACACTTTTTATCAGCAACAATTATCTAAAGACAGCTTTTACCTAAAGACTGTTTGCTATGGATATTTGGCAGGCGTTCTGAAAGGCACAAGAGCATAACAAGTTGCTCCATACATGGGCATTTCTCTTGATAGCAACTCAGTTCACACATAACCTGCCCGTCCAGAGAATTTACCTTCCACTAAAATAAAAGTCTGAGACTGAACAAACAGTTGTAGTTGGATCACAAACAGCAGCAGAGAGCAGATCAAAAAGCATGTGCATGTACACACAGAAAATAGACGTACAAAAGCTCATAAACAGGTATCTTTTTTTACGATAATTTTCCTAATCAGAATTCCTTCATGTTTAATACAGGGATAACATTTTTCCAGGGTGCTATACATCTAAGACCTCTGTACCTCACTGGTGATCCTCCATTTTACAGAAGGGAAAGCTGAACCAATGAAGGCATGGAAATTACCATAGCTACAGAAAATGCAAGTAACAAAGGATGAAATTTGAACTCAGGTTTCCGCTTTCCTATTCACTGAACCCTGAAGACTTTGAAAAATATACATTCCAGTACACTTCCATAACAGCAACAGTGTTTAACCATCTCACGTGTTAATTGTGTAAGCATGGCATGTTAAAATCCTTAGTGGCTACTAACAGATAGATCATGTGAAACCAGATCGGTCTTGGTATCAAAATGAATTCTTACTGATTCTACAGATCACAAACACACACAAAAGCAGTAGTAACTCTGTCTCCTTGGCAAGGACAAACCTAGATTAATTTCAATGAGACATAGAGAAACTTTAGATGAGACTGCTTTTCTTCTTTCCTTGCACTCAACCTGTGTGAGAGCACTTGGTGCATGTAACAGTAATATAAATTACTGAAAACTTTGATGATTTTGAGTTACTATCCTAAGGACTTGCAGAGGAAAGACAAAAAAAATCTGTATAAGTCTACAGTTTATTGGATCAAGAGCAAAACAGCAGCAAGGAAGTATATCAACTGTTCAGAAAAAAGAGGAAACCACTGATATAATATTTGAAGAAAAACCCACCAAGGACTTTAACCTCTCCTGAAGCTCTTCAAACAGAAATGGAATTAATAACTGTAATCTGCAGTTCACTTCCCTGTTTAATGCTATTCTATTGCACCATCATCTATTTAATGCTGATATACACAACAGCCATTTTCTCTGCAACGTGAATTCATTAGCCAAAGAATCACAGCTGCAATAAAAAAGAGAACTGGTTTGAGAACATACATTTTCAGAAATGCCTGAATAATCTTTAGCCACCCCAGCCTCCACATCCTTACCGGAATGTCGAAAGTTTCTTGTGTGTCATCCAGCATCTGAATTTTGATAGAGACAAGTTTTCCTGGAGGTGTCATAGGTGGTTTCTGTCCATGCTCCAAAGTACTGATCCCAGCATTTTCCTGAGCTCCTAAGCGGGATCCTGCTGTTGGTCTCTGCTCTGTTTCACCCATGTTTAGGGAAATGCGTATCTTTTATCTGATTAAAAAATAAAGGCAAAGAAGACCACATCAGTGATAAAGAAGATGTTTTGGACATATGCATTATGGTATATATGCTTACAGCTAGTAAACTATATGACTATTAACAAAAAGTAAGAGCCATCACAATTTTTTTTCTTAATGTCTCATATGAAGACAAGAAAATCAGGTAAACTTCATACTTTTCAAAATACACAGGCTAATCACCTCCTGGGGGTAAGGCTGATAGGCTACAGTACTGCACAAGAGAAAATTATTCCATTTCTCCTGGAAAAGTAAACAAGACCACATTGAAAATAGAGCAGGACAGAACCCAGATTTCAATTAATTACAAAAATTGTTATTTATTTATGAATCAGGCTGTTATCAGCCCCAGACAGGATTCCCAGAGAAGGTAGCAAGGTGAAAAGAGCAGGTGGGACAACTCAGCACTCGTTGACCATCATTCCCTCTTGGCTACATAAGCACTTTTTCCTTCCAGCCTTCTCTGGCCCTTTGCAGCTGCCAACTTAGTAAGGGTCTGTGAAGCAGGAAAAGCCAAGGGGTACAAGATGACACCAACTGGACAGCCAAATATTTTGTTTACTTCAGGGACCAGAGCTGCTCTAGACCTGGGGCCTGGCCTGATTCCACTGATGAGCCATGGACTGTGAGGACAGGCTACTGGGAAGGTCAGAAAAAAAGACAACACTGATTGGGACATTCTTCATTACTTGGCACAACTTTGAATCTTCTTTTTTAATTCAACCACTATTAGTTTTACTTGTTGAATGTTACACATCACACTAGGATTTTATTTCACTGTTCCTACCCTGATTTTTGACACTCTAGATGGGTTTCTGATGAAATCCATTTTTACTGTCCATTTATCTTTCTTGGTAAATGCATTTTCATTCTGCATGACTTTTATATGGTGATCAGTGACCAAAACATGTAGCACATAGGTGGGCACAAATGGAAATGTAACTTTCCAGATGAACAGAGGCATAAGAGGAGTACTGCCAGTCACTGCCTGGCTTTAACTCTGAGGTTACAATTATGGAGAAGCCTATATGGGAAAAAAAGTAAGCACAAGACAGCCTATGTATTAGTGAATGCATCACCATTTCTACAGGATACTGTAAAGAACAGTGACAGGTAATAAGACACCAGTTCCCACCATAAGGATAGAATAAAAACAGCCCTGTCTTTGGCAGGATAAAGTATTTACTACACATTACTCTTCCATGTCCTGACTAATCTGTTCCCACAGATTTTTTACACAGCAAATATCTAAGTGTAAAAAATTTTATAACAGCACTTAGTTTAAAAGAAATCTTAGCTGAGAAGGAAGGGAATTAAAAATTATGGATCCCACACTTCTAAATATCAGTTTAATAGGCACAAGTGAAGGAGAAGAAAAAATGCAGGCAAGATTTTGCAACAATTCAGCACTAACCTGCCTATCAAGCCTGGAAAGAGACCAATGAAACCTACCCAAGTCCATGTCAACCACTACCAGAGACGCAAATTTTTCCTCAATTATCATTGCAATCTAAAAATCTATGAAGAATCAATTACAATTATCTTATTCTTTAAAATTAATTAAATTAAATCTTTTTATAAGACAAGCAATGCCAACAAGAAAGCTGCAGTTGGAGGCAGGAACTCCAGAAGAAAAGACTCCAGGCCCCTTTACAAATAAATCTGATTTTCCTGTGTGTGGAGTACACAGGATCATCTAAAAAGATAGCACAGGCACCCAGTCTAGAAGCCCACAAAGATTCTGGTCCAAGTTCATATTAATTCCGAAGCTGTTTTAAGAGCTCTTCTAAGTCACCACATAACCCAGACATCACCAAGAGGGCAGACAGGACCTCTACAACTGCTGTGTTACTACAGAACTTTTTGGCTACGTTCTTTCCATTAAATCATAAATACAGGAATCAATCCAGTCAGTTCAAGTAATACCATTAAATAATCAGTGCAAGGAAATATTACAGACATGGAACCCTTCTATAAATGTTCTTCTGACTAGATGATCACACACACACAATCAGACAGGCCAATAAACTTAATGAAACATAAAAAACACACAAATTTAGGAGCCAAAAAAATAATGGAGGAAAGGTACAAGCAAATCCACCCCATATATACAGCTGAGAGATTTTTTTATCCTTATTAACAGTTAGTAATATAGAAATTCTTGTTTTACATACATATAGAACCATTCAGTTACACATGCACACTTTCCTTTGGAAGCAAAGATCTAAGAACTATTGGCCACCCTGATCACAAGCATCTGCTACTTAGAAAATTAAAAGCAGACCTTTCATTTTTTAACCCATACATCTAAACATCAGCACGCTACACAGGAAGTTATTTAAGTTTTTTTTCTACATGACACTGGTCTCACTATGCTGCTGTCATAACATCAGCATAATATTTTCACTATACCTTTACGTAAGAGGCCTTAAAAATTACCCTGTCTAAAAAAACACAGCACATCAGGCAAGCTGCATACCTTTCTCTATATCACTTTGATCTAGGAGACAGTGAACTAAGGTCACAGAACAGTATTCAGTAAACAGTGAGCAAACCTGAGGGGATTAGGATGCCTAATGTCTGTCATGATGAAGAGATAGATCAGGTTTGGACAAATGATAGAGAAATTCAAAGACACTTCAGTAGAAAGACGACAGTAAATTGGGGAAGGTATTAATGAAGAAGAAACAGCAGCAGCCACCACATTCTAACATATGCAGCTCTAAGCAAAACATATGTGGAGGTAGACAACTAGTATGGGAGCAGAGAGTGGCAAACAAAAAAGGACTCGTCTGAACCCTGAAAATTAAGGGTTCCTGTCTGCTCCTTCTGACAGCTGTTGAAACCCAGGGCCAAAATCAAGTCTACTGTTTCTGCTGCAGGTTCACTGGATGTCAGTGCCCTTCTCAGTAGTGCTGTAGCACCTGCAAGATGGAGAGAGTACGCTGCAGAGAGCAAACCTGCATCTTAACCTGTGTGAGGGCAGAAGTTACTGAGACAGCAGAGCTGCCCATGGGGGAGCCTTGTCCCCTTCTGCTGCTTCCCAGCTCCCACCCATGCAGCCCTGCCTGATGCCACGCACGGACTCTCACCCTCCTCAGACTGAGCCACTGCACCTCTCTAACTCAAAACAAATCAGTGTTTTGTTCTTGGCTGGGTTAGCAAATTAAATCAGTTCTCGGCAGGCTGGAAAACCCAAGGCCAGGGTGAGCTAAGCCCAGCCAGCTGCTGTCGGGCCACTGGGCTGACTCAAGCGTTCTCTACTTACAGCACCTGGAAGGCAAAAAAACCCCTACAACTGCCATTAGATAGATTAGGAGGTGTTGTTTTGTTCTAATCACACATTAATAAACCTTTTATACAGATACTAAAAGCTTAGACTAAAAATTTAAGGTCTGTGTATACTTATGCACTAGCTGGACAAAGGCCACAATGTGGTTCAGCATAAAGCCAGCTTAGTTCTCCATGTTCAAAGCAGGCACATTTTATAGCATCGGAAAGGTTCTGGCCAATTAAAATTTCCACATATTTTTCTCTGGCAGGACGAAAAAAGTATCAAACTTACTTAGTCTAAAGGGAGCTGAGAGTATAAACAGCACTTGTTGGGGCTGGGGCAGGGAAGACAGGGGCAGGAATAAAGGTCCACAAAAATTACAAAATACTGAGTAAAATAGAAGCAATAAGCGACTGACTGAAATGAGAGCAGACCTCATGCTGGAATAGATGCCACTCTGATCTCTCAACTACTCTCTCTTTGGGTCAGACCAAGACTCAGAATTTGATGCGAGAGGCTCCCGAAACCTGAAGGCTCCTGTTATGGGGGAGAATGGTACCGTGTATCTAGGCCCTTTCCACTTCTTTTGCTTTCCTTTATGACACATTTCCACAGCATGAAACAGAAGGAAGCACGGTGCTCAGTACGCTCCTCTTAAAGGTGGGGAAGCCTGAGGCACAGTGGGATGGTGTGAGTATAGCCCTCCCAAAAGCACACAACAAACTTGTACCCCTTCAGTAAGAGAAAATTCTATACATGCAGCATGAATTGTCAATGACGCTGCCTTTTCATTAATACATCAGAATTACCATAATAATGAAATAAAGTATCTTGAACCCATATTAAAAAAGAGTAATAAAATAACCTAACAAGGCAACAGGACCAGGAAGACTGACACTAAAATTCAGCCTGAAATGATGGGAAGCAGAAGACCAATATAGCTCAGGTTTTTATACTGTGAAACCTTATCCGGTTAATTTCCGCAAGTCCCTGGCAGAATTGTACAAAGCAAATATGATGATTAAAAAAATTTATTCATGTAAATCATAGAATTATAGAATATCCTGTCTTGGAAGGGACCTAAAAGGATCAGTGAAGTCCAACTTACAATTTCTTTGATAAAACACAGCATTTTGTGGAAGCAAAGAAATGAGAGAAGTTCACAATAGAAAAATAGCTCAAGCTTGAAGGGCAGTAGTAAAGACACAGGTGCTGGGTGTCTGTTTCTCTGCTTGCACCCAGCAGACTAAGTTTGACTCACTCTAAAGAAACCTTGCAGCTAAAAGGATTTGTATTCTTGTCTGCCCTTTCTGCTCACATCCACAACACTCAAATAGAAAAGGAAGCAAACAAAAATTCAGGTTTTCTGTACAATTAGGCTGTCTTCTAGTTCAAAACAAAAAAAGTAAACACTGTAAGCAACAGCTGCTTCATGAAGTCAGAAGGACGGAGGCTCAAGGTAAGGCATGGTCAAGAAGACCAGCAAGAAGATAGGTCGTGTCTAGTCCCCTGTACAGTCAGTGGAAAAGAGGACAGAGGGTGAGGTCCTTAACCAGGCTGAACTTCTAAACACAGATTTCTTTTTTTTTCTCCTGTCCCTAAAGAAGCAGAAAATTAACCTTGAAAAACCTGCCTGCTCAAGAAAACACCATGGCTGTCTAACAAAAATTAGACAAAGACTTGCAAAAGCAAGACTCAGAATCAGATTCTTCATCATTCTGCAGACTTCCTAAAATTTGCAGCAATAAGAAATTCCCTCAACTATGCAAGACTGTCCCTAAAAGAAAAAAATTAATCACCTGTACTGAAAATGAAGAGAGCCCACAAAGTTGCCTATCTTGGTCAGACTCTGAAAACCTCTGAATAACACTGTTTTATCCCTTGACCCAGTTTCTATGGGATGGTTATGCAGATGGACAGACTAAGTGCTCAGGTTTGTAAAGCAATAGAGTATACACAGTTGTTGACACCAAACAAGCTAGAGCCTGAAACCGATGTCAAATTTAGGGATCTGAGCAGTAACACAAAGTTTTAAGAACTCAAACTATTCAGTATGCCAATAACATAGCCTGAAGTCCAGAAAAATGAGCATTTATGACTGTACAGGGTAAAAACCACCTCTTCCAAGCCTATCAGTACAGCATTCAGAGTGCCCACATTCATTTCCGACTTTAGGGCCATTCAGCTTACAACTGGAGCTCATTTATCTTCATTGCATTCAGGTCCTAAAACTGTCTGCCATTCTGTGGTACTAGCAGCTGTCCCAGATTCCAATTCTTCTGCCAGATGTCAGCAAAGAACGGTCCCATCCTGCACAAATCTGATGTGTGCTATCTTTTTTTCCTCAGCCACACACCTGTCAGTAGATCTATCAACAAGTGCAGCAATAGATAAATCTATGTTTTTCCAATTGCCTCTGTGAAAAACCTCATCCCTTAAGTGCAAATACAGATTGCTCTGTGAATTAGGCCAATCTGGTCTACAAATACTTTATTTCAACCCACAACATTACAATTACTTTTGATGGCCATCAGTGATACTGAACAAGTCAGCAGACATATTGATTCACTATGTGTTATGTTTCTGGACAACGTTGCATTAGAAACTGATTGCAGGCAAGAAACATTTCTCCTTCCTTGCATCTCACACAAGCAAGCAAAGCCATTGTATATATGTGAGCAATTCAGTAAGAAAAGCTTCTTACACTCACCCTCTCAAAGGAGCTCCTCAGAAACCTCTTCATACAAGTTACTCTCTGGACTGATTGTGACTGTCTCCCAGCCTCCGGAGACTTGCCTTCACTTTGCTCTTCACCACCCCTACCTGGCACCCTTGTACCATGATCAACGTCACTCACTTGGATCAGGAATGCCAACATCATATTCAAACCAACACGGCTTATTTCAGAGTTTTTAATTCAGGTTTTAAATCAGCCAACTTGAAGGCACTGTACAAACAGGTAATTCTGGCTATTCCTGGAAGGAAAATTAGTGTTTCATCTGCTAAGCCAAGGGGATGATTAGCTCCAATTGCTCAATTAGTGACTCTCACCCAACAACTATGTTTTCACATCCAAAGGCAGAGTCTGAGCAAAACAGGGATCTCATGGAGCCATGAATCCTTTAATAGACCAGAGGGAGGTATTTCCACACAAATGCTTCATTTGCTATTAGACAAGTTAAAATCTGAATTAAATATTGCCCACTTGCTTTGCACTTACTGCACCACCATTTAACTACCATGTATGTGTTCATAACATACTTACACATGAAATTCAACACTGTTTTCCATTAAAAATACTTCCCTGACACTTTACTTCCCCTTCTGGACAAGACCACACCTTTTCTACAAAATTTCTGCCTTATCTTGGGCCAGGGGGAGGATATTCCTTCCTCACTTTGAAAGTCCCAACCTGCTTTCTGACAGCTTTTTCAACCCATTGACAAAACTGCCTGCATACGAAATTATGCTTAGGAAGAAGCTGCAAGCTGCATATCACATACTTACATACTCCATTTTATTGACACCCTTTCCATTTTCATAACCTGCCAATTCTGTCACTAAAACCTATGAAAAAGTAAAATTCAACATGCTCGTACCAGTAACAAAATGCGATTTGAAAAAAAAAAAACCACATGGGA
Source organism: Falcunculus frontatus (assembly GCA_013398115.1). Taxonomy (NCBI): domain Eukaryota; kingdom Metazoa; phylum Chordata; class Aves; order Passeriformes; genus Falcunculus; species Falcunculus frontatus. Next base: position 98,670 of record VZRV01002240.1, on the reverse strand, counting down.
AAAAAATATTAAAAGTAAAGAGTGCATGAAATACATGCTGAAATCAGCCAGCTAATCCTTCACTGATGATAAAATGTGTTGTAGAAGTGAGAAAGTACATGTTACCATTTTACGGAGACCTAAAGCATTCTAAAGTTGAGATATAAAAGCATCATCATGTGGGCAAAAAACTATTTCACATTATGAACAGAAAGATTGTGGAAGCTTTATTGCCACATAGTAAATGCTCAGAACATATAAAGAGAGTCTAAGAAAACCATTATTTCTTGTGTTTCCAACCAGCACAGTTTCCTGATTAACTGGGTCATCACCTGAGCCCACAGTTTGTCACTAGAAAACACAAGCAAAGTGGGTAAGAACTTAGAGCAGTTTGGTGATTCAACAGTGGTACAAATCACTCCTGAAGCCATTAAAAGCATTTTCCAAAACCCTTTCATGCCATCACTCTGCATAAATAAAGCTGTTGCACCAGCTGGAGTGCTCTGGGCTCATTCACCCATACAACACCTCATGTGAAAGCCAAGCCGAATGTGCTTATTGTAGAACAAAGTAATCTGATTTACTTCCAGATTTAACAGAATTCTGAAAGGGGTCCAGCAACTCATACCCAGCTTCAAGCATAACGTAGACGTTTTCCATGAAATAAAAACATGTCAAAAGAATAAATAACACACTCCATTAATACTACTGTTCAGCAGTTGGGGGAAAATCTGATACAGTCCTGGTTTTGAGAAATAAAACAGCTCAGGGGAAATGCTGTTTCTCTGAACCAAGTATGAGTATACAGTAGAGGTATTCACACTGCTTAAATGCAAGCCAGATCCTCCAGAGAACTGCTGAGCACCAGAGACTAATTCAGGCATTTAGTGGCCATTCAGACGAGCTTCTCCCTGCCCTGAGCACACAGACCCCTACCAGAGGGCCAAAACGCTGTGGTCAGTGTGCCTGGGCCCACTCCCTCTCCTGCTGAGAGCCATCAGGTATGCCCACACTTGTGATGATGCACGAGCAGGGAGCAGAAGCCCAGGAGCTGCAGCACGCACACTGTGCTCACTCGAGGGGTAGGTACCCCTACAGCCCAGTGGCTCCAAACCACAGAGGACGATGACATCAGTGTTGAGCATTGGGCAGCCACAGATGATGCCTATCCAAACATGTTAAATTGAGGCCATAATGGCCTTGACTAGTTTCCTTTATGCCCAAAGCTTGTGATCAGGCTCCCACAAAATTATTACATAGCCTATGCACCAGGAAAAACATATTTATGGCCACAGCTCTACGCTCAGTATATAACCCACTATAAAACCAGAAAGGAATTCCTGACTTTTTAAAATATTTAAACATCTGTTCCCAAAAGAGACTTTTTATAAGTTTGTAAAACTGCTTGTTATAATTGACTATACAATGATTGTTTTGTTTAGGCTTTTTAAATTAAGTCTTTTTACATAAGCCTTTATTATTCTTGACCAAGGAAATACCACACTTAATAATGACACAGTACCAGGAAGAAATACTTGTACCATGAAGAAAAAATTGCTTTATGTACTGTTGTTTAGAAAACAACTTATTATGTTCATTTGCATCCTGTTGGAGATAAAATGGGTCATGATGAGTGATTGTAAAATACTCAGATTTGAAAACCCTAGAGGGTTTTAAAATTATGCCATTATTCTTCCTTCAAAAATTCTTTTAAAAATTATTGCAAAACTTTCAAACTTCAATGGATTCCCAACCCATTTCTCTTTGTGCAAATACTTCCATCAGTGAAAGACTCTACCTGTGCTGAGCATCACAGTCCAGACACTGTCTGTCCTGTGATGACAGCTCTCTTGATCTTTCAAGATACAGTACTTTTCTGTCTTTAGATAATTGATAACACTGGGTTTGTTCTGTGAACAGCTATGAGAGATGCTGTGGGAGATACATGGATATACTGTTGCTACAGGTACATCCTCATTTTATGTTTGGCTAAAATGTCAGTATTATATATGCTGCATGAAGACAGACATGGGTGGGTTTTCACAGATGTGAAACCAGATGTAGCTGTATGAGGTGCTGCTGTGCCTGCAGAACAAATGTCTTTTCCCACTGTAACTTACTTCACCATGAAAACTGACACAAGTCAGTCCAAACCACAGTACTATTAGAGCAGGCTTTAGAAGCTGCACCTAGAGAAGGTCTTTCCTGTTCAACCACACCATTGTCTCTTTATCAACAAACCTGTTTCAGTACAGATTACACCCCTGTGGTTTCTTGTTACATCTCAAAACTAATTACTCATCTGCTTGGAGGTGTGAAAAAATGTAATCTGTGGAATCTGTACATTTTACCGCTAAAGGAGACAGTGGAAAACATCAGTTCTCTTGTTCTGTTCTCTTCCTTGCAGCATTGGCAAGAAGAGAAAGCAGAAATACTGTGAAAGAGGCCCAGCAGTCTGCACTGACCTCCTCGAAATGTCATTGGAAGCAACACTCCAAAACAGCCTTTACAATCCAAGCAAGATAGAGAGGTGTAGGACTCCTTTTTTAAAATTCAGATATCAAGAGGCAGAAGCTGACAGTGAAAGATCAAGGAGAAAGAGGGACATCATAAATAATACATTGCACATAATCCAACATGAATGCTGCCTGGAAGATTTTAACAGGTCTTCTCACTCAATACAAGACTCCCAGTAAAGCAGCACAGCACAGGACACTGCTGTGCTGGGCAAAGCAGGCACGCTGGGTATTAGATTGCTCTTCCTTCCCTTGGAGAACATCCTATACTCCTCATATTCCCTCCTTGGCTCCTGAGTCTCAAGTAACTTTAGATTATGCTGAACACGGAAATCAGTTTTTATACCCATATCCGATGGTAGCACGCAGCACATTCATGGCAGGCAAAGACCTTTTGAGAGTCAATAAGCAGGACACCCAGGAGCCTTTCCTTGCTGAGCATGCTCGAACGCCGCACATTTTCCTAGCGGCAACCCAGTGACTGCCCACAGAGCGGGCGAGCACGCGCCAGCCTGGGAACAGAGGGGCCCAAGACTCCTTTCATTTCCATGGTTGCCCAACTGGAGCAGGTCCAGGCTCTGGCGTGGGCCCAGGCCCTGGAGCAGAGGGAGCCCATCTTTCCTGTGCTGGCTGTGGCTGGGCTGCCGGCACCCAGGCAACAAGGAAGCAAAAGGAGTGCATCTGGAGTGCAGCAGGGACAAATGCCAGACATGAGGGAAACCAAGGAGCAGACTGGGACAAGGGCCCAAAACAGGAGGGAGAGCAAGCTCAACAGGCAGGGAAGGGAGCCAGGGATCTCTAGGCAGTGCACAAAACAAGGCAGGAAGAAGGAAGAAGTTGACTAAATGCAAAACCAAAATTGGACAAGGATGGGGAAGGGGGGCTGGGACAGGCAAGATGTCTGGTGTCTGACAATGACTCTGCAAGGGAGGTGAAACTGCAGGTGAAAGATAAGAGAATAAGAAGCCAAAACTAAAGAGGTGTTCCAAAAAGTGCAAAAGGATTGTCAGGAAGAGCAAGACAAATGAGAGAGGGGGGAAAAGTATGTCACATCTGATAGAAAATAGCTTATTTCCTTGTGCATGGACAATGACGTCAGGTTTTATTCCTGACAGATTCCTCAGGATTGATTCCAAGCCTGTCAGAGGTCAAGAAGCGTTTGGACAACATCCTCAGGAGGCACATGGTGTGATTCTCGGGGCTGTCCTATGCAGGGCCACGAGTTGAACTCAGTGACCCTTGTAGGTCCCTTCCAACTCAGGATATTCTATGATTCTATGATTTCCTTCCAGAGGTGGGACCAAAGTCAACAGCCCTATCCTGCGTGTACACAACAACTCAGAGGTCTTTCCCTCTCAGGGTGAGAGCAGCGCAGAGGAGCACGACTGTCTGCTGCCACTGCTGCTCTTGTCTCACCCCAGGGCCAGAAATTGCCACTAAAAGGTGTAAACCTTACAGCTGCTGTGGCAGCTTTCATTTTCAAACAGAACAGATTTTCATTTTCTTCTTTAAATAAGGGAAAACTGCACAACTTACAGGAAGAGATGAGAATCAGGAACTGTTTGTGTTCAAGCATGTCGCCAAACTACAAGTTACCCTCTCCTGTTCTTGCACACCACGACCTTGAACAATTTCCCTCCCCGGACCTGCCAAAGACCACTCTGCCTGTTTCACTGCACAAGGGAGCACAGCCAGTTACAGGATTTCTTTTTTCCACCCTGATCTATCCTTAAGGCTTACAAACTACTTGAACTCTACTGTTAAGACAGAATTAACAATTATCTTTCTGTGCTTTCTGTAGAGGAGGCTGATTTACTCTCTCAAAAAGCACTTACTCTAACCTCATGATTGTTTGAGGAGGGGGCATCACAATATCCTTAATTCCTATATGGGAAATTACAGACAGAAAACCCAGATGCCCAAGATGGGTAGATACTGGCTTCACTAGGAGTCTGGAGTCTAAATCCATTTATTGATTTAGGTCAAACAGAATGAAAACCCACTGATTCTGTATGCCCAAAGTGAGACTCGTAGGGCCAAATCATGCTTCAAGTATTTCACAGCCCACAGCTTGATTCAGACACAAGTGCAGGCTACATCCAGGAGCATGAGGCCTTCGAAAATTAGCTCTTGGATCTCAAGCTTATAATTTCTAACAAGGAAGGGAATTCTGTTGAGAACTGAGTCCAGTTCCTGAAAAGTGGGAGGCCATCGCCGTCTTGAGCCACCCTTCCCTTTCAACATCTGCAAAAGGGAAGGAATAAGAGCTTTCTCAGACAGTGTAATAGACAACAGTGCCCTGCAGTAGGAGAACTCCCACCACACCCAGCAAATTACATAAAGATTGTTACGTGGGGAAAATGCAACTAAATAATTACACTTGTGTCATAAGTCACAAAAAGGGAGAACTGCATCTTTACATTATGAACTTCTGCTTTGCAAGATTAAGCATGTGCTTTAAACAGCATCTGATCTATACTGATATTCCAAGTATTAAGATGTGTTGCCTTCTTATGTGAACCTTAAAGCAAGCAAATCACATGACTGACACTACCTTGAGAGTCTGGAAAACAGTATCCTTAACTTTCATAACTCCTGAATGTCAATATTTCAATTCCTACAAGTCTACAAGTGAAGCATCTGCCTTCAAATTGCACCTCATTATCCAGATAACATAAAGTATAGGATTTTCTGCTTTTGGCATTGCTTTCACCCCCAACTTCTCTACTCCCATAGATGCACCAGCAACCCGAGAGCTCCTCCAAACATATACACCCTCTGTCTCTGATTCCAGCCATCCACCACTCCCAGTCACACACACAGACACACACCCCAGTCTCTTCATCTTTCAACAGAGGAGGTAATCTCTCATATAAAGCTCAGCACACTTCAGGAGTGTGCACACACAGAAGCCTTCCCATGTGGAGCACACTGGTGCCCAGTGAGCAGAGCAAGGAGGAGGCTGGAAGTGTTGTAGGGAATGAAAATGGATGTAAAGTGACATAAACATTGGACAGATGGGAGGGGAAGGAGATGATCATGTACTCTGCATTGATGTAATTTTATGCAGGTTGCTTTATTTTATGTAAATTCATGCATAGAATATTTTCAGGGTTTAAATCACTACAGCAGAAACACAGTCCACTTAAAGAATATGTAAACATCTGCCAGGTATGGAAAATTTTCCCCTCTAGCATCAGACAGGATTATATTTTCATAGGGTCACTAACATGGCCTGGCTCTGCAATCTGGGCTGGCCTGCATGAAGCAGTCTGCATTTCTCCCCAGGGAGCACATGACTGAACACAGATGGTAGCCATGCTCTCATCCTTGGAGAAACTCCTTCAACCTAAGTTTGGATTGGGACATTGAAAAAAAAATCACCGGATGTGGAAAAAAATGCATTGCTACCCCTTAAAACCAGGAAACCCTGTATTTTGTAAAAATCCCAGTGTGCATCCTCCAAAATGATGGCAAACTCGCCTCTACTCTAAGAGGAGCAGAGATGTTCTTCAGAACAAAGTAACAGCCAACCTGACCCACCCGTGCCCCAAACCCTGTGCCCTGTACTGGTGATGAACAAGACAAGGCAGGTTCCTGCCTCTGTGGAAGGCTGAGAAGGCACACTTCTCTCATCTGTACTTGGGGGCTGCTCTTCTTCTGCTCTCCAGCTGCCAAAGCAGGCAAATAAATACTGCAGAGTATCACAGGGAGGAGCAGGGAAGCATAGGCACATGTTGCAGCTACCAAATGCAAAGTAGCACAGCACACAAGCAACAGAAAATACTGCATGAAGTTTAATCTCTTCTGGATAGCAGCCCTACCTTAAGCAGTCCTACCTATCTGGTACCACCTTCTTCCTAAATATACAAATTTTGTCCAACATGGCATATGGAAAAAGAAGATAAACTCTGGTCGATTCAGAATCATGGGAAAGTCTGAAAGTATTTACAACCAGTAAGTAAAGCAAGAAGAGAAGGAATTAGCAATACACTGCAGCTCATTCAGTGACATGTTTGCATCCTGACATCACATCAGCCCTTCTCCATTCAGTCCCTACTGAGGAAGGTCAGGGGACCCTGGCCACAAAAGCAGCAGCAGGAAGAAAGAAAAGGCCTGGTACCAGCAGCAACACAAACAAACAAATAAACTTACTGCAGTTTCTCTTGGGCAGTCAAAGAAAAATGGTGATGAGAAATGGATCAGCAGAACCAACACCTTGTTCACCAAACAACCTACTAAGAATCCACACGTGATTTTTCCCCTTTGCAATTCAACCCAGAACACTTTCCCTTTGCTCCAAAAGCTGACACTAAAAGATATGAGTTGATAAGGCTGCTATGGGACTATTTACTTGTTTTCCAACATAAATAGGCACACTGTGAGCCTCAGGAGTTGAACACTGAGTACAGTACCTCCCCCCATTAGCTTTTGGCCCAGCAATTCAACAGGAAGCAATGCAGGAAATCCAAGGCATCAGTGTGATTCCAACCCATGCCCTTCCTGTCTGGGGAGAGAGATATAAAAGCATCTAGGACTCCCGCTAACAGAAGCGGTCAACACCTCTGTTGNGGGGGGGGGGGGGGGTGGTGAGAAATTCAACTGCCCAGCCCAAAGCTAAACATAGTTTAGCCGGTACACATCAGAGGAGACCATATTAATTGCCAAGCTGTGTTCCACCTCCACTTTTCTGACGTTCAAAGACAAACAACACTGCAATCCGGAGGTAGTGAAGCCATGCCCAAGCTCTAGGCACGCCAGCCAAGGCTGTGTAGCTGTGATGCTGTCTCAGCAAGGACACCAAGAAGGGGAAGCAGAGGTCACCCAGTTTGCCTCCCCTAGCTCCTTGCAGCTGCAGCCCAGGCACTGCTGTACACAGAGCAGTATTTTAAAACTTGTCCTGCTAGTTACATCCAGGATCCTTAATCTGTCTGCAACATCCTAGCTGTGGGGTTGCAGGAGACACAGTAAAGCTGCCAGCTGGACAGAAGCTGGACTCTGGAAGAGGATGCTGTTCAGGCAGCAGTGCAGGCTGCTAAAGGCACATCATCATGTACTCTCTACATTTCCCCTGCTCAGCACAAAGCAATGTCAAGGTTATAATTATCCAAGGTATCCCCAAGATGGTCCCTCACACATCTCGGACTATTGCACCCGTTTGTAATGAGCTGCAGTCTACCAGAGGGGCACTACTGAAGTGTAGGAGACAGGAGCAGGAGGTAATAGCCTTGGCACACTACCAGGGAAGTCACTCCCCAATGTATTAGATACTGCGATGAACTTTCCTCTTTAAAACAAAACATCAAACAAATTTGCCCGACCTGTCAGTCAGTAAATCCACAACAACAAAAATATACAAACAAAAAAGGAAATTCCAATTAGTTAGAGCTGGGGGAGGCAGGGAAGGGAAGAGAATTTTCTTTCCTGAATCTATTTTTAGGCTATATAAGGCTGTCTGAAACCATGGCAATGAACCTGCTATAAAATCCCCTTGCCAGCTCGATGTTTTGTTTCCTTACAGACAAGGATAAATGAGTACGTACTATGGATTAAACGGTCTAAACCAGAAATGAATAAACTATCAGGCAACTGGAAATGCATTTGTTGGTTATGAAAACTACTGGTTAAGAGAGGCAGGAGCAGCCAATCAGAGGGACCAACCCATTGAAGCACCTCTCCTGAGCAATCCTTTATAGCCCAAATAAACAACACTGAGGTGGGCTCAGCCTCCAGACTGCATCTCTCCACCCCCACCACCCTCAACTTCTGGGTGTATTTTGACAACATCAAGTGGACCCTCAGTGCCCAGATTCATTCTTGAGGCTGGGCTCCCATGACCCAGCTGTGGAGGTCCATGTCCCCACCCCACCATTACCTTTTTTCCACCCCATCATCAGTGCAGTGCTGGGGCTAAGGCTCAGAGGAACAGGTGATCTGGCAGCAGCACTGAGACAGCAGGTACCCTGAGGGCTGCAACTGCTTACCCACTTACTTTGGCTAACTGAACACAAGGTTTTTAAGAACTACATAAGGAGTTTGCAAACCTTCCAGCTCCAAGACAGAGTTTTTGCAAAAGAATGGTGTGCTTGTGCTTACTGAAGCACAAACATTACTGCATGAAATAAACAAAGAAATTGAGTCTGATGAAGTTTTTATCCATGATGTTCAGATATACTCAGTATAACTGCCATCAAAGAAAGGGAAGAGGTCAGGGTCCACACTCCTACTAGGCTGATGGAGAACATCCCCTCTGTCTTCCACCTAGGATTGCAAGTAAAAACTTTGGCTTGTATTCTGATTGGTTTAAAAGAGGAAAATAACGTCTTCACAGTTATCCTACCCTACAACTTGAACATGGGCTTATCTCCCATGCAATTCAGTGTTGTGTGAAAATGAGAGCAACCACCTGGTAAAAATGCCTCAAAGATATTTGATTCCAATATATGTAATTTTTCTAGTTCTTCTTATTAAACAGAAGGAACAAAAATAAAACAAGGAGATAGTTTGAATTTTAAAATGTATACTCCCTTGGCTTTGTAAAAAACAACAAAACAAGAAAGCTGGAAGAAACAATACCTCAATCTTTTGTCTTTAAATGAGAGTAAAAAAATCCACCCATCGCTGAAAATTTACAGATTTCAACAATTTAAAAGAAGTATTTCAGAGCTAATAACTTCCATTAACATCTTCACATCTGCTGCCGAAATAGCTCATTTGATATACTTAAGTGGTTGGTGGTATTAAATTCATCCTGGTTTTTAATCCGCTGCCATGCACACCAGATTGGCTGCCAAACTATGCTGCTTTGGAGGACTGAAACATCCTACAAAGCTAAGCTCTGCCTTCACAACAGCTTTGCTTGGTATGTGGGGGAGGAAGACAGAAAACATACCTATCTCAAGACAGTTAATTAGATACCCAGTTCTTTAAAGACTGACATACCAATCGTGTTTTGATTCTACATGTTATCAGGTTTTCTGCATGTATCGTAAAGAAGGGGGAGGAACATCTCTAAGTCTGTAAAACTCTTACTCGGCAGCATTAAAAGAAAAAAAACCCCACCCAAACACACAAAGGTAAGAATGCTGAAAACGTTAGAAAATGCAAGATTTCTTCTCTGCACAGACCACAGAGGACAGGTAGTCTCTCCTGCTCAGTGCTGTTACAGCACACACATCACCCAGGCGGTATCAGCTTCCACCATTGCTAAGCAACACCACGCCACATTACCTCAATTGATTCAAGGGAGGGAAGTTGATTCAGGAGCCACTGAAAAAGGCAGAATCTAGATTAAAACTGTTGCACCAACCTCACACACACAGAAGCCAGGATCCTGCAGTCAGAGCAAAAAGCAATTAAGGAAAACCACGGGGACACACACAAACTGAAGAATAACAAAAAATAACCACGTACATGAAGACAGAAGAAAGGGGGAAATGAAGTAGGTAAAAGAGAAAGAGAAGAGCACTGCAGTCTCACCTCAAGTATTCTAGGACTACAATAATGAATTACCTCTTTCTTTACAGGGAGTAAAAAGCAGTAAAACAACCAGGAAGCCATTAGAGGCATAGAAGGGGTAAGTCTGATCCTCATCAAAAATAGAGCTTGCACGTGACTGAGGCTCTTTGTTACAAATACTGAAGATCAAATGGCAGGAATTAATATGAAACATTGTATTGTGAACTGCTTCAAAATCAAAACACACATTAACCTTCCTGAACAATAAACACCTTACCCTTAATTCTGATCCTAAATTCTATTCATGTCTTAAACATTTGAAGAGTTGTATTTAAATCCTGTTATGAATACAATCCAAAACAGAACAGTTTACATTAGTATACTAAATAAATCCATTATCAATGCAAAAATTGAAAAAGCCCATTTATGTAAGTTTTTTAATTGGAACAGGGATTTGTTCTGGGTGATAAGAACTGTAAAAAATTACATTCAACTACACTGTCCATGCAAATAATTCATGCAATAAATGCCAATTTATATCTATCTATATATTATTATTACCATGGCTTCTGGACCTGCTTAAGCCAACATGAACTAGGACTGAGGCAGAAAGAGGTGCTCCCCCATGGCTGTGTATTGCTGCCTTCCAGCAACCTTCTCCCTTTCCAGCTCCTGTTTCTCACAAGGGAAGCACTCAGGGCACAGAAGGAAAGTCTGCTCACCTACTGAGCAGGGCCAAGGGACAATGGAGACAAACTAGCTACCACTCTCCCAAAACACAGGAAAATGCAAGGTGTGTATGGGAGCGAGAAGATGGTACAGGCACAAGACTGTCAAAACCACAGCACCATTAGATCAGACTTTAGGACCAATAGCAGGTTACCAAATTTAGATGCTACTTACCCAGAAATTTTAAAGGCACTTCGACATACCACCACAGAACTATTAACCATGCTGCCCAGCTTCCCTCTAAAGCAAACTTGAAAAAACAAGATAGAAAAAGCCGAGGATGTGCTACCAATTTCAATAAAAGGACTCCAAGGAACAACAGGCTGGTAGCTACAGGCTCACTTCTACACTGAGAAAGTTGATAGAAATTGTAGAACAGATTAGCAGGTATGCAAATAAACATGACAGAGGAATGTCATCATGGCGTAACTTCTTTCACAAACTTGCTATGACATATATAAGTAAGTGTGGTATGTATGATACGTATAACATGCTTGGATCTTTAAACCTTTGACAATGTCTCTCACCACAGGCTTTTAAAGAAATTAAACTGTCATGGGATAAAATGGAAGGTCCTCCAGTGAACTAACAATTGGTTAGATTAAAAGTAATAGCACAGGAGTATACAGCCAGTTTTCACAAGAGCTCTGGTTTTGCATTTGTGCTCCTCAATATATTCATTATTTATGTGAAAAATGGAGCAAGCAGCAAGATTATAAAGTCAACTAACTGTGTTGAGTTGCAGATAGATTTGTCAGGTATTTATTCACACACACCACAAAGTCACAGCCAGTATAGCGAATGGAAACCTTGGAGTCACTGCAATTTAATTAAAGTCAGGAACTACACCCCCACAGATGACAAAGTTCGGTGCTGGTTGGGAGAGCAAAGTGAGCGCCAGGAGTGAGAAGCTCAGGGATACCTGACAGGGAACATCACAGTAGCTCTGTACCTGCAGCTGTTGCACCAAGCAATTTTCAGAGAAGCGTTCCGCAGAGCAAGAGAAGATTCAAAGAGTGACAGTGATGGGAGGTCTGAAGCAATTTTAACCTAAGGAGAACTAAGCAAACAAGTGCATTTAGATTAGGAGGAAAGACGGATAAAAAGACAGACATAAAACGGTATTACATAAAATGGTATTACAGAGAAGGAAAATAGCAAATCATTTCTCTGAATAAATGAATTAGGCAGTATAATATGAAGTTTATCAGGCAGCTTGTTTAAAAACAAGAGGAAAAGGAGGTACTTTTTCCATACCACAATTAATGGCATTGTCACAGGATGTTATGAAGGCAAAAATTTAAAATAGATTAATACATAGATGTATTCACAAAAGAAAGTCTGTCAAGGATTGTTAAACAAAGGAGCAGACACAACTTTCTTGCTCAAAGTCCTTGAACTACAGCCTGCCAAAAGCTGGGAGGGATCACTGTTTTACTAACACTTTTCCCCAGAAGTATTACTACTGACTATTATTAGAGGTAGAATGCTGGGCTAAGCCAGATCTCTGCCTGGAAATATCAGGGCTAAACCATTGCATTGCTGCAAAACCCCATCTTCTGAGGAGGAACATGCATAAGCAGCACCTGCTGAAGCCACAAGTCAGACAAAGATTTGCTTCCTATTGGAGAGCTGCACTTGTTTTGACATGTTCCTCTTACATGAACACAGCTATGCTACATGTTTCTGGACTGGGTGAGATGTAGAAGGTCTGTAATTTTGCCTACATCGAACAACCAGATTTACCTACTTCTGTTTTGTGGCCTGGTACTAAAAACCTCATTAGAGCTGAGTTATACAAGAGGAGCTTCTGTCCCCCATTTCAGGTGGCTGAGCTCAATTACGGTGCTGTGCTGGTAAATTTGAAAGTCATTTGAGAAGTTGCACAGTTCCCAAAAGTCAGTAGCAGAAGGGGATGAGGAAGATAAAGGAGGAAGAAGAAAGAAGCCACTCTGCTTCTGCAGGGATTCAGAAACTGAAGGCACTACAAAACAGCATTAAAGCTTGTTCTACCTTCATGTCCCCTGCCATGCCTGTAGCTCTCCTTCCTAAAACAGCCGTCAGGCAAACTATGAATCTGGGAGATGTCAAGAAAATGACCTCTTCATGAGATTTATGAGGCACTAACAGATTTATGCACCCACTCATAAGATGAGATATTTGCCCACTTGAACAGCCCTGCCACCACATTATAAATAAAATTATAGTTCATGCAGAGCAGCTACCCTGTTGCATTTCTCACCTGTTGATAGAAACATGCTTAAAGCGCCTTAAAAAAAAGTGTATAAACTTTGTTTCCCTTATAGAAAGTGAGCTTCCAGTGAGAAGTGAATTTGCATTTTTCAGTATCACCACCCATTTTTAGCTCAAGTAACTAGAAAATATTTAGACCGTCTGCATGTTATTTCTCTTGGGAGAAACTGATTGAGCTGAAACCCAGAGAAAATCCTTCCCTTGGGAAGGAGGAATCAATCATGCAGAAATTCCCAACTTGAAATCTCTTTTCAGATAGCAGGCTAATCAACAGGCTCTCTCTTGCTTTGTGCATTCTTGCTCTGCTTCACACACTGCCTCTTACACTTTTATATTCTGCATGCAGGCACACAGAACTCTTAAAAAAAAAAAAATCAGACCTCAGCAAATAAACCAATCTGTTCTAACACTATTGGGTTGCCATTTGAGCTGCCCCATAAGTTCTACAGTGCATGCTGACTTTCCTGTTCTGCACAAACCATTTGAAGCCAGGGGGACTGGAGATCACCTTCATCCACTGTCCAGACTCTCGGCTGTACTGATTATGTGAACCACATAAAACCACAGCTGGTTCCTACTGGCTCCCATGATAGGTTTGCAATGGAACAGCTGCCCACATTTTCCCTCCTGCACCAAAGATAACACTAACAATAACTTCAGCTCGATATGGAATACATCTGAGCTGCTTGTTAAACAACAAAGCTCAGTCACTGATATGCCTTATGCTGCTGTGCAAAGAGGTCAACTCTTCATTGAGATATCAGCACCATTTGTCAGATGACAGTAAATCTGTTACTGCTTATTTTATCATGTTCTTGGGCTTACTTGTCTCCACTCAGTGATTATCCCAAAAATTTCAATACTGGCACGAAAATGACTGATTCAGTGACTCACTCCTACTTCTCCACTGTGATTTCAAAACAGTGCCACTTACCAAAGTGCAGCTTCATCCAGAGCATCAACATCACACAACTGCTCCCCTACTTCTTCTGGTGACACCGTGTTCCCATGACGCTGCCTTATCTAGAGATTATGCAAAACCATAAAAGTGTTTGGGCTACAGCTCTAGTCTAGCTCTTTGTACTTCCTTTCTCTTTGTATAACTCTGAACTACCACTAATTCTGAGACTATTTCTTAAAAAAACCCAGCATTGCTTTGTTTTCAAATGAACAAAATGAGGCATGTCTCCATCAATGTTTCACTGGTACTACTCTGTAAGTTACCAGTGCTAGATACAGATCAGAATAAATGACTCCAGATCATTTAGTAACAGGTAAATTTTATTCTGGAGCCACTTCTAGGCAACCAGTCAAACAGGACAGAAATAGGCCATTAAAATGTGTGACCTGTACTTTCCTATACACACCCAGAATCATGCTGATTCAGTCATGCACCACCACCTGGGACTTTTATGTCAAACAAAACACCTTCAGGAAAACCACCAGACCTCATCACTATGGTCAACTGTTTAGTCCAAATAGAAGATATTTGAAAACTGTGTTACAAAAGGAAGATGCCAGCTTTTCCCCCTCAAGCCACTATTACCTTGTTCCATGTTCTTATGCTTATAGCATTAACTCTTCTCCTTCTGTACAGAGCATATAGTTAGAAAACAGCCTTAACAACTTCCTCTGTATTACAAATCCTTTGTAGCAATTCTTAAGATACATTCATCCACCTTGGTTTTTTTCACCACCTGAAATTGCTTTCGCATTTCCAATTTCAGCAGCTTATGACCCTTGTATTTTTGAAACAAACCCTACAAAGAAATGGAAACAAGTATCAAGTAATATCCAAACAAGAACTAAAAAGGTCTCAATAAGGTAAAGATAAGGCCTGGATGTAACCACAAGGGAAGCAGCTGGGTGAAGGAAGAAGAGCTTGAAAAAACACTGCAAAGGCCCATCACATCACCAACAATATTTCTTTATCCTCCAACTTCACTAAGATCTGAAGGCAAAACAGCCTTTGACTACAAACAAAAGTGGCATCTGAGCACTGGACTGAGCTCCCAATCACTCTGAAAAGGAAAGCTCAAGTACAGCCCTTCTTTAAGCATATATGAGAATGTTTGAGTTTTCAGTCTTGCCTTTCTGAAGAAGTATCTCTAACATTACAGGGGATCCTTTGATTAGACTCATAAAAAAAAATCTTCCTAGTCTCTGCAAAGGAAAAGAGAGTTCAGAAGCATGAAGGCATCTACTGTTGCTTATGTAAATGACATTTTGCTCTAACAGGTTTTTAAATAAACTGTCTGCTCCCTTCCTCAAAAGGCTGAGATTATGACAGCAAGGAAGAAAAGTAGAAAATAAACATGCCCACAACAGCATACAGTTTCCAGGAATTGTGGTTGGGAGGGGAATCTGCTTGTAGTTTATTTCGTTTTCCCCCCAACATGTGAAATGGCAGGAAATTTAAGTTCCCATGTGTAGGGGAGAAGTCTCTTCTGAATACACAACCAGCCATGCACAAAGCAGCCTGCAGAGGAAAATGAGGTGAAAATCTCTCAGAGAAAAGCACACTGAAAGCTTATCATACATCTCATAAGATGTTGAGCTTTCCAGACCAGGATAAGTAGCAGTAGTATCATGAGTCTCGCTGGAAAGAACTGGTTATTTTTCTGCAGCAAAGCACATGTAATAACAAAAGAACCCCAAACCCGAACAAACAAAAACACTCCACCAAAACAAACCAAAAAAATCCCCCAAAATCCAAACTTTTTATGCATGTGTCCTTCATCATTTAAGAAAGATAATTTTATGTTTTAGTCTGTGCCTTGGCAGTGTTCTCTTCCAGTTCTCCCCATGACCTAATACATACTCTACTAGCAGGACATGAAACTTAGTCAGGTGAAAAAAAAAAATTAAAAAGATAGCACAAGATTATCTTTTTAATTATTTTTAGATATTTTTTTGGTTCAAATAAAAGGAAGATAAACAAAGGACTTAAGTCATCACTGAAAACTAAATACATTAGATAGGAACAAAACCTTATATTAAAACTGCTGTTGCCATTTTCCTGAAGAAGTCCATTTCCATCAGTAGAAATGAGATAAATTTCAAATATTCATTTGCAATCAAATAATGTGTTTACCTTTACTTTGATATCTCTTTTTCCACCACCACTAGGTTAAACAACATTCCCACACTTTTTTAATGTTATCTTGTCTTGTTCACATGTATTGCCCTTAACCCTTTTGTCTTAAAAATTAGCAGAGGACTTGTTTCTTTATACCAAAATGTTGTTTTACTACTTGGAAGGAACTAAACTTAAATCACTAGGATGCCTTAAAAGTCAACTCTAAAAATGGGCAAAAAGGAAAACAAACTACAAAACTTTACCACAAATTAGACTGTTATTTAAAACAGAATGATTGATTATACAATAGAGAGATTCGGTTTCAGGACCATAATTAATTTTTCAAATCACTAATATTCAAATTTGCTGAAATATCAGGAAGTTCCTTAGTTATCTAAAAACCACTAAGCTTGTGAGATACCTAATTTACGTGATGTCTTCAGTTAGATACCTGAAGTTCTTTGTGTGCTTCAAGCTTTAATGCACATAATCCTAATTTTCTGCCAACTCTATAAAAATAGCCTGTAAGAACGCTGGAACATGGAGATGATTACCCAGGAATAAAGCACAGAAGTAGCAGGTGTTGGAAGAGAGCCCATTTACCTAACGAGAGGCATGGAAGCTCTGCCTCACGCCCCTCCCAGAAATACCACCTGGAATATTTCTGCCTGGAAAAAGTGATGTTTCTGGGAAATCAAGGGAAGGCTGTAGAGAGGCAACTTATATCAACTTTTCAAGTACTTATGGAATGGTACCAAAGAGGAAACAATGATTGTGGTACCAACTGCAAGTCTGAACTGACCAGTTCAGGCTGAGTCTTCAGGGGAAGCGTGAGCAATCCCCAGAAAGTGTGCAAGCAGCCAAGCTACACACAGCAGCTCTTATGTAAAATAAAAGGTCCACACCAGAAAGCACCTGAAGACCTCACTATATTAAAACAGACCCTAAATACAAACCAGACTGTTTTCTAGCCTTGCATTGATTTTGATAATCTCTCCTTGGTGCTGAGGGATTACAGAACTAGAACTCCTTTTGCTCAGTAACCGTACAACAGCACTGAAAAACTACCAACACGCTTCATCCTTGCAGTAAGGGATGATGGATATAGGCAAGAATTAAAAATGTAAAGAAAAATGCCACATGGACACTATGTGCTGGTGTCTCACAAGCCCTCGTTCTCCCCTTCTCACAGAAAGATTTCCCTGGATTACCTCTGGCATGCTTAGGAAAACCGCACTAGTCTCAGCATATGGAATGTAGCAAGGTCAGCAGGAGCATCCCATGGACAGCAGATAAACTGCTCCTGCCCTTTGGTTATCAGCTGTGTTCAAGGCCAGACTCTGCAGTTTCACCACCCACATTATCTCCTGGGCCTGTTTTGATGGATCCTGGGTTTCATCCCCATTTACCAAGCCCATACAGTTTTTCCTGTTTCATTGCCTCACAAAGTTCAGCCTCTAAGCGAACTACACTTCTTTGTCCACCTAGTCAATTTTCAACGAAACTTCCAGAAAAAGCACTAAGATTGCTACTGAACAAAGCAGGCACACAGTCATGAACTTGACATTTTCATCCCTCTTACAATAAAGTGTGAGTCTTGCAATTACTAGGACTAGTTAGTAGTCAGTTAGGGAATACTATGTGTACGATTTAGGAGGCTTATGGGCTCAGTTCTCATCTCTCTGAAGTGCATAAGATGGGGAAATGGATAAAAAACAACTACCTATGAAGCCTTTAGGTCTTGTAAGTTAAGGAAAAAAATAGGATTTTTTTTTTTAATGGAAGACAATGTAATGGAAAAAAAAGTGTGGGTATGATTATTCAATCCCTTCAAAGTCTTTTCCTCCCAATTAGTAAATTCTAAGCATGAAGAACCAGCAGAGCAGCCAAATACAATATTGCTTTAAGGGAAATAAATAGTATGTTACCAGAGCCCTCAGCTTGCAAAGTGACTCTGACTTTTTGCATGTTCTGCAAAAATAAGATACTCTTTAGGCAGCTCTCTTAATGGATTCTTTCAGTAAGGAGCCTTCAACATTGCATTCATCTAATTAAAAAAAAAAAAAATTAGTGGCTGTCTCAGTAACGCCAGGAAGCAGAGAACCTCTGTTAATGGATATAAGGAACAGTGACACCTTACTGAATTCCTGTAGTAAAGTCAGGCTTGCTTCAAGGGTCTTAGAATGATCTGAAGTACATAAATGAACTCCTTATTAAAGACAGTTTTTAAAAACAAGGGTGACACGTTAAAGTTTTCATAGTCTAACAGGCCTCTAACATCTTACAGAACAGAATCCATGCTCAACTAACATTTTGGTATTTTACTCCTCTATTTTGTCTCTGGCATACCCAAGAAAATCCAAGATTTGCTCCTGCTATCATCCTGCAGCTCAAAAGCCAGACATACTAACCAAAATAGGTCATCATGCCTTACTAGCACAGATAAAATGACTAAGCATATGGCAACAAAAGGGAACCTTGAGGTTATTAATCACAAACTGCTTCAGCTCGGCATAAAAATAATGAGTAATTACACTTCAAGAAAACAAATGCATTTGATATTTCCTGTATTATGGAAGACAGCAGTTAGATAAAAATTATTAAAATTCAGAAGAGAGACTGACAGATCTAATGCCAGTGGTCCAGAAAGTAGGTTACTCATGATTTTTCTGGAAAGCCAGCTGCCAGGAAGACAAACCCCTACCACTGTGAGTCCTCCTGAACTGCTCTGTCCCACAGGTAACAACTTCGTGTTCTAGAAATGGACAAGCCAGGGCAGAGAAAAAGCTTCCCAGGGAACAGAGAAGATTGACACAGCTGAGCAGCAAGCGAACAAACTATCTACAGAATAATGAAGTGTGGGAGCATGTAAGGGATGTGGTCTGCAAGTTGAACGGGAAGTTTAAAGATTTAGGAAGAACTAGAGCAGTTTTAAACTGACCAGTTTACCAGCAGGAAAGATCCCCAACAGTGAGATCACAAACTATGAAGTAGATTTTTCTTTTCCTTTTAATGGAAGTAGTGGTACTTCAGACATCTGAAAGATGCCTGAACAAAAACTTGAGTCCTTATAGGGAGCACCCTTGAACTAGATTATGGATACAGAAAAGCCCATTGACAAGATTCTTACTAACACTGGCTCAAGCCTGGAGTTACCTAAAACTTGTCCTTTAGTCAATCACCGAAAGTACAGCTCTGCAGGCAATGGAAACGACAGGAAGCTCATCCTACCAATCACTGAAAAAAATTAAGCAGGTAATATCAAGGGTAATTACCACTCAGAATGTAAGGGACTGTCCATTATAGAGTAAAAGGTGTTTACTGATCCAAGTGTCTCATATGTTAAAGGACAGAAAAATATATTGAATTGTAAATCCATGGGGAAAAAAAGAAATTATTTCTCTTTATGGAAAAAACTACTGAACAAAACATATATCTAAATAAATCAGATCATTAATAGTCATATTCTTTTAATAGTTGATAACTGCCTCAAAATCAGTGCATTTTTTTTATCATAGGTACAGAACAAAGTGTATGTAGAACTTACACAACAAAGAACAAAATTGAAAAAAAAATTAAACTGGAATCTTGTGATGATGACAAAGAACATTTTTAACTGACTATATTCAGCCACAGGGGAGAGAAAAAGCCTTTAAAACATCCATTAGGATAACTGTCCAAATCTGGGCTTGCCATTTGCAGTCTAAATCATACCAATCACATACAAGATCTGTTACATTTAAGGGCTTCATGCCAAAAAACCTGAAGTTTTATTGGGCCATCAAAATGCCAGATGAGCCTCCAAGGATGTGCATTCCTTCCTTACTGCTAAGAAAACTGTAGGATTAATGGAAAAAGAGTATTACTCAAAACTTACATACTTACACTTTTGTGAAGATATAAACAAACAGCTAACGAGTTCCAGGACTTCATGCCAGGAAACATTTTGGCTATAAGCTTACTGAAACTTAAAAAACATACAAACTGTGACCTTCCATTACATTTACCTTATCGATGGAAAAGATTAATACTATGGATATTGCGGATAAAGGTGATGGAATGCTGTCACAGACAGTAACTGCATTTAAAAAAAGGAGTTGAGAAATAAAAACATGAATAGAATTCAAGAAGGAAAACAAGTAAATAACAAATAATCAATATAGCCAGGTTTGGAGAACACCAAATAATCCTTACTACCTGAAAACCTGAAAAAAGTAGCATCAGTAACGTCCCACCTTCACTAAAGGAATTACTCAGATGGCAGATTCTTCTCCCTCTATTTATAGTAGAAAAGCCATAGATTCATTAATTTCTAGTGATCAAATACATTTCCCTAATCAGCCTTGCAATGGCAACAGTATGGTTGGTTTTGGCTGGGTTATTTTAATAAACTGCTGTTAAAACTAAGACAAGAGGAATTGCTCTTCCCAGGTATGCCAACGGCAGCACACATGACATACAAAAACAGAATCACAGAACCTCAGTTTACATTCTGTTTTTCTTTTATCCTGAAAGAAATTCAGCCTTATTAATGAATCAGAAAAAAATCCCATAAATACTGCTAAAACACTAAGAGTCTATGCATGTGGGAATTTCATGGAGGGGAAATAAGGGGAAATAAAGGGTGGAAAACAGGAACTGGCACAAAGAAGTGGGTTACTGTTTTTCCTTCTAACACGAACTAATTGCATCCTGGGTAAGGATAATCCCCCATGACATTCCATGTGTTCAAAGGTCGAGACTTTTGCTTTTCAACTGTCCCCATCACATGTTATTCCCTGAAGAAAACAGTCTGAAGCTGCCCTATAGCACAGACACTCTCAAAGGCGAGGGTTAAGGATTCTAGCCCTGCACACTGAAATATTGCACCAGGCACACCACAGCTCTCAAGGAGGGCAGATGAGCACACAGCACAATTAAACAAGAAGTACAAACAATAAACACAGAGCCAAGAGTTTCTAAAGGCTCTTCCAGAGTCTATTCCACAATAGCAGAGACATGCTACTAACACAATCTTATTCACTGTATTTAAAGTACTGTTTTCACCTATGTTGTTGTGCGACTTTAATTTAAAAGCAGAGCTCCTCTCTCTTGGTGTTTTAAGAGCATCCGCGGAAAACCGGAGTGGCACCACAGGGAAAGCACACAGCCAAGTGGGACCCCTGTGTCCCCATGCTCAGCTACAGAGGAACCACTCCAGCCACTGCACCAGATATTAAAAATCTTTGTTTATCAAGCACAAATATACATATGTGTGTATGTATGTACGTGTGTGTGTGTGTGTGTGTGTGTGTATATATATATATATATATGTATGTATGTATGTATGTATGTATGTATGTATAAGATAGAGCCCTCAAAAGAAGCACCTGGGCCGTTGCTATTGTTCCCTGCAGTCCTCCAGAGCACGAGCAATTTGATTAAACTTCCTCAACAGGAGAGCACTAAATAAACACTGTAAATTAAACAAAACTATGCTGATGATCTAGTTGCAATTACTTCCAATTGATTTGAGTCTTTATTGTTCCCTCAAGCTTTAAACTTTGTAGATAAAAAAAGGATCAGGCCTTACTGGAAGAATACCAAAGAAGGAGTTATGAAACTTTCTTTAAACACATTCAAAAGCAACCAGACTAGCTTGTCCTCCTGACAAAATTCCAATTAAATTTAACCTGGAAGTTTAGTGAAAAAAAGAGGCTATTCCAGGGTTTGCCATAAACAAGCAAGTTAATGCTTAGAATAAACTCACTCACTGGTTAACATACATACACGCAAACCAGAAATTGCTGCAGCATATTTTATTTCACAGAAGTCAGACACTGCCAAAAGACTTTAGGAAACTTGTACTCAGCTGATTCAGTACAATCCAGCTCTCGGGCATTTCAGCCTTTTCTGAGTTGAGCCAAACTGTCACTTGATTGCAGGAAACATATGCACACAAGTGAAGTAGGTTTGCTTACTGTGATACAAATATTCCATGAGGAAACAAAAGCACATATTCTTGTTCCACTCCTGGAAACTCCTCTGCAGAAAAATCCTGGAGTTACGTACAGATTTTAAAACATCCTCTTAGGTCCTGAGATATATGTCTATCTTTAGGTTCGTTTTATAATTAATTTTCAGATATTAATTTCATTAATAGACTCAATCTCCTTGTAAGAGCTAGAGCCATTATTCTGATTAATTTTCTCTTCCATGTCTCCAAATCACATTTTCCTTGCCAAGCTGGAACCATTCTCAAATCACCCTTTTTTCTGAAATTCTTTCTTCCCTGAGGTTAGCCCAAAACTGCCACAGATACAAGGCTTTAAAACTTCTAGACACATTTTACATTTTTCTTTAGATATTTTTTTGATGTATAGCTACCATTTTTCCTTCATGGCATATATCCAAGCCTCAGTTCCAATCCTGGGGTGCTTTTAAGTGGAAAGAACTTTGTTCAGGTTGGAGAAGGCATTCTGTTTTGACAAAAGCAGGCAGAAAAGTACAACACAGACTCTTCCTCAGGATTTTTTCTATTGAATTATGTTTACACCAGAATTAAAATTTTTTGAGCTTTCTTGAAGGACAGACATTATCTCACCCTGCAGCTATAAATATCCTCATATCACACTGATCTTGCAGAAAATTCAAAGACAAAGATGCAGAGGCATACCTAGCTCTCTCAGTTATTTTCTTTACATGACACAGGAAGGAAAAAGTGTAGTTCTGTTACTTATATCCATTTGTTATGGTACACGCTCAAACAGTTCACCATCTCTCCAGCATTTAATAGGTTATTCCTTCCCTGTGTATTAGCTGTTCTTGTTATATCACCTATTTTCTGCTTTAAACATCTCAAATAATAACATAATGCATGTATGTTCAAACATTATTTTCACTTTCAAGAGAAGAACTTTGAAAGAAAATTCAATAGTTTTATGTACTGCCTGAAGAAATCCCACCAACAGATTCAAGGGAGTCAAAGCAACCCTAGCAAACACCCAATTAAAAACAATGTTGCCTTCAGTTTTAATGCTTTCAGATAGTCTGAATTTTCCTTAATATATAGACTGTTGGGTTTGTTAGGGTTTTTTTAAAGCAGAGAAAATGAAAAGTCTACATATCCTGGTTCCAGAAAAAGAAATTCTTCTGAGCTCCCTCTTCTCATCAGATGTAGAAAAACATACACACACTCTATTCCATCAAATGGTGATCTAATTTTTCAGTCATACTGAATGAATAGCATGCTGCTATTAGTCCCTAGCTCGCCTCCATCACGTACTTTCTCTTCATTCAGGAAGACAGGAATGGCTTCCCTGTGTTGGGTTTTCTCAAGCAGAGAGCTACTATCAAGTGTCATTTGCTTGTCCATTGCTTCAAATGATCCTTGAAGCGTTATTACAACTAGAAACTGCTCCAGTGATTCCTCTGGTGCCTCAGTGTGCAGACACTGCACACAAAATTAAGGGAGAAACACTTGAGTCCAGGGCATTGCCCAATGGATAATTTCTTGGTTCAGAATCTGGAATAGTCCTTGATTTGCATTTAAAAAGCTGGACAGCTGGAGTCAAAAATCATGCAGATATCCTGCTCTTGCACCATCACTTCAGCACCTCATTAGATAAAGGCACACTACTTCATGGCTCCAGGAAGCATTCCCAGGTAACTGCAGGAAATTGTGCTTGCTGTCAATATGGGCAAGGTTTTTGGTAAAGATTTCACC
This sequence comes from Falcunculus frontatus, assembly GCA_013398115.1. Taxonomy (NCBI): domain Eukaryota; kingdom Metazoa; phylum Chordata; class Aves; order Passeriformes; genus Falcunculus; species Falcunculus frontatus. The sequence continues at coordinate 74,951 of VZRV01002240.1, read as the reverse complement.
TTCCGAACAGGCTTAGTTCGTGGCACATTTATTTCCTCCCCCCGAGAGCCACCACGTAAAAGTGCTCATGTATGGAGACCAACAGAGCCAGTAAAAATTGGTTTCCACCCAAGTGATACTCTTCCCTCAGCGGCTGCACGGCGGGCTCCATCACACACCCGCTGTCCTGCCACACTGCCCGACCCCTCTCCTGACACTGTCCTATTAACTCCCTGCTAATGAGATGGCAGGAGGCTGCACTTGCTCCGAGCAGTACCTGTGTCACCACGCAGCCCCACACGTGCCGCCGGGACAGCTGATGGGCAACGCAGGTGACCTCCAGCAACAGCTGCAGTGATTTGAGTCTCTCCTCTATCCACCGCTTAGTTTTTAATTAAGCTTCATTGTTTGCCTAGCATGGCTGAAGTTGCCTACCAGTTCACTGAGGTGCACACGGAGAACACTCAGAAACAAAGGCGCAGCACTGCCGTTCAAGCCTTAATTGTAAACAATATGAAAAAAAATATTGAGATGGAAAAGCCTGCCCCATAAAGCCTGACCCCACCAACAGCTTCTCCTCTCCCGCAGGTCTGTTTAGAAATTCTTCTCTTAGAGGTTCACTTCCGACTCACATGTTTTAGGCAAACGGATCCTATAACCCTTGGAATTGTGCTGTTTGTGACTTATCCCAATATTCAAATATTACTATTAAAAGCAGAGCTCTCAGCAGCACTTAATTAGAATGCCTTTTAAAACCTTTTTTACATTCAAATGGTAGAGTCAACTTGCCCTTCTCTCCACTGCAATACTATCACACCATCTGCTTTGTCTTTCTTTTATTTATTTATTTATTATATTGAGGCATTTTGAGGGTATTTTCTGCTAACTTTCTGCTAACTTCAAGTTTAATATTTATTGACCACACATTGTAGGGTATACTTTCCTTTTTGCTTTTTTTATGTTTCTTTTAATGGTTTTTAGTATTTTCTCTTTCATACTACTGAAAATTATGCTCAGTATTTTGAAGGACGCAGGAGGGAAAAAAATGGCACTCTGCACCAAAACATTAAACAATGTTGTTTCCATGTTACAACAACCAATTCAGCCAAAATGGCTAAAGAACAACACAGGTTACAACGGGGTAACCATACAGCTGATCTTCCCACATGCACAAACCGATGTCTCTGTTTAAAAAGCACTACAGAATGTTTAATGTGTTAAAGGCAAACACAATGGCTTTAGGTCTTACAAACACAACGTAAACCAGAGATTTTTCAGGAGGAATTCCCACCAACATAAGATAGGAGCTGAGGTCTTCAAATTGAAAAAGACTGAAAATTAGCCAAGGAGGCTATTCTTATGGATTCACACAAAGTTTAACTTCTAAAATGCACTGAGACTATTTGGTTCATAAAATAACATACACTCTTCGTTCTCTAAAAGGTAGAGCAACTGAATACCCCCTTCCCATTTCTCCCTTTAGTATTTTCTGTTTTTTTAAGAGCCTGAATACTAACAATTCCCCGGAAAATAGGAAACTCCTAAGAAAAAAAAAAAGAAAGAAACAACACCATTTCTGCAAATTCTTACTTTTATAAGAGCTTTACCTTCCTTTTTAGCCTGAATGTTTGAGAAAATAACCTCAGGCGGGACAAACTAAACAAATCCTACTTTTCCTTAACATGAAAAAGACACTGCTATTATACACCACAGCAATAGCTGGCCAGAGACTTCTCAGTTGTAATCACTGTTATTGCAATCATAAGACTGCAGAGAATTAACAAAATAAAACCAAATCAAATTAAGTTCACTTTGATGGTAAGCCACATGCAGCAGCAAACTCCAGAATAATTGGAAATACAAGAGAGATGGACAGAAAAAAAATTACTTAATCCCCAAACAACATCCCATCCTCCCTTCCCATAATTGTAGGAAGACCAGGGTGGCCAGGGAAATGCTCCAAGTCTGTCTGATACCTGCTGTGATCCCAGAGTCTCTGAATTATGTGAAGCCCTCTTCCAACTGAATAGTGATATCATCACATCCTCTTTTCCCTTTAGAAATTTATTTTCACTTATTTATTAATGCAAGGGAGAATACCTCCTTTTTAAGTAGCAATAAAGTCTGCTGGGATTTCTGCCTCTCCTTCTGCAAGAACATGTTTTAAACCCAACTCATAATGGAAAAAGGCAACTATGGAAGACATACGTGCCCTTTCATATAATTTGATGGTATCCTTCCCCTCCCCCGAACTTTCAGGCCAAAATCAATGCCACATAAACCTGCTGAACAGGAAACCTAATTATTCTAACATGTGCAACCCAAGCGATAGGGAGTTTCTCAGTAAAATTGATAAGGAGAGACATAAAAGACTAATGAGCAGCCTGCCGGTTCCCCATTGCTGGGCTAGCAAAGGTCCCCATGGAACACCTTTGGTATTGTTCAGTGGAGAGACAGAGGCTGGGACACGTCCAAAAATAACACTCAGAAATTGAAAGAGTGAACACATAACATCTGCAGCTCAAGTTCTTAATCCAGGCACAGAAATAAATTATTTGAAAGAGCGTAACCAACAGAAAAGTCCCCGATGTGGTGCAGAAAGAGCCAATTAAACACACTCGGGTTACTGAGACAGACCCTTTGTGCTACCACAATACACTGACAAATGTCTTCTTGACCCATGCCTGTGGTGCAGGGGACAGAAAATAAGGGTCCTTGATTAAGGAGACGCAGTCGTCAGTATTATTAGTGACCAGTGATCAAACTACTGGGACTGCAATAATCAGACATGAAAGACGCAGAAAGGCCAGTGGTGGCCAGCAGAAACAGCAGCCCCAGATCAGAAAAGGAAGCATCCAACTCCCTCCTGTTACTGCTAGGATTTCCGGTTTAACAGGAAGCCATCTTTTGGCCTACAAAAATGTGTGTTCTTCCCTAGCAATGTTTTGTGTGAGACAACCCAGGTGCCCAAGTAGCTTGTCCCTGAGGCAGTGATCCCATATTCCGTCTGTATACAGAGCCCAGTGCCTGCACTCAAACACAGTTGTTTCAAACAAGGATGGCTTGATACTGGTGTCTCTGTTCAGAAAGTCACAGCTTTTCCTCAGATAAAACTTGTCCATGTGACACATCATCTGCTGCTGAATTTCTGTAATACTTTGTGAATTATACACCTAAATATGTCGTGTTATAGGTATAGATGCTCAGGGGGGACCTTTACCTAGGGGAGGAGGGGAAGGTCCCCTTTGGTTGCACAACTTGGCCTTTTCACTTCTGTGTTACCCCTAATGAGGGAGAGAACTTGAAACAGCAATTTAGAGAGCCTTACAAGACAGCAGGATCACATGTCAAATGGGAGTGTAATAGCTTCTTAACATACTTCCATTGTGGCAAATTCAGTCACCCTGCAAGGTCCAAACCATTATGTTTCCCCCCCCCAAGACAGCATATTTGGAAGGAAATGGGGATCGAAGTCATTGTTAACATTGTTACTCATTTGATAAATCTTGTGCCATGGGTCAGCAACCTCCAGTGCTGATGCCAAGGTAGCCAAAAACCTGATTTTAATGGTAAGCACCAGAGCAGACCGTAGGCAAGGCATCACCAGTAAGGGAAGCAGTGTCTCAGAGATACAGCCTCCCACCTTCCAGTGGGCTTTTACCACTACACCCGATTCATAACCTAGGAAAGAAAACATTGTCTGCAAACACCATCCCTGCCTTACACCAAAATATCACCCAACACCCCAGTTTTCCTCATGCCTAGTAACAAATGTGTATTGTACAAAAAAATCTTCTCCTGCAAGCCTCAGTATCCAGATTTCATGTCTTGAGAAAGTTCTTTTCTCCATATTATACAGTGACATAAAACCAGATTTTGCTGTACAGACCTTACGACATAACACTGAAGGGCACATTACAAAAATCAGTTCCCACACGAGATCAACAGAAAACCAGAACTTTAGCACCTTCCTGAACTTCACCAACAAAGCTTCATTTTATTTGAGCACCAGCTAACAGAGACACCATTCTTTTTTTTAAGTCTTTTTTGACAATCAAACATTAGGAACAATTTCCTCCATTTATATTTCCAGAATAAAGAAAATAGAAATGTAGTTGCAAAGGATCATCCCTACTTCTCAAATCCCCCAAAAGGCATATCATGTTTTCCTTTCTCATAATATTTAATCAAGTCTACTTCATTACAGACAAGGTCAGAAAGCTCATCATGCTGCAATTGATGACAAACAAGATAGTGCCCACAACCCACAAAGACTGACCTAATTGTCTGATTTGCCTACATTTCTGCAGGCCAAATTTGCTGACATTTTGCACAAATTCAAAGCTGACTTGAGCCTGATGACCTTTTATACCTCTGTAATTAGTCTTCTGTGCCTTTACAACCAGAAAAACAAGCTGTTCCTTTACTCTCCTTAGTTCAGCGGTCCCTCTGTAAACTAGAAACTTCACCATCTACTGAGCCAGTCAGAAAAGTACACCAAAAAAAAGGAAAAGCATAAAGAAAGAAAATACACAAACTGCAACCTTTCAAAGTCATGAAACTGAGCCTGGTAAGGGCCTTTTAAAATAAACATGCCAATTTCTAAAAGAAGAAACAGAAAAAGCAGTACAAGTTGGTGGACCCAAATTCAATAAACAACATTTTTATAATGCTTTTCTAAAAAAGACAATATAAAATAAGGGCACTGGCACAGACACGAACCATGAAAAAACAGTTAGGGGAATAAAATCAAGCCAGAAACCAAACCCAGTAAGTTTAGTCCCTGACACTAACAGCGCAGCACGGAAAGTACAATGCTAATACATTGATCCAGCACTAGAATTTAACCAAGATTAATAACACAGAGGTTTAACTGCTGAAAACATCCACTAAGAGCTTCATTTATGTATATAATCAGGGTTTGTAACCTAATCCTACAGTTACAAAAAATACTTCCTAAATATGAATGTAAGCTTAAAAAGATGAGTTGAGTCAATCCTCTGAAGTTCTGGATCCAGATCCCTACTGCAGTCAGCAAGATGCAGATCTGTGTTTCCCCAAATGGAGCAGAGGGGAGGACAAGGTCAGAGCACTGACCTGCACTTCAAATTCCAGTCTCAGGAAAGAGGGACGCACAACCACTCACAGCAGGGAACAGCCAACGTTGTTCTCTGCACAGTTTTCCACCTTGTAAAACCTGAGAGGATGCACTCAGCTGGAGATGAGCACTCGATTCTTTAGCCCATTGTCAGCCCTGGGACTCCTCTGCCCAACAACCAACTTGTCCCTGCAAACACTATGAAAACAATGTGGTCCTGTGGACCACCTTCCCCAGCTTCATGCCCTAACACATCCCAGTCTGGGCATCTCCACAGCAGTCAGTCCCTTTAAGAAAAGCATGCCCAAGAGCAAGTAAAGACTTAATGTAAGGATATTTCAAACCAGAGAAGCATTTCTTTTGCATAGCTCCATCAAGAAGCATACATAATCTAAAAAGCTGCCAGAACTGGCAGCCTCGTATTCATCAATGTCAAAATTTTTTATTTTTTTTTTAGAAGAGCTGCTAATTATCATCATATATGAATTTTTTAAGTGGAAGTATGGATTTTTTACTAAGTTAAATTAATCTAAAAATCAGCAGGGAAAATTTACAGAGTAACTCTACAAATTCAGAATTCTCTATCTGAATTTTAATGCAGAAATACATCTCATAGGGCAAGTCTTTCTCTTTCCTTTTTCAAACCATCACATTTAAGTGGTGCTTCCCCTTAGGTCATTTATCTTCCACAATTTTATTTCAAAATATTTGGTTACAAGTAGCATGTTTAAAGATATTGATTACAAAATGACTAATGAACTGTGTCAACCTGGGGAAAAGAAAAAGGAAAAAATCCAATTTGAAGTCCAGCCATTAAATAAAAGTCAAGCTTGGATATTACACATTCAATCTCATACCAACTTTTGACATTTTGAAGTTCCACGTTACTCTGTGCCAAATATTCTGCCCACTTTCCTAGTGTGTGCTTGGTTAGTTCAAAAAACAGAGAGCAGAAGAAAAACCCAATAATTTAATTGACTGTACAAGACAGTGCAAAAAACAAGCTGAGAAATACAGCTTTCTACCCCCTTCCCATGATGACAGGTTGGCCCTATTGCCAACTATCCCATCCACAGGGATCCACAGTTCTACATTTGAGCTTAATTCTGTGGGGATAAAGGAATTTGCACCGTGTTTGGACTGATACAGCCACGTCTAAGCTTCCAAAAACAGCCATCGTAATTCAATGTATTCCATATAACCCCTCATCTTTGTTATTTGCAAAGGAAAGGAAAGAGAGCCTGCCAAATCCTGGAGCAAAACCATATCTAAGAGAATGAAGTTCTGAATTGGAAAGCACAAACACTTGGCGGGATTCCTGAGCCACAGAGTTGTTACCCTTTGCTGAGTTTTTACCCTTTGAAGAGTCAGGACGCTTCTGACACTGGAGAAAGCCAGGGCAAAGGGGGAAGACCAGCCCTCGCCTGGCCTCACCAAGAGCCCGGTGCTCACTTCATGTGCATGGCAGGGTAAGTACGAACCCCAGGGAGCAACGCAGGGGGCACAGCACACACAGCTCCCGTCCCGTCCTGTCCTGTCAGCCAGCCCCGAGTTTTGAGACCCCGGCAGGTCGGACACGTGAGGCACAAGCTAAGAGGATTTCATACTTCGTTGGGAAGCACGACCCTTTCTAAAAGGCTCAGATCCACCAATTAGCTAGGTATCACAATTCTCGCATAAGCATCCGAAAGTACAGGAAAGAGATATCTTAATTCAAAGAGAACTTCTGGGGCTTTTCTTAACTGACCTCCTTCAGAATTTTATTTTTGTTGGCTTGATTCCAGCATCAGCTGCTTACTGTGAATTGGAAGCAATGCATGGGGCAGGAGTCAAAGTATCTGAGAGACATTAATAACACAACAGCTGATCGATGCTGTTCCTTTAGAGCAATCACCTTTCCACTCTCGAGGGACAAATCTTTTTGAAGGTAACCCAAGTAAGAAGGCTGCGACCGAAAAAGATACGCTACGCAATAATTTCATGCCGGCAATCAAGCAAATCCGGCAACTTTAAATCAACTCCACGGAGTTTACGCCTGCTTTAAAAAGAGAGAAAGCAGCCGTATCACAAAAGCTAAGGCCTACTGCACATGAGCTCCCGCTCTGGAAATAAACTGCAGTTTACTCTAAACTTTCCCCAGCGGTTCCCGGCTGTCTGAGGCTGATCATAACGAAGAGAAGGCAACATTCGGTTTGAAACCGGCTAACTCTCCAGGCTCGGACACGAGCAAGGTGATAGCGGAGGTGTGGAGTACACCAGGCTGGAGCCACTCTGCGCACCCCTGGGTGTGAGGGAGGAGGGAGGGAGGGAGGGAGGGAGGACCGGGCGGCTGCAGCCGCTACAACCACTCAGGAAACCCGGGGTGGTGGCCCTGGCCGGGGACGAGAGGGAGCCTGTCCCGTCCCGTCCCGGCCGAGCCACCCCGGACCGAGGCAGGAGGGAGGCGCTGCCCTCGCACGCCCCCCTGAGCGGCACCTCCCCGCCGGCTGCCAGCCTGGGCTAAACCCTTCCCCGGGCCGCCCCTATAACTCCGCCCGGCACCGCACGTCCCTCCAGGGCTCCCGTCCCGCCGCCGGGACCCGGGGCCGGCTCCCAGCCCGGGGCGAAACAAAAGGCACGGAGCTGCGCTGCCGCCCTCGCCGCCGCCCGGACTGCGCCCGGCCGCGGTAGCCTGGGGACGCGGGGGAGGGCGGGCGGTCCGGGCGCTGCTCTGCGCGGAGCCTGCCCGCGGATTACCCGCGGTAATGGGATTACGCGGGACCGAGGGGGGTGTCCGCCGGGCTGTCACCGCCCGGGGAGGGGGCGGCGGCGCCGGGGGCGGCGCTCGGGACCNCGCCGCCGCTCCCGCCCGGCCCCATTGTTCGCCGTGCTGCCCTTACCGTGCGCGGGGCTGGGGCGGCGCGGGCTCCCGCCGGCTCTCCTCGCTGCGGCTGGTGCAGGGGCAGTCGCGCTTGGCCGCCGGAGGTCCGAGCCATTAAAAGCTCTGCGGGGAGGAGGAGGAGAAGGCGACGACAGGAGCGGCGGCGGCGGGGAGAGGAGGACAGCGAGGGGCTCGCAGGAGCAGGGTCGCCATGTCCGGCTTTGCAGCGGGGGGAGCCCACCGGGCCGGCGCGGAGGAGAAGGGAGGCAGGCGGCGGCGGAGGGGCCGGTCCTGCTGCCGCCCGCGGACCGGGGGAGCGGGAACTGGACGCCGCTCGCCGCCGCTCTGCCGCGGCTGCACCTCCCTCCCCTAACCCTGCCCCCTCCCGGAGGGGGAGCCGCCGGCGGGAGGAGGCGGCCGAGAGCCCCCTCCAGCGTTCACGGGCGGCGGCGGCCGCTCGGATCAGCGCTGCCAGTGGCACAGCGAGCGGGGTGCCCGCCCCGGCCGTGGTACCCGGGCAGCCCGAGCCGGAGAGGGGCGGAGGCGCAGCGACCACCGCCCTGCGCCGCTGCGGTGCCGGGGGGGCTCCAGATATCCCCATTCTCCTCTACCACCTCCTCCTCCTCCCGGGCACCAGAAAGGACGAGCAGCGCCCAGGTGGCCGCTGTGTAAGGGAAGGGTTAAAGCCGGCTGCAGCCCTGGGGCGAGGGGAGCGGGAGGCCCCGCGGGGTCCCTGCCCCTTCCTGCGGATTTTGGGGACAACCGGGCGTAGGCTCCCAGCGGGGCATCCCTCAGGAGGGCTGTGCCCTGCCGCCCCTCCTTGGAGAGGGAATCTCTCGCCGACAGTAGTGAGGCTGCGAAAGTAGGCGGGTCCTTCAGGAGGAACCAGGACACTGCCTCAGGGGGCTGTGCATTAATGGGTACCCCAGCTCTTCTGCTTTAGGAGCAAGGCTTCAGGTGCCAGCAGAGAACAGAGCGGTGCTTCATGTGCCGGGAGACGTCCCAAGTGTTTGCCTGAGGTGCCAGAGAAACCAAAGGACTGGGTGTGCGTGTACTGTATTCACATTTACGGTTACTAGACAAACGCAGATCAGTAAAGTTTAACCAGTAGTAGCAATCCGGGCTTCAGGTTCCGTCTCTCACAATAGTCTTCAGAACATCAGCGGAAAGAGCCGAGCAGGCAGAAGGCAGGGCTGGGTGCGTGCATCTTCCAGAGACTACATTCCCTCCGAGATTTGGAGTTACAGCGAAAAGGCTGTCACACCTCGGGCCAGCAGAGTAGTCTGCATACAGCAGTTCCTAAATCACCCCCTTGCATTTGCATACCTGAAGGGTTAGGGTGTGCATCTCTTTGAGCCTTCTCCGGTCTTTTACCCGATGTTTTTTCCAGGAAGAAGACTGGGTGGTGCACACAAATGAGTGATGCAGGGAAGACCCTCCAGGTCTTTGAAGTTCTCTCAGTGACCCAGGAGTGAGCAGTAAGCTAGGTATGTATTTGTAAAGTAACCCTTCTGAACAACTAGCGTTTAAAGGCTATTTGAGGAAGCATCCTGCTATATCTAGTTTTTAATCACAGGAGGAAAGAAAAATTATATGCTAACTCTATGGTTTTTGTCCAAGCCTTGGCCTTGCTTAATCTTCAAAAGACCAATTCCTCTGCTGTCAACAGCAATGTCTCTCTATGCACAAACCCCACTACAAATACCTCAGTGCATATGCCTTCGAACCTCCCGAGATCAAGAGAACTTAATTTCTCTAGTCAACCCTGAAACCTTAATCAAAAATACATACATTACTGATTGAAAAGCTGTGAACTGCCATTACCTGTTAATACCTGATAAATAAAATACTGTTATTTCCCCCAAAACTTCTTCCATGCAAAATGCACGGTCTGTAGAAGATCCAGAAGAAAGAATACATTCTCATTCTGATAATGTAGAATGCAAATACAATAGAAACAGAGTAAGAGGACAGAGTATTTCAGTTGGAAGGGACCCATGAGGACCAACTGGTCTAACTGCTTGACCATAGAACTGTGGTTAAAAACACTGACATAATAAAAAGATTGGCTTTTTCCAAATACTTACTTTGTCAGCAGCTTTAACTCTTACTTAAGTGGCAGCACTTAACATTTAGAATTTCCTGGTGCTTTTTATCTACACTTCCAGATCACTAATGCCGCATTCACACCTAACAAAAGAGTTGTTGTAATCGACATCAAAAGTATGATGTCATCTTCGATGCCTTCCAAGTTTGAATGACATTTCTCGGCACTGAATAAAAATAACAGGTTGCCCTGCAGCTATTCACTATTTCTTACTAGGCTCCGAAAAGCAGCGGTGAAATACTGTCTTGAATGGTGTACCTTAAAGATGGTAAGGTGTTGGGCATTTCTCTAGGAGCCATAGACAAGCTTGCATGTGTTTATTTAGTTAACCCTTCGGTTCTTGGCTCTTCTGAAGGGTATCAATGACAACTGGGGACTGACAACTAGGAACTGACATCTGAAAAGACAGCAGTTTTTCTCTATAACGGATTTCTGTCTTGTAAATTGCAAATGGCAACATCTTGCACTCTTCTGATGTGATAGCTGAGAAAAGCACTCGCTGCTCTTAGTTTCCTATAGTACACTGGGTTACGTTTCTTCCCTGTTGAATAAGATGTGGGATTTGTCGGTACATAAATAAACAGGAGAATTTGAAAGAAAAGGCTTTTGTTTTTGAAAAGTGACTGAAATTAGAAAAATGGTTCTAATTAGTTAATGTTTCTGAAAGAAAACAGATAAGCTTTGTCTACATCCACTGACAAAGAAGAGAAGAGCTGGAACTGGATTTCACATTATTGATTTCTGCTTTACCAGATAAAGGAGAACCCAAGGAAAAGGAAAGGAGGGAGAGAAGTATGTTAAAATTGTTCTGTCATCTTGAGAGATGGTGTCTCTGCATCTTCTGCCTTTTCTCATTAGGAAAGAAATAGCAACAGCTACAAGGGAACACAAATACAGATCTCTGGAAAGCCTTAACTTTTTCACAGCTCTCTTACACTGGGATGGTTTGCAGTTATTTTTTCATTGACACCTTCTACTATCTGTTGTGAGGTTCTAGAAGGCATGTGTGTGTGCAGGCAGTTAAGGCAGAGTACTTGCAATTTCTTATTTTCACCTCCCATGTGGGAACTTGCCTGTCTGTGTGCTTTGTCTAACTAAATTACTGGACTCAAACACCTAGTATTTGGATTAAGTTCTCTGGTCTGGTTTACACTAAGGTCATACTGGATTCTTCAGTGGTCCTTCTGGCCTTAAAATCTACGCCTCTTTTGTGAACTACTTCACAATATGTGTTGAGTTCACGTTTTGCTATGTTTTATTAAGGTGAGAAGCTAAGATGCTGCCCAGACTGAAATCTGTGTATTTCAGAAGTCTAGTAATTCTTTTTCATAAAACATTCCAGAGATGTTTTCCCTGGAGCTTGAAATTTTGTTTCAAAGCCACTTTCAGCAAATACTTCTGTGCTAGATTTATCAGTGTGTTCTTGTATAAATGCAGTTTGTGGCTCAGTCTTGCAAACCTGTGGCGTTTGATTGGTCACTTTTAGGCTCTCATATGCCTTTATGCTAATTTGTGTTAGCTCATCAGTTTTTACTAATTTCAGTGCAAGAACATGACAGAACTATCCATCTTTCACCATTATTTTTATTACACATTTTGTAGCATTCAGGATTCCCACTACCTTTCAAAGGCTGTTTTATTGCAATATATTTTTGTCCATGTCTTCTCAAAATGTTATTAGAGTCCTCAGTTGTTAATATTACCCCTGGCTATTCTGTTAAGATTACTAATGTTGAAGCAATGTGTCTTTCTTGTTTCCACATTGGAAGGCAATGTTCAACTTATAGCTACAGGCAGTGGTCATTTACAGTTTTCATAATAATGTATAACACTAGCAGTAGACCCTGTCTTAACTTTTGAGAAAAAACTCAAGTATTTAGCCACTTGGCAAAGGAGTGAATTTCTATTCTCAAATTTCAGGATTTCCATGTGAAAGAAATACTCAACCATTGAAAAGAAGCCATTCAAATACTTAGAGCCAGCTAATTAACAGATTTTGTTTACTGCCTGCTCAAAGGGTATAATATCATTAATTAAGAGAAAGCCTTTTAATGGTGTTTGCAAGTTTCCCAAGTCCTTAAGAATTTACATAAAGAGACTTTTGCATATCAAGCAGCTGGAACAGGCCACTCTCCCCAACCTCAGCACATCATCACACAACATCACCTCAGTTACATCATATTTACCTTGTGTTGCTCAGTGTGTTTGCCTGTTTCAGATTAATGCATGTTACTTTAGCTGCATATCTGTGCTCAGATTGTCAACAGTGCAAGAGTTAATAGAGGAACCATCCCTGAAGTTTCAAAGCTAGAAAGTCCATTTGAAATTTGTGAACAATTTATACTCCTCAAAACTACACAGATTGCATCGGCTTATACTTTTTTGATACTTGCTTTTTCCCATCTGCAGATCCAAGTAGAAAAAAAATGTTTGTTTTTAAATGACACTGACATTACGTCATTAATGGACAAAACTGTCAACTACTGCAGTGTAAATGAAAAAAAAATTATTATAATTATTGATAAAATCATCATTTATAAAATAACAAATATCATAACATACAAGAAAAAAAAAAAGGAAAAATACAGAAAAATACAGGTTTCTTAAATTTAAAAAAAAAATTTGCTCTTCATATTCAGGCTTCCTCTCCTACAATCCACTTTCACCTTTTTTCCCAAAGAAGGGAAGAAGAAATACACAATACGTATTCTATACAAGTATTTCCATCAGAAACTCTGTCATGGTGAGGACAGAGAAGTGATAAGGGAAAGAGAAAATATTAGCAGAGCTGAAAAGATTTCGTATGAACAACCAACCAACCATGTTAATCTTTCAATACTACTTCAGAGAAGAAAACTAAATGTGTTATTTGAAATAGAAATGTGTCCTTAGAACTCAGAGTCTAGGGTAGAACTCCCAGCACCATAGTTCATTCTCTTCCACTGTTTTTGTTGTTTTGGACAGAGCAAACTGTTTATCTGTTAAAAGAAACAATGAAACAAACAAAAGAGAAACAATAAAGGGGATACTTTCTAGGAGGAAAGTGCAATCAAATTTATTAAATGATTTTGAAACCATTTAACTCTATGATGAAGAAGAACCTTTTAGGTACCTGGACTGATAAAAGTAAGTATGGTTTTAAACAACAACAACAACAAAAAGCCATTTTTGCAGCCCCTTAGAATTTATACCACGGGTAAACACAGCTGAAAAGAGTCCCCTTGCAAATATGAAAATGAGAACAATATAGAACATTAAACATGGCTTTTAGCATTATCAGACTTAAAGATTCCCATGAAAACAATGAATCTCTTGCTCTCCTCAACACTCCCCACCAATATTTTTGCTGTGACCTTCTGCAAGGGAATACATCTGGAACATATCAGTGTGTTTGAATAGATCCTTCTGGGATAATCCCACTTTAAGTAGTGGTGGGGGAGCCTTATCTGGTGCTCTCTTGCATTCAGGATCTCCCATGGGTCCTTTCTAATTTCATGCTGGCTGACAGACATTTTATTTTTACAACATCTGGTTACAACAGGTAGCTTAGTCATTGTCTTCTCCATTGTCATATTCTCCTGTTTTAATGTTTAGAACATCTAAATCTGGCTGTGGGGACCAACTATAAAACCTGTCAAAGCAAACATCAATTCAGCATATGATTTTGCTATTTCAGAGAGCAGCCTCTGAAATTAGGCCTTTCCTAAATGTCAGACCAGAAGCCCGGTTTTCTCAGGGTGGTAATTTTTATGCGTCCCATATGAAAAACGTAACAGAATGAAGATAAACAAGACCATCCATTTTCTATCTGTGCTTAACATAATTAGCAAAATTCCTTCTTCAAAAGGGATCTGTGAAACTTTCTTTTCTGGAAGTGAAAAGCATTAAATAATTTACAGAAATAACATTTCACTGTAGAAAGCTTAGCAAGATCTGCATAATTTGCATTTAATAAAATCAAATTATTAGAGACTTAAAAAGCATTTTTTCCTGCTTATTATCTTTTTTTATTCTTTCTCAGAAATAAAATTTCAATGAATGTAAGCAAAACAACTGCTCTAGAAAGTAGAATTTAGATTAAAAAATAGGAAGCATCATGTCCATTTTACTAATGAGAAAAATCATCTACAATGACATGGTCTATTTTCTACTACAGTCTCCTTTCAAATCAGGAAGGGAAATTTTCCTGAAAGGTCAGGTAGATTAAGCGTACACTTTTTCTCCCATCAGCTCCCATCAACTTTGCTGACAAAGATGCCCAGAACTGTTGGTCGTGTTCCACCCAGTGCTGGTCTGTCACTCTCAAAGATACTCTTTAACCTGTTCTGTGTCTGTAGCAACTTGGGCTCTGCCTGTAGCTTTTAAGCCTGAGTGATGAGTGCTGTTCTGTTTCCTAGATTCTGATGCTGAAGACAGACATGGAACAGTTGTTGTTTACAGCACCTTAATTTTCTGAGATGCAGGTTGCAGGCAAAGAGGGTATGAGTTTTTCCCATGCCTGTTTTTTTCCACCTAATATAATAATTCAAAATTCATTACCACTATTTCCAATTAGATATTTTCCCCATTCTACTTAAAAGAAAAAATTCCCTTATGTGTGTTAGTATTAGTATGTTTTTCTGTTTTCTCAGTTAGTGGTGTCCGTGCCATGCATGTCTGCATTCCCCTCAGCATTTTGGTGTTCCACAGTATTCCAGTTTATTGTGCAGTTTTCCACTCCATAGATATTTTAAACATGAGATTCACGGTTTACTCTGACAACGAAATATAGAAAGCAATCATTTCTGGTTTATCAGTAATATTCAGGATACAATTATCCTTTAAAAATATCTTCGTTTTCTCTAGTGACCATTTGGTATTTGCAAGCGAACCAAAAGAAAAAACAAATTGTATTTATTTTAAATACTAGATTTTAAAATGGACATGAGCTTAACATAGAATTGGATTGAATTCACTCTGCTGAAATGGGACAGGGTTAACCAGAGTAGTTCCCAGGAACTGTATTAAAGCACCAGGAGTTGTAATAATAGTCCATACTAAATTTAACTGGTTCTCTATAAAAAAAAGTTGCCTATTATCTCATGTTTTAAAATTCTGAAATGCAGTCTTTTCTTTGATATTTCCGGTTGCTTCACCCCTGCCTGTTTAGTTTGTTCCCTCCACATTTTCTCTGCAGTTGATAACAACATTGGGTATCACACATCCGTACTCTGCCATATCTCCCTCTGGCACTGGAGAGGAAATCTTAATCCTTATTTCCTGCTGTCAGCTCTCATCCTAAAGAGGCAGATCAGTAACAAAGGAGCTGCAGTTCTCATAAAACTGCCCAAATATTAAAATGGTTTAATCTTCTACTAGGGAAAGCCAGAGAGTCTCACTACATGCCTTACTTTTTACTGCACTTTGATCCTTTGTGTAAGCTACAAATATTTAGCATTTCAGATCTGCCACATTTGAATATACAAAAAAAATTCCATTATCTCCTTCAAAATGGGCAGAGAATAAAGGATAGAAATTTAATTATGTTTGAACTTGATTATAGATTTCTCTTTTGTCTTTTAGTTAGAATCCATGTAACATGTAACAGTGTCAAGGAAAGAAAACACTTTTTTCCTTCTCAGGCCCCAGAGCAAGTGTCTACATGAATATTAGCACTGAGATATATTTTATACAAAGTGATTCCTTCTCTAGTTGATCCTGTATGAGCTGGGTGAACAATTATTTGTATCTCCCAAAGCCCCATGCAAACATAGTGAGTTTTGATCTGCATAAACAAAATGAGTGAGGGAAAAGTGAGGAGTGCCAAAGAGAAGGATGTGTACAAAGGGCCATGTGAAGCCTGATCACAGAACTGGGTGTCTAGCAGAAGATGGAGTAATGGAGCTTTAGGGAAAGAAAACAAGAAATGGGACAAAGGTAAAGTGATCCTTTTCCTAGCCTACTCTCCCAGCTTCTGACAGCCGATGATTTATAGACCTCTTGAGTAAGTCGTTTCCTCAGAAGCACCTTGCTTGTTAACCCTTCACACACCCTTGAATAATTTGTTTTAATAATCTTTGACTTCCAGACACATCCATTAGAAATTACAGTGTATGAAAAAAATATTTGTAGGTTTTAAACATCCTATTTAATACTTTATTTGGGCAGTCTTGTGTTACGAAAAACAGTGAATTGTTCCTGATTCACCTACTCATCTGCTTCTGTCTGTCCTGCTTCCCTTGGAGCTGTCACCTTTTTCCAGTCTGAAGCCCTGAACTTCTCCAGTTTCACCTCAGATCACTTCACTGCCTAGTCCTTAAACTTCTCACCTCCTTCGCAACCTTTCCAGTTCTGCTGTATCCTGTTCCTGGCACTTCACATCAGGACTGCATGTGAAGTCAAGGCAGAGGTGCACAGATGTTTGTGCAGAACAGCCCTGGCAACTGCAGCACCTGCTGCTCAACTCCCTCCTTAGGAAGGAATAAGAATTCTTACAGGAAAAAATAGCCTAAAGTCATTCAGTGCTGCCCTTTTTCCAAGCAAAGCACTCATTCTCTTCCACCGTAATTACAGTAGTACCAGAAAAAATTAGGATTTGGGAGAAAATTAATTATGACCTTTTTTTCAGATGATCTGATAGAAGCTTGCTTTTGTTGTTTGGGTTTTTGTTTGGTTGGTTTTTTTTAAGTTGGGAATGGTAATTCAACTTAAGGGCAAGATATAATAATCCAGGTGCCTAAGTCTCACAGTTTAGACACAAAGTCCTGGTGATTTGTTGTCAAGAAATTATTTACTTTAAAAGTTGTTTGAACTTTCATTGTTTTTTTCAAAAGAAAAAGCACCACCAGTTGTGTCAAAGAAGAAAAACAGACCTACAAAACATACCAAAGAACACCAGACCACCTTTTCTATAGAACTAGCAAGGGACTCAGGTTCCAGCAAACCGAACTCTACAGGTGGCTGAAAAATGATGCAGGACAAAAATTATCTACTGCACTTACATTAGGAGCTGTAAAACATTACTAAATACTTATTTAGAATATAGAAGTTACAGTGGGCAACCACTCAGAGTTCAGTTTGGTGATCAGGAATAAGAACGATGAGAAGAGTCCAATTCCAACAACTCGAAGGTTTAGGTTGTGGAGGTCTTTTGTTTGTTTGTTTTCCCCCAAAGATAATAAATACTATGGGACAGTATTTTAATAGCAACAAGGGCAGATGAAGATCCCCTCTTTAAAGTTTAATATTAATTACCAGTTAACCCTTTTTAGCTTTGCACTTGAAATACCACACTGCCACTTCCAGCTATGTCTTTAAGTTTTTACTCATTTTAAGGACAGGAATCCACACTTGTTGGTGTTAATACAGAGCCTCAGGAGCTCATCTACAGACCTGCCATTCCTTTTCACTTGCTCCCAGAGACTGACAGGCATCCCAAATGAAACTCATTTCCTCCTTACCCTGAGGACGAGGAGAGGTGGCAGATTCCAAACACAGTTTGCCTTTGTAGCTGCAAGGAGAAAGTTTGCTCTGGCTGTCTCATTTTACAAGAAGGCATTTATCCATGGGCATGTACTTTATTCACACTCTTTAATGATGGGAGAAACAGGGATAGGGAGAAGACCTGGCTAAACCTGTACTGACTTAACACTCCCGTCTGTTTTCTTTCTGTAGGGTTGTAATAGACAGTTCTCAAGGCAAACTCTCTGCTGTGCACAGGTTTCCAGTAAGCAGACGTTAAACACTGTGCCTATATAAAATGGTCCTGTTAAGAAACAGCCTCCCAAAAAACCAGGGACTGTAAAGTGGCAAATTTCCCGAGTACATGTATATGGCCGATAGTCAATTGCACCATCTCCATCTACTGGCCAGAAGAAGCTTTAGCTGCTGCACAGAACAGCTGAAATACAAGCACTGCATCCACACACTTCTTCACACTATTGACAAGAATTGGCAGTTTTAGGGGGTTGGGTGATTTTTTTGGGTTTGTTCGTTTTCCAGGAATAACAACTCCCCAAACAGACAAAACTTCACAACAAAAATGTCTCTTGGCATTTTATTCCTCAGGTATTTAAAAATGGTGATGTTGCACAGTTTAGTTCAAGTAATATAGGCAAGGTTAGCTTCCCTCATTCAATATCCCATATTACATTATTTCTCACTGATCTGAATCCAAAATGTGAATTTTATTCCAAGATTTTTCTTTTGGTTGAAAGATTAGCATTGGTTTTTAAGACAGTATATGAATTAAATATTAAACCTTTTAATTAATTTACAGCAAATCCTATCACCACCAGACACAAGAGAGGACTGTGCAGTTATTAAGCAACAGCATTTTGTTAACAATACACATTACATGAAAAACTGCACTTCAGGTAGTTTTATTTTTAACATTTCTGTTGCTTCATAGGAAAAAAAGCAGCCACACATTTAGTGCAGAAAAGGTAAGTTGAAGAAATATCCCCTTTTTTTTTTGCTCCTTACCCACCATCAGAAGACACTGGCCATCTGCAATAGGTAGCAAGCAGTGGTAATGGTGTTGGCAAAACGAGAGACAAGTAACAACCTTCAGAGCAAAACTGACTGAAGTTAAACTTGTAATTCCTATCCATCACCATTGAGTCTGGAATACTTCACTATATACTCCTGGGCATTGGCCCCTTGAGGAATTTCTGCCAACATGTACTCTTCCCACTCTTCTGGAAGAAAATTCCATTCCATCAATGAGTATGGCTCATCTGGTGCCTCAGGGGAGATTTGAACCTCTTCTGCTAGCAAGAACACACACAAAAAAACCCCTGAAAAAACCAACAAACCTCCTTAAGGCGTTCACTGCTGTTAAATTTTCATTATCTATTGCTAAGTAAGTGAAACTCCGCTTCACATACCTGTCTGCGTCTAGTGTTACATCAGCACAAGTTATTCTTAAACCTAGTGGTAACAATACTAAAGACATTCTGATTTTATGGTTTAGGAGCCACAAAAATTCCCTGCACTTGAACTGAGGTCATGGGCAGCCTTTAGAGTGATAATGCAAAATCATGAAAGTCTAAACTGACTTGTACCTCCTAGGTCCTACCTTTCCTTCCTGAAAATGCACGGAAAGTTTATCACTGGTCTGAACCAGAATGATAGGAAAAGATCTATTGCAGAGGTTGTAGAAATGGTCTCCCCAGAGAAGAAACTGCAATTCCTTATCTCCTAACTAAAATTAATTCCACACTAACTCCAGCCTTGCAGGATGTCCTGGTTTCAGCCAGGGTAGCGTAAATTTCTTCTCAGTAGCTGTTACAGTGCTGTGCTTTGGATTTGGAATGAGAATGCTGTTGATAACACACTGATGTTTTGGTTTTTGCTAAGTTGTGTTTATCCTAAGTCAAGGACTTTTTTCCCCGTCCTTGTCTCAAGCTCTGCCAGCGAGGAAGTACACAAAAGAAGCTGGGAGGGAGCATAGCTGTCACAGGTGATAGGAGCTAACCAAAGGGATATTCCACACCACAGACTTCCATGCCCAGGGTATAAACTGGGGGGGAGTTACCTGGAAGGGTGGATGGTCTGGGTTTGGGCAGGGGGGTCTGGCATCACTCAGCGGGTGGTGAGCAATTGCACTGAGCATCATTTGTTTGCTCATCAGAAGGAGATATCATCCCAGGCTGCCACTCTCATGTTGATTTCCTAAATAGGCTCAGAAGACCTGAGAGGTGCTGTGCTTTCTCTCTCGGGTAATTAAAAAGATCACAGTCAATTCTGTGAGCAAAATCTGTGAACTTGTGACAATGTAAAGACCAAACATTTAGGCCTCATGGGCTGTGAGGAATAAGACACTGCCTTTGAAAAGCAAATATTCTGATACACAAAAAGTGGTCGAAAACTCAAGAGGCAAACCCAGATTTTTATCGGAATAACCACACTGTGGCTGAGGTTAGCATTCAGTATTCAAAGATGGGAAATGAGTTTTCGTGTTCTGAGTAGGCCTCCATTACTCACTTCCATTTTGCATCAGGGAAGATGGTGTAGAAGCCTGTTCCTGAACAAATCCCATGACTTCTATTCAATATTGAGCCCATACCTCCAAGTCTCAACAGATACTAAGCTGTCCTGAGAGACGTTCTTACTTGAAGCAACACAAACATCTTCATGATAACCACGAAGGGAAAGGACCTATACTAGACAGACACTTAGATCCTGTTTACTGCTTCTTGGAAGACAACAAATGCATTTCTTAAAATTTAAGGTACCATTGAGCCCCGTACAAGGAAGTAGCATTGTCTAAATTAGCAAAGGAAGAGCAAACCAAATGACTTAACAGCAAAGGCTGAGGCTCCTCCCCAGAGATGCACAACAAAATACTTCAAAGTTGAAAAAACATGCAGTGGCAAATACTTGACTTCTGTATTATTTTTAATAGCACCCTCACTGTATTTGGAAGACTCAGTGTATGTGTGCACCCCTATAGATACCACTAAGGCAAAAATAAAGCTCCCGTTCAAGAGCCTGAGGCAGCTGCATAGCTAGTACATACAAGCATACACAGAGTCAACAGGAAATTCACCTTCCTTAATTTTTTATTTCATCAAAAATTCCAACTGTGCAACACGTCTTACTCTCACGCATGTACTCCATACATGAGGCTGACAGGTCTAGATGTGTAGAGAACAACAGACAACATTTGGCATAACAACAACTGTTCTATGCTGGGGAATACCAGCCCTTGCACTCAGCAATACTTTGAAGTCTCTGCAGAGAAAAAGCAATGATGGAATGCCTCAGCAGTACACAAAGCCCATGTTGAAAGCGCAAAGGCTACAAGTCACTTTCTTACATAGATTTTGCACAGGATTCTCTGGAGGATCGCGTAGACAAAGCCAGGTAAAGGAGACTTGACATTCATCTGCATTATTATCTGTCATTAACAACCTAGAGCTGCAAATACAAAGCAAATAAGCTTCACCTTCAGAACAATAAGAACGGGTGAGAGTTTAGATGGGAACTCACCCACCCTTCAGGGCGATGAGCTACTTTTGAAAGCAGTGCTTATGAACACTAGTTACTATCAATGCTTATTAAACAGGCTAATGGCACTCCAGTACTGGAACACCTGCATGGTGTTCTCTAGTTGTGCTTTGTTACTGAGTACGACTGAGTACTTTTGCGTGGCTGTCTAGGGTGGATTTGGTAACTCTTTGTTCCGGCAAAGCAAATCACTGCTATTGTTTGCAGTGCTCTTTACGCTACACTAGGTACATCTCTCAACCCACACAATAGCTGAGCAGTTTGTTAAAGCAAGATTGGAGTTATACCCAGGAAAAATGGTTGAATCAAAACTACCTTTCCCATATCAGTACCACAGTTTGATTACTTTGGCTCCTTCATAAGGATGACACTTTATTTTTAGATAGCTGCAGATTTTAAAGCTACTGTTCTACTGCTATACTTTCTTTGGGCAACAGTACTTAAGTGCAATGAAGAACAGGAACGGTTGACTGCTTAAAAATTCTGTGTTAAGGAACCAGAAAAGCTGAGATTAGTGATCTAGACAGCTTTTAAACAGGTAGAAAAGGAGTGTAGTTTTTAAAGCTTGTACAAATTGAGAAAATGCCACAGCAGCTTTTGGATTAACCCTGACAAGTTCAGATCTCCAGGCAGGACCTGGAACCAACGTACCTGTCAGGCTGACAGTGATTCACTCAGTGCCCTTTGCTTTGCTGAAATGACAAACAAGGTAGAAGCAACTGCACAAAGTTGCTCTATGCTGGCTCTGGCACACAGAGCAACCCCAACTCCTGGTTCTATTTGTTCTCAGTTATTTGGATTGAAAGGAAGGCAAGAGGATTACAGCTGGTCCATTAGGAGAGAAATTCAAATGCTGCTTATGTTACAGAGAGCCAAAGCTGATGCTCTTTCTGGGAAATGCCAAATATGCTATGATTCTCACCACACACTCCAAAGAAAGGGAAAAAAGATCTAAGCCTGAAGCTCTGGGAAAAAGTACAAGAAGTTTGCTGCATGGAAAAATGTACATGTTTTAGACTGAGGGGAAATTGAAATAACAAATACTTTAATACCTAAACCCCACAAAGAAGAAAGATGATGGATACAGTACAGCACAACTGATACTATCAGGACCAGACCTGAGACAACTGACATGGCTTACTAGTTCTCACAGTACTGGTACCCAATCCTTAGCATTCATCTTCCAGATGCATGGATGCTTGAATTTCTGTAAATAAGAGATTAACGATACTGAACAAAATGAAAACTGGAACAGTACTTTGTTGCACTGTTTCAGCTGCCTCTAAACAAACTACATTGTCAAGTTCTATGGTTAAGGCAGTTTGTCTCACAAACCTTTGGGTATAATGGTCTTGGGCTGGTTTTGGTACACGTCATTCTGTATTTTCTTTTCTGAAACACTTTAAAAGGCAAAACTAAATTTATTCTTTAGTATGACAGGCATTTATTACATGTAAAGTTCTATCTTTTCTTATTATAAAGGAAGAAAACTTACACCCTCTTTGTGAAAAGATCTGTTTCAAGAGGCAATTGAGATCAACTTGAAGAACACGTCAGTAAGAACTTAGGTTTTTAAAGATCAATGCATCTATTAACAGCTTTGAAGTAACAGGGTGCAAAAACCTCACTCACCTTTGTTAGAAATCAGATACTCTATGCCTACGTTTGCTGGTAGATGACGTATTGCTCTCAAAGTACCAGAAAGACCTGAGAAGGTTTGATTCTTTCAGGTCAGGCTGTCAACTGCATGATTGTTTTAAACGAAACACAGGCAACTACAACAGGTTTGCTGCCTACCAGATCACGTTGCACATTTGCAGCTGGAACAACACTACATTTTATAAGTTAAGAAATGCAATTGCATCTGAACATGAAAAACATTTTAAAGTTATGTAAATTTACTGTCACACAAGGAATGCCATTAAGTTTCCATTCTACACACTCAGGTGAAAAATTTGTTAAAAAGTCAAGAAACAAAAAAGCATAAAATCTGTAATAGGCAACAATATACAAAGTTTCAAATATAAAATCGTGACTTGTATAGTTTGTTATTTTCATCTTTTCACAAGAGTAAATTAAAAGAACCACACATCACTGAACTTCTACACAAGCTTCTTGTGTTTCAATCTCATTTATTGAGGAGTGAATGAGATACTGTCAGACATGCCAAAGAGACTTCACATTCAAGGGCTGGAAGCTGAACAGCTTTCCTCATTGAGTCACCGTACAAGTTGTTTTTGGGAATCGAAAGTGCGATCAATGAGGTCTTCATGCTCGATGTTTGTCTTCAGTTTTTCATCTTTTGATCTACTACCTTGTGGGGCAGAAGGACACTTTCTACCCTACAAAGACTCACACTCCAATTAATACAATTAACACTAGATGTAGAGAAACGTTTATCTGTTATAACGTACATCTACTGCTGAAGGTCTTATGTCTAATGAGAAAATTCAACTTGTTTCCCTTTCACCATCGTATGGATGGCTGATACCGTTAGAAAAATACTCTTCAGTGCTATTGTAGGGTTTACAGGAAACTTCTTCCATGTTGTGGGACAGAAACCGATTTAAACACCATTCTGAAAGAATGCTTCTTCCTGCTGCCACTGCCTGTAGGTTGCAGAAGAATGGCCTACACGCACTACAGTTCTGGTTTTACTCAGAAAAGAAACAAAAGAAACCTAAACAATAGGGTAAACGTTTATTTGGAGTTAGTTTTCTTGCAGATGATAATTAAGGCCCTTCAAGCAGAGTTCAGGAGCTCCTGTATGGCTGCCTGTTGATCTGCATTGAGCTGTGATATGCATTCTGTCCACAGTCCTCCAGATGTCTAGAAAAAAAAAGAGAAGTGGTCTTTATGCAGGCTGAAAGCGTCCAAGGCACATCCTAAACTTTGCTGTGTTTACAAAGCTCAACATTCACTCATCTTATTCCTGTACTATATGTGCCAAAGAGCCTGAAATCTTCAGTTATACACAGTTCAACGTGAGATGCTCCAAAAGGCTAAACAGCAGCACAGTAATTGATTCAGAACTCCTGGGAACTCCCTGTAACAACTACGTGGGTTGACAACTGGCACTCCCATGTTAATCACAGCCTAAACCATTTGCTCCGTTTTGCACTGAAGTTAAAAGATCACTGTTCAGGCAAAACTGAACCATGCCTTTTCCACATGAGTGTTTCGGGCACTGGTGCAGCAGTAACACACTCAGAGTTTTGAGGTGAGCACTGCGATTACAGCATGATGTGCCACGTGTAGGTGTACAAAATTCTGCTGCCAACACAGGGCGTGGCTCTTTAGTGAAAGTAATGGTCAATTGCTTCCCAGAGAGAATTGCACAGCATCTTCCTGGGAAAATGTAAACCCTCATCTGTGCTACTACAGCCCTCAGATGAGACATTAACTTTTAAAGTCACCATCAGTAAGGACTGTTCTAATGGCACCAGAAAGTGCTGAATATTAATCAAGACTGAGGAAAAAGTATTTATTCCCTTATCAATAGAAACCGAAAGCAATTGGCACCCTGCTTTCTTTAGGACAATGACAGGGAAAAAATTGCAGGTGACTGACTTTAGGTCTTTAGATTGGCTTTTGCAATACCAGTATAATTTAAGTAAATTTTAAAAGCAGTTTAATTTATATTTGGTATATTTTACATTCAGTTCTATTATAATGCCCTTTTCTCAAAATTTAAAAGGTTTACAAAATATTAAAATGGATTCACAAAATCCAAAAATAAATGCTCTCAAATTTAAGTTTGTAGGTTTAGTTTTAAATAACATTAGGCATTTTAGACTCTTAATGTATGATGAAATATTGCAGAACTAAATGTACTCTTCCAGCATTTCTGATGCACGTTTAAATTGATACTTCACACTGAAATATTTCTGGCCTGACAATACCTAAGCAAAGAAGTTTATATTCAATTCCTATCATGACCATGTTGCTCATGTCAGACACTGGCATTGAAACAGCTCATGGAGATCGTTAAAAAAAAGTCTCCTAGAATATGGGAGGCATGAGCTTGTTAGCAACTACACGACCCTGAAAATTCCTATCATAGTATAAAACTCGTACAGTCAGAGTAAAAAAGTCTTTCATCTTTTCTGAAGTAAAAATAATATGTGTGAAAAGAAACAGGATTGGTAACACTGTGTTAAAATTGTATTTTTTAAAAGTGTCTTAGGTTACAATATAAGATGTAACCAAAAGTATGTATTCTATCACCATCTGTTAAAACCAAGTGGGGCAGTGTTCTTTATCTTTTTTGTGACACATCCCTGATAACTCCCTCTGGAAATAAATTACCCTGTTAATGGGCTAACAAGCCTCACTGCATGACTCATAAAATTACACCATCCGATTGTGAGATGCTCTGCCCAGGGGGAGGAACCAAGTATTCCTATCTGGATATAATCTGAGGTTTAGGAACACCACAC
The DNA here is from genome assembly GCA_013398115.1 of Falcunculus frontatus. Taxonomy (NCBI): domain Eukaryota; kingdom Metazoa; phylum Chordata; class Aves; order Passeriformes; genus Falcunculus; species Falcunculus frontatus. Next base: position 49,476 of record VZRV01002240.1, on the reverse strand, counting down.
TCAACCCCTACCTACTGGATTCCCAGAGGACAAGAGCTACATAACCACCAATGGACCTTCAGAGGAGGACCAGACCCTTCTACAGGATCACCGCTTCAAGAGAACCATATCTATCACCTCAAGAGGACTGCAGCCACCATTTTATCGGACTGCTACCGCCACCCTGCCTGACAGGGTGTCAGATTCTATCCTGACTCTGTGTTTTGTACTACTGCATTTATTTTTAATTTTCCTATTAAATTCGAGTCTCTCACTGGTTTGCTTTCAAACTAGTACAAAAAGACACTGCTTCTAAGATTTTTTTTCCTCCCTGGTCTGAAGGTAAATAATTCAGCCAATGCTGAAGGTCTTGTCTCATATTAATGTTCCTATCCACCCTGGCCAAAACGAGACATTGCTGTACACAACTAATCTATACATGTATGTGCCACTGTATTGTTAAAAAAATAAATCATCATCTAACCTAGATGATTTGAGGTAAAATGAACAAATGCATTAGGTAAACCCAATACCTAATACAAAGTTTCATTCCCAGACTTTAAGTACTAACAGCAAGGATTTATATCTGTCAGGCAGAATCCAGAGCAGCCACTTGCACCACTTTCACTCTGAAACTTGGCTCAATTTCCTTCTCTTTACGCCTTCACAATTTTAACAACTTTTTCTACCAGACATAATGGATCTCTCAGGCTGATACACTCATACAGGTGAATTCTTTCCAACATCGAGTGTTCCTAAAATTCTTGAACCTGAATTTTGCCAAAGCAGGTCAGGTAAAAAGGTCAATTATTGCAGATCTGCTGCACAAAATCCTTCATGCTTTTTCATGAGTGAGATACTTACCAGGCACATTCCTTTCTCTCATTAGTGTTACATCCACCCGACAACATTTGGCCCTGGAGAAAATCTGCACTATGAGCATTCCCATTTACAGCACTGTAGAGAAGCGCTGCTTAAGTACTTGGACATCCCCATCATCATTAAGTGACTCATTATGGCATAAAGCAGCTGAACCTTAAGGCAGTTCCCCAAAGGCAGGGAAAACATTCAACAGCCACCTATATTTGCACTGGATTAAAAAGGGCAGTAGTAAAATAACTTGTGGTTTGCACTCATTCTCTAACAAAGAGCCCCAGCTGCCTGTAGTATTAGAAAGTCACCACAGGATGCTGGCAACCCTTACAAGAACCACATGATGGATCAGATCCTGCAGTACAGTTCACTGATAAAAGGGCATGCAGATTTCTCCCCAGATTCTAATTTCTGACTCAGGAAAAAAACCCACAAAAAACTAATACTGGCTCCCACATTAATGACCTCACTGCATGTAAGTTAGTTACGGTTATTTTATTCAAGTGTAAATGCCACCAACTTTCATCATTAATCATTCAAGGAATGTCCAAGGATCTCCAAGATCACTGGTTGAACCATTAGTCTCTAAAGAGATAAGGCCCTCAAAACTGGTTTAACAGTTTAGTTACTTCTGCAAACAGATTCTAAATGTTCCCTTTATACTTAAGCAAGCATTTATTTACCTGCACTTGGCGAACAACATTAGCCAGCCGCTTGGTGCATGGATCTTCATGTTTGATAGCTTCGTGGATTTCACCATCCGCAATTATACCAAGTATTCTGGGAAGGTTGGAATTGTTGGGACCGAGGACAACTGGGTTATTGCTGTTACAAAAGATATATTACAAAGGAATTAATGTTTAACTAAAAATAATGTAAACGCTTCACACGTAAGTGATTTTGAATCATCTTATTCTAAAGCTGCTTATTTAGATTTAAGTTTCACATTATACTTATTCATTAAGCTGAATAAGTATGCACAGCTTTGTTGCCTGCTGACAGCATGTTCCCCCTTCTGTTAATATTTAACCAGCTGATTCTTTATTCAGCCTAAACTTTATCAGGAAGAAGTTCTGAACTTTACAGAATTGCTGAGTTCCATGCAGACGGAACTGTAAACAGTGTGACAGAAATACCCCGCCTAAAAGGACTTATTCCTCCCTCTGTGCCTCCCAGGACATTGCCTTACTGGCATCAAGAGTGCTGGTAACTTCAGCTCTCTGCCAGAAGTCTCGATGACACAGCAAGCAAGCAGTTCTGGTCCCTCTTTCCCAGCCAAATGCTGGAGTGGAGGAGTATCAGCAATCAGGAATCTCTGTGGAACACATGATCTACTTCCAGCCCTGCCACGTACCACTGCTGGAATGCGGAGGCTGTGAACGTAGGACTGGCAGAGCTCCAGAGAAGCAGGTAGCCAGGCTGAGCCACCTGCACAGAGCTGGGTACAGAAGTGTGCTGGTACTGCAATTCCCAATTTCTCTGTTCCTGTTTACACGCACGCCTGGCAGCATTATGATGTCTCTATGTAACAGTTCTATAATCAGTCTAGGGACCTCAGTTGCCATTTTGAGATTTTGCCTTAATAAAGCACCATACCATACAAGGTATTCACAAAATAGAAAAGACTCTAAGAAATCTAAGTTACTTCCTTTGTATTTTTCTCCTAAGATATAATACAGTGCCAGCCAGAATGTGCTTACTACATAACAACTCAGAGGCTACATTCTTTCACTCATTTATGAAGTGCACCACACTAGAATAACTGTTTACTTTTTTTTCTCCATTTACCTATGTGAGGGAACACAAATCCAAAGAATAAACCGTGGGATAAGATGCTTTCAATGATAACTGAAATAATTATTAGGGGAGATAGCACTGTACAATGAATTTTTCCGTATTATTTCTCTACTTTATACTTCACTTTGTTGGAAAGCAAAAAGGTGCAAAACTACTTATAAAGATTACAAAAAGAAGGCTGCAAGAGCATGTGTGCTGCTTTTAAGACCCAATCAGTTACTAGTGCTGACATGTAAGCAGAGTATCAAAAACTTTTCCTGAAATTTTCTGTACAAGTTTTCTGCAGATCCTTTTCTATTAGGTACCTATAAAGCAGCCAGATTTTTTTCCAGCCATACAGACACTATTTAGGACAAGAACAGTAACTGTTTAAAAAAGCAGCAATAACATCAGGGAAGGCTCAGTCTTGACATTCCAAATTATCTTCTCTAACCCATATGTAGATTAACCTCCCAGTTTCTCAGTTTCTGAAAAAAGAGTGCAAAGAAAGGGCATGCAAACAGGCTTACTTTCTGAATTAGTGTGAAGACTTCACCTTACCTCTCAAGTAAGTCACACAGATAATTGAAAGTATGAACAGCTTCTTCTTTGTCTTCATGAAGTGGAAGCCATGATAACCAGTGTGGAAGGACTTCTTCAACATTTATACAGTCAGGCTTGAACTTCATTATCTTTCCTATCGCTGAAATGCAGTTTTCTGTTGCATTGACATTCTCTTTGGCTTTGGCATCTGGTGACTGAATGACTCTCACCAGCAATGGAAGCGCCTCTAATTGTTAAACAACACAAGAATAAAGTTTTATGTACAATCAAGCTATACTTTATTAGTATCACAAATTCTACTTGAGACAACTGTATGTATTAAAACCAGGATTTTTTGTGTTCCAAGCACTAAAATCCAGTCATTTCAATGTTCCACTGCTTCTAGGTTCTTCTCTGCTCAATAATTATCATATGAAAACCAAACAGATAAATAAAGCTCTGCAAGGAAGAAAACAGCTACTGCAAAAGTTTGAATTTGTTTTAGGAGTTTAAAAGAAAATAATCTTCCCATGTCTCTCAACTGGAGTTATGCAATCTAAAACACACAAGACACTGTACATAGCAAACATTATCTGTTTAATTGAATATGCTCTATAAACACAGGAGGAGGAAAAGCAGAAAAGCACTGCTATAGTGACATTCACAATAATGTGAACTATAGTGCACATCTTCAGTGCATGCCTGCTGTGCATCTATTGCTGGTGGGCACATCTGTATATAAAAATATGTACGAAAAGGTGCCCTATGAAAAGCTTATAGGAATAATCTCATCTGGTGAATCAACTAGGCATAGTTTAGATCATAAAAATCAAGGAAAGGAAATGTCTTTCAATGGAGGAAAAATGCCAGTTTTCTTCCTAGGTTAATAGCAATCATATTTTTTTAATAGCCATGTGAGTAACCACATGCACACTTCTAAATGAACATTAATGTCACATTTTTAGCTAGTAGCATCCATGCAGACTTCCAAGCACACTACATGCAAGCAGGAACAATTGACCTTGTGTTCTCCTGAAAATAAAAAGCTGAAGCTGTGAAATTCTATATCAACACAGTAAACAGGTTGTGGAATTATACAGAAAGCACACTTCAAAATAACTCTAATTACTGAGGAAGAGCGAGATCTCACACTACTGAATTTTGATGAGTAAGTAGCAGTGTTGCAGTTAAAGAATACACAATCACACTTTCCATATTAAGTCCACTGCATTAGATTTTTGAAGAATGAAGCAGCTATGGAAAAAACTGTTAAATATTACAGAACTACAGAAACATCAGACCTGCTAGCTTGTGCACTGAATGCAGGATAATGATGCTGGACTATTCTGCAAAGCAGAATTTGTTTCATAGAGGTCTACAATGTCCAGGCCAACTGAGTCTGCATTTTATAGCTCAGGTTTTCATGGCTGCTGAAGCTAAATCTCATCTCATCTGTATCTCACTCATTAATACTAATGGACAACTCTGTAGGTATGTGTGTCCTTGCAGCTGTAAAGTTAGGAGGGTATCAAAATGAATCAGCATAATTTTCTCCCTACAGCCTACCAGACAAGTTCTCATGTTGTCTATAAAACAGATCCACTCTCACATAGATGTTGTGTTAGATAAACCTTAAAAATGCCTTTTGACAATAAAAGACCCATCTCCTATAATGTTAAGCTTTTTTCCAAAGACTGACTGCTCTGACATCTGGCACCACCCAGTTTTGAGGCCACTGATGTGATTTAGAAAGAAATCCATGCAGTTGATTGATACAATTTTCACAGAGAGCAGCTATTTATATTATTCCACCAACATAACAGAAGCAACCTTGCCAGTTGCATCAATTGTAACCTTGTATCCCCACTTAGAAAGTTACTTGGTTTGCTGTAGTTTTTCCTTCCCTCTTATTTCTTTGCTCCTTATGCAATCTGGTTTTAGTGCTGTTTGTTTCATCAGTGTAGCTCACGTACCATTTACAAGTTCTCCTGATATTCCTGGACTTTTTTAACTGACTGCCAAAAACGCTCGTATCAATGATTTTTCTGAAGAGTCTTTACATATTCTTCAAACTTGCAAAGGAACAATATGCCAGTACTATATATTAATCAGTAAAGAAAATAAGTTACGAATAAAAGCTCACAAACATGATGTTTTTCAGAGAAATAGCAAAACCTGTGGGGTAGATAATGTCTCATGCCATGGATTTACTTTGTTTCTAATCACAGCATATCTTCATCTATTAAAACAAATCACAAAGCTCTTTCATGTATGTACAAAGTACTTAGAATACTTTTGAGGTATCTGCTAATAAACTGTTAATGCTGTAAAGTAGAAAGTTTATTTTATCTAAAATTCAACTTAAGGAGAAGCCAAGCATCTGGGCATAATCAAGGACTATTGGTCCAAGTACAAAGAAAAGGATCAAAGATGTTACAAAGTTTAAGTGGGGTAAGATAAAGCGTAATTAATGAAAAATAAGATTAGACTTCAACAGATGCTAAAAAGCTCAACAAATTTCAAAATCAGAACTGTCCAGACAATTCTAAATTTTCATGCTCTCAATGATTCACTGCAAGGCTTCTCACACTGCTTTTTTTCTTTTCTTTTTAAAAAGACACCTCATCCTGATTGTTATCATATAACAGTTACATTTATATTAACAATGAAAATTACAACCTAGATTGATGCAGGCAAGATTTGTGTTAATCCCTATTACATGATTCTTATTTTCTTACATCATCTAATTCAGCTTTCATTTAAGATTCATGTGAAATACGTATTTTAAATACACACTTAGATGACTAAATATTTTCTTAGAAAAAAAAAGGAAAACCTTTGATAAGGGGGGCTACTTAGTGCACAAAATTAACTTTGGTGACTGGCAAGAGGAATGCTAGCTCTTTAAATTTAAGATGAATCTGAAGTGTCAAAGAAATTTGAAACATTCAGAAAGAAAGGAGACAAAGTGCTTCTGATAAGTATTATCACACTCATTTCATTTTTTACTTTACAGAAATCAGGTTCCTTTTTATATAATCAGAAAGCAGAGAGCCACATTAGTTGTATTCTAGGCTATTCCTTAATATAGGTCTCCTGTGTAATTTTTCCAGACATCCAAAGGCTTTTGATTAATATGTAACCACATTAATATTAGTAGAAGGCATCTATGAGACAGCTGTGTATCAGAAAGATGTTTTTTATGAAATTAACATTTGCATGTCAGATCATATTTAAAAAAAGAGTATGTCAATCATGTTTGCTAAGCAGTAAGTGCTGCAACAGAAATGCTAAGCAGAACAACAATAAAAGCCCGAGGAACTCAGGTACTTTATCAATCCATCACCAGTCTACCACACAGGTTATACTGGTAATCTATTTCACTGCCAAGGGGAAGAGACTTCATCAACCAAAAGGCCATTTTTATTTCTTCTCCTAACCCCCACATTCAGAGTCCCGTCAGCTGTGGGTCCATACCTGGGCAGAAGGGCCGGTAGCTGTCCCCGCCGAACTGTGCCATCACTCCCACGCCGTAGGCAGCTGCCTGCCGAACCTCTGGGCTGCTGTCACACACCGACTCCAGCATGGGCCTCAGGAAGTACTCGGCGTACTTGAAGGAAGCAGGGCTGCAGTGCTCCACGATATCGTCAAAGATGCACAGCCCCCACTGCCGGTCTGGCCACGGCCGATGCGGACACTGCGGCACAAACACCCAACACTTACGACACCTTGAAATTATTGTACAGCCAATGATTATACCAATAAAAGTCACAGGAACAGTGGTCTAATACTTTTGTTAAAATCTCCATGGATTAAATTCAATCCTAAAACCATGTAATTTGTGGTAGCGATCGATCCAGCAATACCATGAACAAAACAAAACCCAGGTGTCTGTCTTTGCACCTCTATTTCACACTCTGTTGCATGTATCTTTCAATTTTTCCCCACGAGTCTGCAACACCTCCTTGGCCCTCCTCTTCAAATCCATTTTAGAGATACTGGACAGTCCGAAGGAAATGAAATTTCTCAAAACAGTTGTGTGTATCAATGATCCTGGGTCTTGCAACACAAATTTTAAGTAGCACAGCAGAGACCCTGCTCAAAAAGCATAGGATAACAACTTCATTCTTGATCCACAATGAACCTTCTATTTTGTAAAACAGTAATTGCTACCTTCTATCTACCAAGTCCTCTAAGATTTCAGCATGGAAGGCATTTAAAGCATTGGAAAAAATAACAAAATTTAAATTAAAGGAAAGCAAGTTACTTACAATTAGGCTGACAATTAGTGGAAGTAACCTTTCAAACCATGGCAGTACCTTCTCCCTGTAACTACTGAATATTGAGTGCAAAATGTCCGATACTTTAGTCAAAATATAAACGTCACTGTCATCCTGAAAGGAAAAGGATACAAATTACATTATCACTTTTCCACTCTGTTTAAGATTGTTAGCCTTCATGTATCTAAACTAATGGAATAAAGTTTATGACTTTGTGATAAAGATTGTGGCAAAACACAACAAATATTATTCTCTTCCTCTTGCTGCTTATTTTTCACCTTGCTCAGTTAATACATCAAGCTGGTCAAGTAAAGAGCCCTACCTCAAAGCTATCAATTCAAGTTATATCTACAGGTGAGGATTATTCCCTGGACACACTTATGCTGGGAAAACTCTAATTCTCTTTTACAGCAACTTCTGTGGTACTCAGAACAGTCTCTTTAAGCAGATTATACTTTAACAGGCAGGGAAAACAGTACAGCTAGTTTCTGGTCCCTAGTGAACTTCACCTTTCTCACCTTCTGGTGACAAACTAGGAACTATTTCCTGTGCAACAGGCAGCTTCCTACAACTGGATATTTAAACCCTTCCTAGTGACACAATTTTGGCGTTGTCAAGGCACAACTCAAACAGTAACCCTGGAACATACACGCAATGACATTAAGAGGTAGAAAACTGCTGCAGCACACCACAAGGTCTACCTAGCCTGGTAGTGCCTGTTGATCAATAGCTGGTAACAGATGCTTGGGAAGAGAGCATAACACCTGCTTGATGTACACCTTCCACTCTACCAAATCAGCAATTAAGTTATTGCTGAAGTGAGGGCTGTATCTGAAACTACTGTTTGACTAACCTTCATGACTTCTGTGCTTCTTGTATTTCTGCTGCCTTGAGGTAAGGGCTACATAAACATACTCTGAGACCAAAGGTGTACATACAAATGTTACTTATTACCATATGTTAATTCTGTCCATATGGCAAGTGACATTTGGGTTCCACCCCTCCTTTCACAGGGTAATGCAGACAATCTTTCTTCAGACTTTACAGAAAAATCTGCAAACATTAGAACACTTTTTAAAATGTCCTGCAACTCTGTTGCAGAGTATGGACTCAGCTTTTCTGAAACTGCTGCCTGCTTGCATTTTCTCTCATTATCAGTACAGAGTGACACATAGGAAATAAAAGGGTCTTGGAGGCAACAAAAATCTATCCTCTTGAATGCTGGCCTAATTCTAAAAAGCCTAAAAAGAGGCTCAAGAACTGCACCATTATTTAATACAGTATTTACATATGGTTGTATGATTTCTGGAGTCTGCATACAGGTTAAACTCATGTGATCAAGCTTCATACCTGCACTGTGCAGCAAAAAAATTTCTTAGTTCTTAAATTTATTGAGCATCCTTTGCCTCATGTTATAAGCATGTTATAATCTCTTTCCATACTAATAATGATTTAATAAAATCATTGTGTCTCTTCTACAATCACCTCCACTTTAAACTATTAACTCACTTCAGTACCTTAGGGTGTAAGTAGTTACTTTGGTATTCTCTCACAAGCAAACACATTATGGCAGCTGTTTATCCTGCTGTCCTTCTCAGATACTGTTTTTGGGCTATTCTTTTTGAGACAGGCCCCTGACGTGACACACCAGATGTCATGGAATCAGAGGCATAGAGGCCCAAGGTTAAGAGCCACCTAGCTTGCAAGGCTCAGAGAAGAAGCAAGCCAGCAGGGCTAGACCAAGGGACAACCTCATGGCAGTCTACAACTTCCTCACTGGAGGAAGAGGAGGGGCAGACACTGATTTCTTCTCTGTGGTGACCAGTGCCAGGACCTGAGGGAATGGCCTGAAGTTGTGTCAGGGGAGGTTTAGGTTGGATATTAGAAAAAGGTTCTTCACCCAGAGGGTGGTTGGGCACTGGAACAGGCTCCCCAGGGAAGTGGTTGCAGCACCAAGTCTGTCTAAGTTCAAGGAGTATTTGGACAAAGCTCTCGGGCACATGGTGTGATTCTTGGGGATGGTCCTGTGTGGGAGCCAGGAGTTGGAGTCGATGATCCTTGTGGGTCCCTCGCAACTCAGCTTATTTGGTGATTAAATAATCTGCTGTCAAATCTGTATTGGTGTTAATGTCATCCAAGAATTATTTGAGAGGATGAAGAAAATATAAAACTATATCCTGAATTTCTTACTTCAGTATACCAGACAAGGAAACCTCTCATATTTTCTAATTCACAAATGTAGTGTGACCCACTTCTTACTGAAAGGTTTGAAAGACTACGGTAACAACATTCTTCTATGAAGAAATAATACTGAGGATGCACTATGCTCTGAGTGGAAAGCATATTTGAGCAATATTTCATCCTGGTGCTTGATGAGTTGGAAAAACTGTTCAAACTAACTTACTTCATCTTGTAATGACTCTTCAACTTGTTCATCATAGTCTTCATCTTGTCTTTTCACTAAATTAAAAAAAAAAAAATTAAACCACTACCTTTCTGTAAGTGCATAAGAAGCCTGTGAAAGGGAAAAATTATGCAGAAACAAATTTAGAAAACAGGAAACAGTAGCTGAAGATGCAACAGGAATTTTCCATCTTTAAGAAGCCCCAAAAAGCTTTCACAAAAAAACAAGAAGTACTGGACAGCTCAGTTTAAGAATGTGTAAAAAAGCACAGGAAATAGAAATAAACACACCAGCTTGTCCACAAAAACAAGAGAAGTGCATAGAAATGAGAAACCACCATTGCCTTGAGAAAACTGCAAAGACTTCAGATGAAAAAATCCCACAGAAATGATAACACCATAGACGTGCACTGCCTTTCAGTAGATCTGTCCATCCATCAACTTTTGATTAAACTACAGTATTGCTGAAAATGACGCCATCTTCTTCATCCTCCAAGAGCTTACAAATATAACTCATGGATCCTGCTGTTTCAAAGTCCAATTACTTAACTAAAAATACGAATCAAAGTAGGTTTTTTTCTCTGTGTTCAGAAATAAGTAGAAATTCTGCTTTAAAGAACAGCTGTATCACACGTTAATAGGATTTCTGTTAACTTACCCTGTCTTAATTCTTGATTTTTAAAGTGCTCTTCTAGCTTTTCTTTCAGTATTCCTCCAAGTTCTTCAAAGTGTTCGTTGTTAAGGCATCCATCTCCCATTACCTCAATGCACTTGTGAAATAAAACAACCAGTTTTTCAGCTTTAAAATTTAACATGAGCAGTCTCAATGAAATCTAAGCATGCAAAGAATATTAATACATGCTCTGGATCACTAGCAGGAATAACACTAGTAGAACAGTCATACTGTAATCAATGCTCAAATTATACAAGTAAGGCATAGCACTGCTGTACATTTCATACCCATAATTTCAGTCGCTTGTGGTTAAAATGGAACAAGTTTGGTAATTGTTTTAGGTTAATACTTTGAGATTTTTGAAAAAAAATACAACTTTTTTCCATCAGCTGTAACAACATTTACAGTCAAAGCAAATTTCCTGTAGAGGAAGCCTTGCATTTATTCAAGCCATTTAAAGGAACATCAAGCATGTCAGTTCTTATTTCAAAAAGCTACAGATGGTAACGCCAGGAAATTTGTAAGAACGTTACCTTTGCAAAAGAGTGCATTATTTCTGAGAGGACATCGGACTCTGGCTCTGTCCCAATGGCTTTGATGAGCGCATCACACATGAAGTGCCACATCTGCGTGAGGTACTCTGGCCCACGTACCCTGGCACATTCAAGAAGGAGGGGCATCGACTCTGCTGCTGCCACTCGAACACGTGTCATTATTAAGGAAATACAGCAATCAACACCAACAAAGTGCTTAGAATTTAAGACCCCACCACCATAACAAAGTTCTTAAGTTTTCTATCTGAAATTCATTTCACTACAATCCATGCATTTGATTTCTTAATTAGATATAGACTAAATCATAGGAAAATTACACTGTCTGCTATTTAAAAGTGGCTTCAAGCATGTGTCAGGCCATGGCAGAAAAGCTGTTCAAGTTCTCTTCTGCTTTGTTACACAAAAGTCACTCCTTCTACTGATCACTTATTTAGAAAGAAACTAGGGGGAAAAGTAGGAACACATTGCCTAAAATAGTGTGTCTAAAACAACATTCTCCGAAACCATTTCTGCTAAAAAGCCACAGAGTATTTTAACACCAACACTTTCAACTCATTTAGGAAAACAGCAAGCACAATTTTGATTCTAAGTTTTCACAGTGGAATTTGTTAATAGGATATCATCATGGAAATAGAACTTCAACAATGGAACCATCAGCTTTACAACTTGCTCTGTGTATTCCACAAATCCTTCTTTTAGCTCTTTTGCATAGCAAACCTGAAAAATAGAGCACAGATATGCCTCTTTTAAAGGAAAATACTTCTATTTTTCAACTACGTAAAGGTGAGAGAGAGACTGTTAAAAGTGCAAGGGTTTATTAGTTTATTTTAAAAAACATGCAATAATCCATTTACCTTCCCCTTCAATTGTGGTAATTTGAAAAACCCTGATCGCAGCATGAGTTCTCACTCTTAGGGCATGAATGTATTTTTCAAAACAAATTCAAAACCAGCAACATTTGCAGAAAGAAACTACTTTTTAACATGCCCAATTCCTTAAGTTTTGTTAACAAAGAAAAACTATCTGCTCGTTTTAAAAATTTTAAGCTCCCAACTCAATAACGTATTTTTAATCAAGTAAACCACATGCAACAAAGTGCCGGTAATCCAAAATAAGCAGTATCACCCAAAAAACTTTTTCATGAGACAAAAAAGAGTATTTTGATTACAGATTTTGGCTTCAGATTCGATTGACCAGAAACATAGATCACCAAAACTGTTCTATTACTCACCAGCATCTGGCATGCAGTTGCTTTTTCTTCAAGGCCTGCAGTTTTAATTCCAAAACTCTGCTGATCGCCTATGCTCACAAATTCCCAACCATCATCATCACTCATGTTCTCCATATCTTGTGCTGTTATAGAAAGGGGAGGAAAAATAATCTAAAAGTGCTACAAAATCATTTATTTCAATATATTTTTCAAGCAAATCATCATCTTAAACCTACTGTCTAAAAGAGCTACTTCAGGTTTAATGGATGCAGTCTTCATTAAAGGTCCCATGACAACAGGAAGGTACTGCTGAAACTCCTTTCCAAGAATTTTACACATTCTGGCCCATGCAGAGATCATGTAAGAAATCTAGAAAAGAGAAGGCAGAATTTTCATGCCCCACATTTTATTTTAATGCATACTTAAAAGGAAAGCATAAAGGAAATACATTAGAGAATAGGACTTTTAAAAAGAATTTGTCAGCAGTCCATAAAGCTTTTCTCAAAGGGAAGTAATCCAACATGCAATCCATATAAAAATGCATCTTCAAAAGACATCCCAAGTCTAACAACACCTTGACAGTACCTCTGATCAAAGTAGCTATAAATGTAAAAATGTGACAGTGTAAGATTCACAATTGCATTGCAAGTGCCTGTTTTAAAAAATAATTTTTTTTCTGAAATATTTCCCAGATTTACACAATACTACTGAGCCACACTCCTGAAAATGGTAAAATAGAGCAAAAAGAAAAAAAGAGCGCAGTACTGTGTTTTCAGAGGAGTATTTGTTTTCAAATGTATACGTCAAAATAGCTCTCTGCTTATTAGAACAGCTGCCTAACAAGTCCTGTTGATCTATTTATAAGAAGGTGACAGCAAGCTCAAATTTCTTCACCAGATATAGGTCCTGGAAGTCTCGTTTCCTAACCACAATTCTGTGAAAGATTCTAGGGCCATCTCAATGTCAAGTTTTGTAAGACAGGCTGGACAATCAGCCTGAAGGGCTACGGAGGGGGCAGAAACATCATGTATACAAGGAACATTTTTAATACCAACTAGTTATAAAAACACAATTTTGACATACCTGTGGATCATCATCTTCTAGATCACTGAAGTCTGTCTGTGTCTTCAATAATAGCTGCATTACATCTGATGCATCCTGCATAAACTAAATACAGGAAACAACCACGTTTTTAAAGGCAATTTAAGATGATACTTCTCAGAGACTTAAATGCTCACTTAAATAAAATTTTTTCAGGCGTCCACATACAAAACCATACTAAGTTTCCTTTGAACTGCATACATTTTGCCCCTGACACTGCCTAAATGAGATGTCATGGCATTTCTCTTAAGGCAAAAAAAACTTCAGTGTTACAAGAATTACTTAAGCTACAATAAGATTCTATTGCAAATTTGTGAATCTAAGCAGCAAGACAGTCACCTCAGAAAGGAAAACACAAAGACAAGCATAGAAATCAGCAACAGTACAGCTGTATGTTTAACAAGTGATTATACTACCTCAATGCTAATACCACAAAAAACAAAGGCATTAAAAATATATTTAGACCATTATATAAAACCTAAGCTTACCTTTTCTTTGCCAACAGCAAGACCAATTAGACTGATGCATTCAATAGTCTTTCCTCGTAAAAGTCTTAATTCCTTCTGAACAGCATTTTCAACAATGTGTTTTAAGGAGGGCATAAATAAATCATAGTAGGGAACAAACTTCTCCTCTACTGTATCTGCAACTGATGCAATTGAAGTCACAACTTGCTCCAAAACTAGCTTAGTGCCTTTCTGTATCAACTTGGAAAGAGGAAGAACAAAGTGTTATATTTCTAAAGCACATATTTTACTTAAAAGCATGCCAAATGCAAAAATCTGCTCTTGCACGTATGCTAATTCTTGTCAGTTTAGAACAACATCAGCAGATATTGTATACTGGCTCATTTCTGAGGTCTTAGTTCAGCTGTACTCATTCTGCCTATGTGACAAGGTTACCCTCCATGAAACAATTTGTTCAGTGTATTATACCTCTTGTAATTTTATCACCATAATGGAATGAAGATGCTTCACTAGATTATCCAAATATGGAATAAGCAGTGACTTGGGACAATCTTCAGTGAAGTTTATGAGTGCTGCAGCCGCATGGGCTTGAACACGCTGGCTGCCTTGATCCTCCATGGTTTGTAGAAGAGCTCCTATCACCTGAAAAAGAAATATTTTTTCTCAGAAAACAAGTTTCTGAAGGGATCATAATTTTACCATTTTTTTCCCTACTACTCTACTACTTGCCTTCTCATGAAATTTCTTCTGAAACCCAGGCGCAAAGTCAGTTGCCATTTGTCCAATAGCATTACAAGCGGCGTATCTTACTCTCGGATGCTGAAAAAAAATTTCCCTCAAATAGTTTACAAATAGTTGTGAGAGCAGAAATGAAAACATTTTTAAATAATTACTAGAACTATACTCACAGGATCCTGAAGGAATAGCAAAACAAAATTAACTATTTCATTTAAAATTCCTTCCATCTGTTGGTGGCAACCTTCTCCGATGGCAGAGAGTGCCATCAAGCCAGCATGCCTGTACTTCCAGTCAGCTACAGAAGAGTAAAAATGAAGTGTTACTCATTTTGGAAACTCCAAAGAACCACAAAGACAAATCACCTTTTCTTTTCAGAGGCTGGGAGACATGGGAGGAGGTAGAGTGAAGAACAGGAGATAGAAGGGAAGTTAATGCATCTACTTGATTTGTTAAATACTTTTCCATTTTCCTCATACATACTTCCAGAGATGCACAAAAAATTGAGTGTCTAATCCAGGCCAAATCCAGACCTAGAAAAAAGAATTCTTAACTGCTGATACAAGTTTGTACATAGCACTAATACCTGGAAACTGCATTTTAATTAAATGAGCTGACCAGGCAAATATCAGGACAATATTTTTATTTCCTTCTCCCCCATCTTTTTTCTGTTTTAGTATCATTGGAAGAGCCCATACCTTCCTCAAGAAAAAGGTCTAATGACTCACACAATATCTAAATTAAAACAAATAAATGTTTGGGACTAAACTTTTCAGCAGTCTTCTCAAGGCTGTAAGAACAGTAACATTCCACTTACAGATGTAAACTTTCCCATCTCCAAGTCCTATTAGCCTGTTCTCAGGGTAGTGGGTATCGTTGAAATGAATCTTTCACGGCCCTCTCCTTTTTTTTATGTAACATGTGAGAAACTCAAATTTCTTTTATTTTTTTTTTTACAAAAATCTTTCTCTGTGCTAGAAACCATTGGGATTACAGAAGAGAAAACCAAAGGAATAAACAGGTTTACCTGTGGGAAAGGCACGTTACAGAACTTATCTCCCAAAATAGAGCAATATTTCATTATTGCTAGTAACATACTACATTCCTGGAATGAAGAACATCACAGTTCAGAGCAGTGGAATCCTGACACTCAAGCTTTTGTCTGACCAGGATGAGATGAAGTACCATCTTGACAGAAGGTACAACAGAAAAGCAGCAATTTATTTTGTGCTATTTCAGTTCATTAGATGTTCCTAGTTAAGCCTATGCCTCATGACTCTCACTGCATTACTGTTAGCATGTATTCCAAACTTGAAATTAATGAATCTACGAAATGAAACACAACCATTTTTGGCCACCCAATCGGAACTTAGAGGTCTTAAATTATTATTTCAATAAATATTTGTGAGAAAGAAGGGATAAGAGAAGGAGAAGTTCGACTTCCAGGAGTACTGTCAATATTTTAATCTAAATGTCTTCATCTGTCCTCCCAACTCCCGACCAGTGAAAGCCTCCAATCCAAACAAATCTTTTTCATGTCCCTTCTCCAAGGAGTGTTAATGGTTATGGAAAGCTCTGACCCAGAAGAAAACAAGCATCAGGCATGAATTGCATGACCTCCCCTTCACAGGAGTCAGGTCTTTCAGTGATTAGACTCCACACTTTTCTGAATGTACTACACAACTAACTAGCTAGTTGCTAGCCTAGAAGCTACCAACACTGGGTCAGGTTAGCCCTTAATAAAAATTTCCTTAATAAAACTTTCTTTATTAAAAAAAACTTTAATTCAAAAAAAACTTTTTAAGTGCTCACACACAGCAGGTGCTACCCAGTAGCCCTCCGTTCCATACCCAAAATGCTAACAGCCTTTTCTGGACTGGGTTTTAAACCAGGAGGGTAGATATAGCGCCCAGAACTTCTGTGTTATCTTCTACTCCACAGGCTCAAACCACAGGTCAAGTAAAAGCGCATGAAAGCAATGCACAGTATTTTTTTCAATAATTGGCTGAGTAGGCATTACAGGTATTTTTAGAGGAAAAGAAGCATACAAAGCAACTGATAAGCAAGAATATACGGGAACACCTCATGAAAGAAGTATTAAAATCAGCATATCAAATAGACAGACAGCCTACCAATGACCTCTGTCCATCAAATTCCAGGGGGAAAAAAATCAACAAGTTTTTCTCTCTGAACTCTAATGTATTAAAATTTCACTTAAATGCAGCACTTCTGAAGAAGCAAAAACAATGAGCTGCAGAAAAACAGGTAGCACTTTAAACAAACTTAAGGTACTATGAGGGTCTGTTTAGGGATTTAGAGAGAATATTTTTAAATAAACCCCCCTCAAGTCTTCCCTTATTTTTATGTAATTCCCAGACTGTGTTTCAAAAAAATGTACTGGTTTTTTATGACATCTCTGCTCAGCTGTCTGTGTTCCAGAAAAAATGTTGTAATGCACTCTGTGTAAGTTTAATAAATCACAATCTAAGAGAAGGTATAAACTTTCAAGTTCACAGCATTTACAGTTTTTGTTGCTGACATCAAAAGTGGAAATGTATAATAACATATCAAGTAGCTAAACATGAAGACTTAAGAGGTATTGAAGTTCCAGGGAAGGACAGAACTGTTAAAAAATAATAAAAGAAAATGCAGTTACTTACGATTCTGAAGCATTTGCATAATATGTTCTTTAATCATAGGCAAAACGAGTTTCCCTCCAAGGCCACACGCCATCCTGTCCAGTGCACTCTCACCAGCCACCGCATTGCTAAATATCAGTTACACAAATATCAGTGGTTTGATATGTACAATGAAACAAGTAGTCCAACAGAGTGCCCTTCCCTGCAGTTCTAGTCTTCAAACTTCTGCCATCTGAAAACACAAGCCTCTTCAAGTAAATAAACCATACCCAAAAAACACACACACCAGTCACAAAATAGTTACTTACTATTCACCGAAATATTTTTTTCTGCAGGCCACTGATTAAGTCTACTACCAAAGAAACTTGAGCCTTACTAGCAGTAGGACAGAAGGTACAGACTGAATTTCACAGCAGTTACACACATCTAGAAAGCTGCAACTAAATTTGCAATGAATGAAGCAATAATACTGGCCATTGCCTTTTTGTCACGAGCTTATAAACCAGTTCAGACTTGCTATGATCCAGGTGAAACAGCAGGATTCAAACTTTGGCACACAAGAGACCTTTCTTGTATGGCTGTACTCAGTAGCATGGTCTCCTGCCAATGACTTGGGCAGAAAACATCCAGTTCAGGTGAGGAATTTGTGACTCTCAGCCAGTTACAGAACTTAGAATAGCCAAACATTACCTGTGCAAAGCGATTTGTTCCACCCAATGGAAGTATTCCCTACAGAAAAGCAAGAAAGTTTCCAGGACACAGATAACTTCTGTAACAGTCTGGGTGGCAGTGTAATAACCCAAGGTTCTTACAGTCCATCATAGACACTCGTGATGATGAAAAAGCTGAGTAATGGTTCAGAAAGCAATCAATCTCCCTCTTCTTTAAAGTTTCAGTCAGCTGGGTCAGAAACAAGTCTTCAAATTACTACGCTTGAATCCCCAAGTCTCATTACCAACCACAAATAATCTAGAAACTCACATGTTGTGAACAAAGGTGATTGTGAAAAGATATTGACAGTATTATATTTGTTCCTCAGATGAGTCATGTTCAAATAAACAGACACATCACCAGCAGGACAATGGAGCATGGCCACACAGGGTTAAACTGGAGCAAACTCACTAAAGTTAACAGCAGCTTTCATCTGAAATTCCATTCCTTGGGCTCTTTCTTCCCACCATTAATTCACACATTCAGTTTCAAGAAATAAAGGTAGTTTATCTCAGAAAAATGACCACACATCTCCCTGTAATGTCTGCAAAGCTTTTGCCAAGAAAAGAGGAAGTCGGATTAACCTTTTCCTCCTTTAGAATTGCACTCCTTTATTAAGTGGGAGCAACAAAAAACTGGAAATGCTAAAGTATTCCCTGCTGCTTTTGTGTAGGCTGACTCATATCCCCCTTAATCAGATCTGAACACACCCTAACCAGGGCGCAGCCTGATGATCATTAGCCTGTTCTGGGACTGCACAAAAATTTCAGTCTTCTTATACAGCTACAAAGACTCAAGCACCAGGAGACAATAGCATGCACATCCAGCTACTGAGCTGTCCACAAAGGCGAGCTTCAATGGTGGGAAGCACATAGTACCACTAGGAGTGACCCTGCTAAAAGAAAAACTGCCCTCACACACACGATCAGCAGAGACCAGCTCATGTCCAGTAGTCTGTGTCTAAGCCTCAATCTCTCCTACTACTTCGAGGGCCAAAGGAGCCACGTTTCTTCTTCAGGCTAAGGTTGTTGAGCATAACTTGTTTTCTGATTTGTGCTCACTCTACCTGTGATTTCTAACAAAGAACAGGAAAATTGTCATTACAAAATCCATAGGCAGCTAAGCTGTATTTAGAACAAAGTTACTCTGCTGACAATAAAGAGAAAATGGCATGCCTCAAGTGGATGATTCAGCATACTTACTAAGCTGCCTAAAGCAAGCCATCTGAATAAATTTCCACACCCTGAAAGGCTTGATAAGGATTTGAACTTTAATATTCTATTCTCCCTTGAAACTTTAGTGACTGAAAAGATTCAAATACTTAACAAACCTGAATGTACTGGTGGTGTCTGACACCTGTATAGCAAAATTTCAACACTGAGGAAACAGATTAAAAGGGTATGGTCTGCTGTGTGAGGGAGAGAAGAAAGGACAGCTCACTTTCAATTTCATAATCAAAGGGAACTAAAAAAATTACTTCAAGTAAGGTAAAGACTAAATGGATTATTCCATAAATTCCTGTGCATCAGTTCCACAGGTGGCTTTACATGCCTGCTATCTATTAGAAGTTGCTTTACAGCTCAGGGTAAACCAGCATCTCTTCTATGGTCTGTTTTCCTGCGAAGATCTCTAAGTGTTCTGAGATAAACTGCCTCAAAACACTAATTACATCTGAGTCTGGATGAGCCAGGTATGTCAAAGAAATGTCTAGACTGGTAAATTAACTTCCATGTCTTTATAGAAGTGTGGAGATAGCAGAAATAGGTGTAGGAGGTAACTTTCTTCTACTTCACTCTAACAGTAGCTGGAAGAGCAAATGTAACAGGGCGCTTTACACAAACCACTATTCTAGTTAAAAGTTGGAGCAAGCTACAAAGGATGCAGGAATAAGCAAATCCAAATGACTGGATATCTTTAGATCTTCCTTGCCTAACACACAACAAGATAAGCTATTGCTAGCCATATCAAGGGATTTAAAATAATAGCAAAATTATAGTATTTTTGCACTAGATGAAATCCAACTAGGAATTCTGCCATGAATGATGATATCCTTCCAAAGTCATCCTTCTTCTAAAACAATGCATTTTCAAGGGTGTAGACACAGAAAAATACCAAGAGATTGGTTGTAGGTTATTAAACAGGTCAATATGCTTCAACTTAGCTTCCAGCTAACTTCAGGATTAGCCCTCAATTTAGAGGACTAGGAGGCACTGACTTCTGAACTGACTAAAATAAATGACAGAAAAACCAAAAGCTAAAGGCTTTGAAAACCTACAACAGTACAAAACAGCAGACAAGGGACACGCAACTTGTCTACAGCAAATATGCAAACTGAAATAATTTACTTCCTTGCTGAACATTACCTAAGTAACCTACATATAAACTGCTGATGACTGAAGGAACAAAATTACAACAGTTATTTGAATAAAGAAAAACTAATGCACTGCAGGCATTTGCATTCTTCACTTTAAATATGCCTTTAGCCACAGCCTTGATAATATATTGAAACAACTGGTTTCATAATTACCTGTCAAAATCATCATCTGCAAGCTCATCTGCATTTGCCCAATCTTCATCTTCTTCCAAGTCAACCATCATTGCTAACATCTGAGGAACTGAAAAAAAGTTTTAAACTCAGTCTGATCTCTTAAAATAGATTCTCAAATAACAAGCATGAATTTTAAGTTTTCTCCTTTCAAAAATTTTTGAAGAAAAATAGCTCTTCTTCCCGTAGCAGATGGCCAAGTCTGTCAAACTGCATCAGCCAATAATTCAGAATTGATTGCCAGAAAAGTATTTCCAGAACATTCAAATTGAAAGTACAAAATCTTGAGTGTATAACTTATCAAGATGCAAAACTTTTTTGTAAATCATGACATTTATAAAAAGCAAATTCCTTAATAAAGTCTATGTTCTTGAAAGAGTTAAAAACAGTATTATATGCCTTAAGAACCCCCATATACTTCCTTCACTTTTTTGAAACTCTGACATCATCCTTTGAAAATTAACTAATGAAAGAGACTACCAATTATGAAAGAATACTACTGAACCCTTAGTTTTATTAACATAATAAATTTTGCTAGCTATATGTACAGTGGTCACTTGCTATAAAGCTTTTCTCTTACAATGAGGCCATGGTCTAGAACTTGAGATTTCCTTTTTTCCACCTAATGCAAATTTTGCTTTTTTATCATGAACATATCTAGCACATTGTAATCTGCCAGTTTTCTACTTCTACCTCTGTAGATTGTGTAATAGTCTCTATAAAGACTTAGAATGAGAAGAATGGACAGAATCAATCTCTATCACAGCATTAAACTACTATGCTGATGAGTTCTCACAGGAAGAAGGAGTACAGTGGTTTGTCTGCTCTAAGCCTGCCAGTTCCTGTGCCCTTCAGAAGCACAAGGGGTGAAAAGTCTACCTTGCACTTCCAGAGCACAGTAAGGTGCTCTTAAGCACTTCTTTACTTTGTATTACCTACCAATCGCTCAGAAGCAGTTGTTTGAACTTAGTATCATTTATGCAACAAAGTTTCACTTTGACCTGGAAACAAAAGGTTCCAGTCAAATACTCAACCTTTGACCTTTAACAATCTTTTTAGGACACCTAAAAGCCTACCACATATCTCGAAGACAGCCATCATAGCTAACTACCCTTACAGGAACCTACCTGAAAAACTAGTAGCCATCCAGTAACTGTCCATGCTGTTAATGAGATTTACTGGAACTCATCAAGTATACTGCAACTGCTGAATTTGATAATATACCTAAACTATTGTAATCTACCACAGAGACAACACCCTAAGCAAACTCACCACCACACATCTGGACAGATGAGAAACTTCTGGCCAACTGATCACAGGAAAAAAATATTGCTCACTGACAGTATTGCAGGGCAAGTATCAAGAAAAGATCAAATTATGATTTGCTTGATGTGGCTATGCATTGTCAGACAGAGTATTCTATGGCTGTGAAAACATCCAGGGGGCTTTTATATACTATCAAGATAACAGACACTACGATCTCTCTAGCATGATGCCCACATGCCAGAATTTCATATACACTTATCAGACCTCAAAAAATGCCAAAGTATTACAGTTCAAAGTTTTTCAGTTTTTCAGACATAGACATGCATAACCACACACATGAGAACCACAGATTGTCACAACACCTATGGAATATGGAAGACAAACATCATCTGACATAAATGCTACATGGTCCCAAGAAGTCATGTCAGTGTTTGTTGCTACTAACAAACAAGGCTGAGAACAAACTGTCATTTAATACTCTCTGGCCATCATTATACCTAGAACCTACAATATCTTGTTTCTTCTTGATGTTTTATAAGAATGTGGTTGCCAGTAAGTGCAGTTTCACAAAGAGCTTTTAAAAAAATGTAAAGTGTGCATAGAAATTTCAACATTGTCCCAACCAACCCTCAAAATTTAATTACTGCCAATATATAGACTCTCACAAACAAGTTAAGCATAAGCCCACTAAGCCTGCTTCTTATCAGAGCAATAAACCACTTTGCAATCCTGTAAGCTTAAGAAGGGAAGTCTTAATTCAAGTGGATTCCTGAGCAGCTAACTGGCACACAGGACACACACCCCTAAATCAGCACTGTGCTCAGTAAAACCAGCACAAGATGATGATTTTGCCTAAGTCCCAGTTCTAGTTGTGAGTATCAAGTAATCTAGCAACTTCTTAGTCGAATGAAAATAGAAAACCTTTTAAACTAAGACAAAGCCAAGACAAAAGCAATCCTTTTTTGCTACCGTTTTATCATTCCCTGAACACAACTGCTTTACTAGGCTCTGCAAAATAAATGTCTTTCTCCTTAATGATATATTAATAAGACTAATTTTACGATGAATTGCAAATGAAAAGCATTTCATTCCCATGCTTTATCTTAATAGAAGTACTTCATTCCTTAGCAGCAACTAGCAACCCATTAATAGGAATACATTCTAAAGAGGTAAGAGGTACTTCTCTTCCGACCAAATAAGAAGCTTGTAATGATGTGGGGTCAGCAAGTGTCAAGTGTTAATAATTCCAACAAGGTACAGGATGGAGTGAAAATAGTGTTCTGAAAATTTACAGATTTCAAAATATGCTCTAAAAGAACTTCTTCTTTAAAAAACTCTTGTAGTAGCAAACAAAACTTCTCGTCAATATTTTAAACATTTAAGCCAAGCAGATCCAGTTTACAATATTTTCCAACAGAAGTTTTATAATTTTAGTGACATCTATACAACTTTCCTCAGCCTGAGCACACACAAAAAAAGTTGCCTTTTATCCAAGTTTCACAAAACAAGCAAGAATTTAGACAAACCCAAGTGTAACGGAGGGAAAAGCAGGCTATGCTGCTGTGCCAGTGCCCTGATCTAGTCACAAAAGAGGTTTAAAAAGCAGAGGAACACCAGTGCAAACAGCATTGATGCTGGGGCTGTCCAGAAGACTTTTATTTTTAGCACTTCAAATAATAGTGCATGATTTAAAAAGTGCCTCTTCAAAGACTTTACCATCTGCATGTTAAATAGACTAATTAGATTATTTCTATGTATTTATACCAGCATCTGATTTTTTAATTCACAGCTTTAACTCAACATTGATGCTCAACATGCATGCTGAATTCCTTCAGTCTTCACTTGCCAGCAGCACAGAGTATCTGGCCTACATACCAAACTTCAAACGTAGAACTTCAGAACTAAATGCCTTTTGCTTGTTACAGTAAAATTTTCCAAAGCCAGCAGAAAAGCATGCAAGTAGTGTTTTCCTTGGAAACATCTAATAATAAGAGTCCACTGTATTTTTATTCAGATTCTCGGTGCTTCATAGGCACAGATTAATTTATGAAGAGTCATAATAGGAAGGGGGTTACTCCAATAGGTGACATTGAATTGAGTTTTCTTAAGTTACCAGCACCAGCAAACTCTCAGTTAGATGTGGTTTTGCCACTGACCAACTGCAAAGTCAATTTAATACTGTAAAGGATGACTGTTTCAACAAAGAAGATGAGGAAAATACTTACTGGCTTGTGCAATAATATTTGTATGCCTCCTCAGCATAGCAGCAGCAGTTTCTGACAAGGCCACAATTACTTCAAGTGCCAACTGACGCTGCATGTTACTGAGACTGGCATCTGCACACAACTACAACCCAAAAGATTAGAGTCAATGGTTAGAACAGAAGTTCTGGGGTGGAAAAAATGATTCTTAAAAAACATTCCTAGCTTTACCTTCAGAGTTAGTTGCAAAGTAGCTTCTAAATGCGGTCGTAAATACTTAGGAACAGAATCTGCAATTTCTACAAGGGATTTCAGAACAGAATCATCATTTTGGTAGCAGGAATCATTTAGAGCCTATAAAAAGATAAGATGGAGATAAGATTAAATAAAAACAAGCAACATTATGAATAGGATCAGTGTTATAGAAGGAATTTAATTAAATGTATTCTTGTTTCCCTGAACAGTCTCATTGAGCATTAGTATCTAAGTAGCCAAAGCCTTAGGCCACAAGAACTGACCAGAGTAAACTTTTTGTTAAAACTAATGCTTCTAACAATAAACTAGCTGATTCCAGCAGATACAAGCAGAATGAAGAAAATAAGAATCAAACAGACAATTCCAAGAGAATTAAGTAACTTCATCAGAAGATCAGCCCTGAAACAGTGAAAACCAGCAAGAAATCAAGAGACCACCAACCAGAAGTAAATGGCTGGGGACTGGGCCATCTGGGCACACGTACAATTGAGAGGCATAAACTGGTGTAGGGGTCTCTCTCTGCAGGCACCAGCTCAAGCTGTAATCTGAGAACTAATAGGACACACTTAATTGGAAGCCTTCACTCTGACTTTCAGCAGGATCCCAGAGCCAGACCCTGCTACGGTGACCTGCATACATAAATCCATAATAGGATACTATGCAGCATCCAAAACTACAAGTCTTCTACAACTAAGTTATGGCTCACAATGTTCAAATCTAACACTGCAGACACTCAGAAAGAATTAAGGTCACACATCAGAGCCTCCAACATGCAAAACCACTGAGTTCTGACAAGAACAACTTCAAAATCCATTTAAAAGAAAGTAACTCTGCCCAGAAGAAGGAAAATGAGCCTAACTCCTCTTTTGCCTGTTACGTGAGAAAAGTTTTGAATAGCTTATGCTTATAAATGCCAGGAATCACAAGATTAAAGAGGTTTTTTCCAGACATCCCTCCAGAGCCACCAAATTAAAGCAGACCTTTCAGCCTTCAGTCACAGGACTCAGGGAAAAAAAAAAAGAAATCAAGCTTTTTGCAACCATCTTTCCTAACCCATATCCACATTCTGAAAAGTAATTTAAAACTTACCTTCAACCGATCAGGGTTATATTTTAGTGCCAAAACAGAACACAGTTACTCAATGGTGTTAGAATCTAGAAGTAAACAAACCTCCAAAGAAAAAAGTCTTTAGACACACTTCCGGGGTTTCAAAAGGAATTTTTATTAGCAAAGTATTTTATGTCTTCCTAATGTTGAAACATTTTTTGAAATGAGTAACTAAGTGATTTTTAATATTTAAGTATAGAATTCAGTATTTTTGATAATGGCACTTATATAACCCACACTTTCAACAGAGAAGCAGCATCTTCTAGTATCAGAAATGTTCTGGAAAAATCTGGAAAAAAACCTGAATCTGTCATAGTTAAGGCCTTTTGGTCTAATAGCTACCACATCCTCTGATTCTCTCAAAGGATAATGTAATATTTACTGGAAGTTTCTGCAAAACTGTATTTTATACCCACTGCAACTCTGACAGTTTTTTAAAGCAAGACTGGTTTTCTGAAGAAAGCAGCTCAAAGTGAAAAGTGAGCCCTAAAAGGCAGAGGAACTTTTCTGTAGTATCAAACAATATCCAGGGAAGTCAGTGAAGTTCTAGTTGCTTTTAACTCCATTGCAGGATAAAGCTTTGAATAAAAGTTTCAACTGTCAGTTTCAAAAGTTCAACTTCCAGCATTACCACTACAGATCTTGTACTGAAAGGACTGACATGCCAAGTCAGAATCTAATTTTTAGCTTTTTTACCATGTCAGTATTTCAACAAAATTAATTTCAACAGCAACAAAAAAAGTATCCAACTGTCTCCAAAGGTCACTCACCACTATTCTAAAACATTCCTATTTATAAACTCGGATCTTCATATCCATCTTGTGTTACCAGAGCCAGAAAATCCAGTTCTTCCTGGAGTAAGTACTTCAAAAAGACAGATTTCATAACACAGCTCTGTGCTCTGTATTTGCAAAATAAAGCTTGAAAATGTGAGCCGAGTGCATGTGTTTTTACGGTGTCTACATAGTGTAATAGTAGCACTGAAAGTTATAGCACACAGAGTGGGCTATTAGCCCGTCATCTAACACCCACACACTGTTGAAGTGCCAAACATCACGACAAATGGTATGACCACCCCAAACGCTGCCTCGTCTCCACTTACACAGTACTGTGTAGCCAAGGTCCTCTCAGGAAGTTACAACTTTTAAACAACAAACAGAGGCACAGACTGAGACTAACCATCAAACAAAGACCTCAATATCGAAGCACTTAACTTATACACACTACAGCCCATTTTCAAGTTCAGATGATTTGAATAAATTCCTCTCAGTTTCCATTTAAGATTAAGCAAAATTCCATCAGTTGCAGATGCCACTAGATTTGGCACAATTTTTCTTCAGCTTGCCGCAAAGCACACGCAGTTTACAGCTCACACTGTCAACAGGAACCTGCTGTTCTGACTGTAGTGAGAAGTCTGTCTTTAATGTAAATTTAGCCTAATTTAAAATCACCAGAAGTTCACTTCCTCTGTTATCATAGGTACTTAGTTGCTTTCACTGTTTCTTGATACAGAAAGGGAAGTGTACTGTGAAATTGTCATCCTTCAGAGCTCAAACCATTTCTGACTCTGGTTTGGTTTACAATAGGCTTCTCTGCAAAATTCTTACACTAGAATTTCAACTTTTGCTTAAATTCATCCATCCAAGAGATCTAATCCAGCCTCAGAAATTACATGAAGCTTAAAATGGCATTTTATTTGCAATTTCCTAATTTATCGAACAATAAAGATCATTTCTACAGACTCTTGTTCTCACTCTGACAATCTATGTTCAGAATAATTCTGTTTTCCTCTAAATTGAAGAGATACAGGAGATCACAGGTCCATGAATTCCCCAATTACAAATGACGTCAAATCTCAGGGTAGCCCATATTTAAAGTACATTTCAATATCATGGTTAATTTAAAAGCTGTATGATTTTGACCTATATACCTTACAAAGAATTTTAACTCATTTATCTCTGTAACACTGCGTAAGCTAATCAGCACTGAGCTGTCTTCCTTAAAACCCTGTCGATTATCCTCTGTTTGCGAAATTCCTTATTATCCACTCTGTCTTGCTGGTGACTGTCTGGCTAACAGGCTCAGTCGATTCAGGTCTCAGCAAAAATTCACAAATTTGCAGACCAATAATTTACATTTGGATATAATCAATACAGACAGTAATGACACATTAAGTGTTACTTGTTTGGTTTCTTACCTGCAAGATTCCAGGTAGCAAGTCTGCAAAATGTTTAAGAAGGGGAGCATTGAGCTCATTAGCAAGCACAAATGCAGCTGCAGCTCTAGCAGACAAAGTTTTGATCTAGAAGATACGATTGGAGAAATAAATGTGAGCAAATAGTACTGAAACATGCCTTTGTTAGTTTTCAACATGGGATTTTACATTTTACTTCAAATTATGGTAAAGTGATAATGAAGACCTTCAGCATCTATGTCGTCTACAATACAAAAAGTTTATCATATGAGCTGGCAAGTATTCCCTAGTTTTTCTTTTTGTTTTGGTGTTTTTCATTTATTGAAAGAAAAGAGGAAAAAACTCTATTATTTTTAACTTCCATGAAAACTTCAAATGTGCATGCAAGTGTCAGTCTCATTTCTCAAGAAGTGTGATCCAAGTGTTTAAGATATGCTTCTTTAAAGGCATGACTTGTGGTACTTTAGAAAATGTTACTCAGTAGACTTTCAAAGGTCAGAAAAAGTAATCCATGGGGGAGCAGCAAACTGAACCCATAAACCACAGCAGGGTTTCCTATCCTTGCCCAGCATTTTCCACAAGAGAAGCATTTTCAAAGTACAATTCTCCGCACAAATCAATTAATCTGAAGCCTTCCAGAAAAGCAAGGCTTGCTCACACACCCTTAGAGCAATACATGCACAAACAGTTCAAGGAGCTGTCGCATATTCAGAATTTTGAGACATACCATGTACAGCTACTGTATGTAGAGACACTACAGACAACACAAAGGACAGAAAGAAATTAACAAGGAGTTTCTGACCCCTCAATGCTGCTGGCTAAAACCCCATCTGCATGGGGCCACGGCAACTGGCTTTCTCCAAGCGTAACTAGGGAAGAATCTGGGCCTAAGCAATGCAGATAGGAGCAGCCAGTCAGCTTTAGGACCACAAAAGGGTCTGACCTTTTGTTCTGCAGAAGGCATAGTCAAAACTCTGTATGTACATCAGTTTCAGGTAATGCAATTCTCTGGCTGAAATCGATGGTTTAACCTTTATGTTTGAGACTACTGCACTGAGTTTCTATATTCAGAACATATTAAAAACCCAAAAGAACGTGAAGGTCTTACTGAGGGATGCTCCTGATCTTGCATACACTGAACCAGCATTCTCTTAATGACGTCCAAATAGTGTTGCTGTTGATTCCCAAAAATCCCAGGAAAATTCCTAAGGGTAAGACCAAAACATTAATAAAAATTCACACAAGTTAAGGCTAAACCACTATTTCAAACTTATCCATTGCTTAAGTTACAGATTGTAACTATACATGTTAGAGTTAAGTAAGCCACAATACAACAAAATAAATGAAATAAATACGATTGCTAGTTAATTAAGTTGTAACAGTTTTTCTTATATTTTCAGACACAATTTGGCTATCCTACAAAAAAGTAGCCAGTTACCAGAAAATATGTAGAGCAGCCTCACGCAATCCCACGTTCTGAGAGCTGACAGAGTCAAACAAGAATTTCAGAACTTCTGGCCACTGGTTGTTGCCATCTTCATCTACATTAAACACAACAAAGTTTTAGGATAAGCAAACTTCAGAGTGGTGAGATCTCAATCGCGCAGGAAAACCAGCCATCACTACTGAAAAGAATTTAAAAGACCCTGAAGACGTGCCTAAGTCACAATGTAAAATATCGTGAAATGTTTAATCTAAAAACACTCCAGAACAGAAGATGATCTCTATTTGCTGCTATATAGCAGCACTCAAAAAAAAGAAACTGATGCAATGTTCAGCATAATTTATGACAATTTACACAAAACTGGATTTATAAACCTTAATACAACCTCACCTAAACTTGAGCAATTTAAAAAGCAGAGTTTAAGAATCTTATTTTAATCTGGTCAAGGATAAGGTGAGCAAATATTAGGTTCTACTATAAGCCATGGAATCAGTTAGCACATCATGTGCAAACACTTAAGCAGGACTAGACAACAAGAGATACAAATACAACTACTATCAATACATAAACATTTTACCACAATATCAATTTATGTAAATAAAGTACCTATTAAATTCCTGGCCAATTCAGCAACTATGTCACATATTTTCTTTCTCATAGTGGACTGCACTTCTAACTGGATGAAGAGCAGCAATTCACTTTTGACTGATGTCTGATCCTCAGGTGACAGAGCTGGATAAACTTCTTCAAATGCAGATGACAACAGGCGGCGCAGAAGGACAGCTGCCATCTGCCGAGCCTGTTGAAGGAGAAGTGTGTGTGTTGAAGAGTTTGATATAAAAATCATGCTCCTACAAGGGAATACTGACATCATGCTTCCAAATGACACTTCCATTGCGTAGACTTCTTTGGTGAATGGAATACCTTTCAAGCAACACATGATAATTACGATAGTAAGAAAAAAAACCATAGTAGAGAAACATCAGCTTACAGTCATCTTTCTGACAATTACAGCTCTTCAAAGAAATAATCACAGTACAGAGGTATTCAGGTCTTTTCTACAGCTGAACCTCAGACATATTTTGTGGCAAGTTAAGGACTTAGCTGTGTTATTGAAAAGATCTTTAAAGCATGCATTCTTTCTATTTTAAATAGTCTAATGAGGTCATTATAATCCAGAAAGGTTTTTTTGGATTAAAAGTGACTTATTCGGACAGTTTAGTCAGATAATTAACCCGTAAACCTTCCTTCACTTCCTCAAACAACTGAACTTAAAACTAGATTCAGGAACCTACAGTTAGAATTTGGCAAATAAAACTCTTCTCTGAACAATAAAAAAGCCACATACGCAAAAAACCCCCAACCCAAATCCAAATCAAAACAAAGACTTCAGTTTTGCAGCCCTAGGATGAAACGTTTTTCTTCAAACTTGAACTTAGGCATATTACAATATTGTTTCCTGTATGCCTACACCTATTCTACAACAGTATCATTTACATATCTGTATTTATTTACAATTGTACAAGAACTAGAAGCAAAAAACACGGCTTAGTAATTCAAAATTAATAGAGCAACACATGCAGTAAAGGCAAAAAGAACATGAAGCTCTCTGAATAACTTAAAAGAATGTTCACCAACTGGTATTTCTTTAAGGACACACAGTAATTAAAGATCACTACCGCAACTTCTAAACACACGTAACAAAACCTTATGTGTGGTAAATGCTCACAAAAAAAGAATACAAACTCAATTTTTGTCCTAAGATATTCTTATTTAATGCACATTTGAATGACAAACAGTTTCATTTATAAGCCTTTGAAATTCAGAAATGTTCTATGAGGAGCAAAAGTAATCAATTCCAATTTCTCAATTATGTTACTACAGCATAAAATGTAGATGTGAAATACAAACTGCTGCAAAGTGTCAACTTCTAACATACCCCGTAAATACCAGGTATTGCTAGAACATCACCCAATATACTCTTCTTATGTTCTACAGTCTCCAGACTCACTGTGCCTTTTTCTAATCTACCCAGCTCTCTTCTGTACAGCTAAAGAGTAGTGCACACCAAGTGTCTCTGTACCAGCAGAAGGAAAGGAGTAGAATTGGACCCAATTCTTGATCATTCCTGATCTCCTCCTCACCATCTCCAGTGTGGACTAAGGCCACCACATATGTAGGATTAGCTCTTCCCTAGTAGATCTAAGGAAGGCAGCAGGTGAACAGTCACAGTGCCCACCTGTGCTGCAGTTCCAATCAGAAGCCAAGATTCTCTAGCAATACGCTGTCACACCAGGAACATGAGTTCGGAAGGACATTCTTTCCTCACTGCCTGTGGGAATCTCACTAACAATGTGTCCAAAAACTTTAATGGTACTGCAATATAATGGTATCCTTCCTTCTCCCATCCCTCAGAGCACCAATATTGGGAAAGATTAAACTTCTCATTAGTATGGTAAACTTACATAGAAATGCCTTGAGTTGGGAGGAAGTTTACTGGGACTAAACACAGCACAAACTCTGGTGTTACGTCTTCCCTTACTCAAGGCATCGTGTTTCAGTGCGCATTTCCTGACATCGGATAATGACTGAACTCACATTATATCATATTCTTTCATGAGGTAATAATAGGTGGACAGACAGGGAATAGAGGTTGAGACTACATGCTTTATGAAAACAAGAATTTCAAACTCTGAAGAATTTAAAATAAACAGACGGAAAAGTAAAAACACAAGTAGCAAGGCATACAAAAAGACACAAAATCAGCACTACATGAATTATCTCCTGGTTTTAGTTACTAGCTTAGGAAAAAAAACAAACTCCAAAATCCCTAAAGCAAAGTCAAGTATTTGAAGCAGTGACAAATGAGCAACTGACTTCTAATAATAAAAAATTGGCATATTTTCCTCAGCAGATATTCACTTACATATGAAAACTATCGTTGTCAATTTAATTATGACAAACACAGCTGAATTAATGGCACCTCCGGGGCTGTTTCTTCTACTCTAAGAAAGAATATATGTATTTTTCAGACACCCCAAAGGTTCTTTTATGTTTAAGTATTTCAAGATATGTACTCAAACAAGCATTTTAAAATCCTGCAATTTAGTGGCAATAGCTTTTAATGAGGAGAGGAACAATATAAAGCATACATCCCCAAAGAAGAAATTCCAGCTACCAAGGAAGCATAAAAAGAGCATTATTTTCCCCAGCATTGGGAAGCTTACATACAACTGAAGTGTCAAAGTTATTAATATAAAAAGTAATCATAATACTCAAATTTCAACACACTGCTTTTTATTAGTGGAATTTACAGGGTGTTAAAAATATTTTAGTATTTTAGGGATGGTGGAACCAAGGCACAAGAAGAAAACCAACTTGCTGAGCAGGGCAGCAGAAGAATTTTGAACAGCAATCTAGGACACCATGCTCTTTGCTGGTATTCAAAGCATCCATGTAACCCTACATATTTCATAAGAAAAAGTCTGACTATCTTGTGTAGCACTGTCACAGTGATTTTTACTTTTGTTTCACTTTTCTTTTCCAGTCCTCAAGGAGGAAAATAAGCAGGGATGGAAGTAAAGAACATTTAGGACATGGTCCATAAATGGACTTGCACAATATCATTAAGGGATCTAGTCCTATGTGGAATTCAAAGCACAGAGTGCTCAATGTCCACAGACAACTCCAAGGCAGAACTGTGGTGCATCCTTGGGCTGCCTTCCTTTCCAAAAGCTGAAGAGGAAGCTGTCCTCAACACCCGTCTTCGAACTAAGAAATGCATCCCTTCATGTGACAATATGGGCAGAGGCTGGGGAGAGGTCAAGGCCCTCCAAGAAGGCTGTGAATACAGCAGAAACAGTTTTACAGAGCATTTGTTATTTTATCAGTCATCTGTAAACTAGGACACAATCAAAACCTGACAATCCAGAAATAACCAAGAAAACATAAATGCAGGAGAAAATGCAGAACTTCTGCTCTGCTCAAAAATTTATGTGGTAAATCAAAACTGCAAAGTAACAGCTTCTAACATCTAAGACAAGTCCTAGGAATAAAACAAATCAAATAAACTGTGAATATATATCACTTTTCTGTACAGCCCTTTAAAACGCAGTTGCATACGAAGTAGAGCCCTAACTTTGTAACAGTGAGACTACAAGTCCAGGAAGCAAAGACCTGGGGTCAAGCTCCTCCTCAGACTCAGGTGTACAAACTTGCACATCACCTGGCACAGAAGTTCTCTAACCACTCACTCAGATGCTTCCCCCCACTTCTGTGAACAGTGTTGCTTTGCTATTAGGAAAGGATGAAATAAGAACTGAGGAAAAAGGTGACTATTTCCATAGTTTAGACATCTGGTTAGGAGAAAACCTGTCATACAGTTAGTTAAAAGAGTTATTCCTAATCTAGCTTAATGATGTTTTCTATGTCAGATGCAAGGGGTACTAGGAGCACGATCTGCATCCCTGTTTTTCTATTTAAATGCCAAAAGTACTGGGTTGCAGAGCTAGGATTTCTTCAACTGCTGTCTGAACAGTCCTACAAATCTTGTGCTCTCTACAACACAGCACCCAGCTCATGCAAACAGGATGGAGTATTTTCTTCAGCCTAGTTCTCCTGCAAGGAGGTAAAGCAATACAGTCTTCAAGATGAAGAGGGATATGAACCCAGCTTTCATATAGGCCTGGACAATGGATGTTTAAAGTTCTGAAGCTCCTTCCAGTATACTGTGTTTGGTGGTGCCAGTACATTCAGTGTGCTCAGAGGATACATGCCAGGCCCAAAGCTCTATCCACTGGAGACATGCAATATTCTGCAGAGCATTTGGATCCACATAAAATATATGCAGAAATTTCCTGTGATACCAGCCCCATATTAAATATGCACAGAATGTTTCCCAGCATGTTTATATGCAGTGTCGAGCATGCATTGAGCATGGGGATTACTTCACTTAGGCTCTAATTAGGCTACTAAGTACTTGGATTTACAGGGAAGAGAGGGTGCTTGCAGGTTTTATTAATCAGGATTGAGTCCAGCACCTAATGTTTACTTATGTTAAAAGTTAACATTTAAACCTTTCTTTGATTAATCCATTGGTGAGTTAAATGTCAAGTTATTCTACAAATGTTAGCCTTTGATGTCTTTGGCAAAAGTAACTTCTATGGGTGAAAAGTTTTTTGTGTACTTTGCAAGCTGGAATCCAAGTCATTGGCAAGATTCCTAAGTTTTACACTGGGCTATTTCCTTAGCTGATGTAAAGAGAATAAAATCAGCAAACACATGAAACAAGTATTTATTTACACTTTGTAATAACACTGCTCTACAGTTTTTTATCATCTGAAACATCTCAGAGGGGCAAAAAGGAAAACTAGGTATCTCTTATGCAACCAGTTACTAGTACAATATTGAAGGATTCTGTCAGAAGAACACAACTTTGTAGATCGATAAGCATCAGTATGGGTAAGCTGATACCTTCTTAGCATTAAAGAGCACAAACGGCAACTAACTCTAAATTGAATACAGTCTACCAGGAGAGACTGTTATCTATAGAGAAACAGCACACTTATGCTCTTAGAATGTCGTTCAGAAATTCTATATGCTACATCCTTCCAATACTCAGTAAAACTTTAAATCTGAAAACCTAAAAACATAAAACATTTTTACTTTTAAGTGACTCTAAAATTTGTAATATCTTGAAAGCTTAGTAGTTCTTCACTGCTTATCCAACTGAATAATAGTTTTACCAATAAGTACTTTAACTGATTGCTAAAGTTGTGAGCCCTTACAAAACTAAGGAGTAACTAAAAGGCACACTTACTTTATTGCCCAGATTAAAATATATGTATAATGCTCAGACTGCTCTCCACCTACTCTATAAGAGTGCTAGATGAATTAAGAAGCACTTTAAGTTTCAGACAACACACAAGTTTAACATATTTAGGCACAGGACCCCAAATGGAAATAGTTTCTCAACTGTAACTTGAAGAAACATGACAGTAAGTCACATATTAGTTACACATTTAATGGAAAACAACATTCATCAAGCAAAGCACACAAGAGAAAACAATGGAGATCCAAGCAGTTGCTTACAAAAAACTATTTCTGAAACTAAATATCTTACACCAAAAAGTCTCAGCTAGTGAATTGGGCAACAAACAAGATGAGAAGATGAGTGAACCCTCCACAAATGCGCAGTAAATTAAGATCCTTTAGTTAATGCCAAACTTGCTCATTTATCCCAAAATGATCAGCACTGATTTCTTCCCCCCTTCTCCAAGTCCCCCTGAAAACCTGCACAAATCCAAGGTTATTGAGCCATACCTCCTCGGGAGTAGCATTGTTCCTGATTGCCTGCAGGAGGTAAGTGATCTTTGAAGGGCCCGGAATAGTCTCGTACGTCTCCTGCACAAAAAGTGATGCAGCTTATTATAAACATTAAGCATAACATATAAACATGTTAAGCATTAATATGAATTGACTTTCATTTTAAAACATCAGTATCCATTCAATCTAAGAAAATAACAGCAGAAAAAGAATAAACCTATCAAAATAAAAATTTATGACCTGTTTTAAAATTATGAGCAAAATCTTAGTTATCTAGTAAGATCTGTCATATTGGAATGATCTACATATGCATGACTGGCCACTTAGGAGATTAGCTACAAAATATAAATAGAACACAAATTTGTAGAAATACAACATACACCAAACACATCCTACTGGGAATCTACCATAGCTTTTATCATATCAAAGGATTAAAAACTTTGGAAGCCTGAGACCAAGCTGTGGCCAACAGGTTAATAGTCACAGACAAATGTATAGTGCGAAAATTTGATCAGTTCTGGTTTTGAACCTTTTTGTAACTTCTACAATGCTACGTGGCAGCCACGCAGCTCAACCACACATTCTGAATAAGAATTTAAACTCCTGAATTTATTTTTAAACTTTCTGAATTTCAGAAAGAGAGGCTATTTAGTCCCCTCCTTAAAAAAACCCTCTTAAAAAATGAAAAGTTTAATGAGAAGTTCAGTTATGTTGTCTTATACACCTCTGGAATGCATTTTATTCATTACTCCTTTTAAAATTACCTTTTTACTTAGAAGCTAGAGTGAAAACACAGCAACACAACTTTTGCTATCCAAAACACGGTATATGCGAGCACTGTGAAACTCTGAATGGTTTTTTTTTAATATACTAAACCTATGTAGGTAGGAGCAGAAGAATTACAAGCTAAACAGCAACCCCTTGTAACATTCAGCAATAGTTCTATACTTAGTAACACTGAGTTACTTTTTGTGAACAGTCTTGAAGACAAATTAGTTCACCCTTTTCCAAATATTCATTATCCCATCCTGAACTCAAGGAATGAGCCTACTCTGCAAAGCTCAGTTTCACTTCCATCAGTTCTCCGCCTGCCTGCTTCCCATTTGCAACACTGCAGCAGCTCCTTCCAATACTCTAACAAACTCTTACACACCTTGACAGGATACCTGCTATTTTTAATAAAGTAGTTTCACATTTAATATTAGACATCATCTTCCGCCCCTTTCTGTACCTGCTTCCTAGTAGGCCTTCTTCACAAAGTCAATCCTCATTTCATATTCTCTCTAGTTGCCAATATACACTCACAGTCAATGAGACTCTGAATCCCCAATGAATCCTGCATTTAATCTAATCATTTCATAGAGATTGCAAAATTAAATGAGGTTTAGGGTCAGAATAGAAAGTCTTCTTAGGTTAACCTCTTCCACGAATGTATATATTTACATTGCACTATTATCTACAAATACAGAAACACGAACGTTCCTTAAATCCAGGCCCAGCATGGACTTGAAGTTATGCTTTCAGAGACAGCTGAAGCACAGTAAAAGCTGGCTTCCCTCGTGTCAATTCTGATAACCATAAAATTCTATTTCGAGTTGTTTGTTTAACTCACTAAAAATGGCAGCAACCTAAGCAGTTGTTCAATGGTGTAACTCCGTCAATTCAGTAAACTCAATTCAGAGGGTGCTAAAGCAAAGGGGCACAAGGAATACATGGCCAAACACAGAACCTTCCCTCTGAGCTGGTGGAAGTCTTCTCTGCTGGCCCTACCCATCTTAGTACCAGTCTTGCCCACATCCTAACTATGTCCCTGGATCCTGCTACATCTTACTGTATTCTTTAAGTTTACAATTAATTCCCCAGTTACCTTATACAGAAGTACAAATTTCTCACACACCCCGACCAACTTTCATAACACATGTAAGAAAATATCTATTATCTACTCTTACTACTTATGTTCTCCCAAACCTGAGAAATGCACTTTAAAAAAGAGCATAAAATCACCAAAACAAAGTAAATAGAAGTTTCTCTATCAGAAGACAGACACACAAGTAAGAGGAAAACAGGCTTTTATAGTCAACAGACAACATTACAGGATGGATGATGAAATGAACCAACCAGATTTCAGCCAACTAGTCAGGTTAAGTTATGAGCATGCTAGCTCATACACAAAATCACAGAATATTTTGGGTTGGAAGGGTCCTTAAAGACCATCTAGTTCCAAACCCTCTGCCATGGGCAGGGATACTGTCCACTAGACCAGGCTGCTCAAAGCCCCAGCCAACCTAGACTTAAATACTTCCAAGAATGGGACATTACAGCTTCTCTGGGCAGCCTATTCCAGTGCCTCATCACCCTCACAGTAAAGAATTTATTCTGTATATCTAATCTAAACCTGCCCTCCTTAAGTTTAAAGTCACTGCCCTTGTCCTATCACTACATGCCCTTGTAAAAGCCCCTCTCCACCCTTCCTGCAGGTCCCCTTTAGGTACTGGAAGGCTGCTCTAAGGTGTCTCCAGTCTTCTCCTCTCCAGGATGAACCACCTCAATTGTCTCAGCCTGTCTTTCACAGGAGAGCTGCTCAGTCCCTCTGGCCATCTTTGTGACCCTCCTCTGGACCCACTCCAATGGGTCCACATCCTTCTTGCATTAAGGGCCACAGAGGTGGACACAGTGCTAGGTGGGGTCTCACAAGAGCAGATTATACACATATAGATCTATGCACATAGAATGAGTGTGGAGTCATCAGGCTTTCTTCCTCATACTTTTTTTTTTAACAGCTTTTACTATAGTCCTCTGAAACAGGATATGACTCTACATCTCCATCAAGTTCAGTCTTCAACTGAACACTCCTCATTCTCATTTCAATGACCAAACCTGAAATAACCTGAGTCTGCTTAGTTCCCTGTCCATCCATTTCTCATTCTGACTGGTTTTCACTGGATACAAATGAAAACCTGCTATTCAATTTACCTGCAGTTATTTGAATCCTTTATGTATTCAATACTACCTTCCAACAGTACGTACACTTTGAAGAACTGATTGGACTATGTCAATGTTTAAAACCAAGTATGAGTCCTGTATGATTTCAGGAAGCAAATATTTTAAAGGCTATGCAACACTTTTATCCAAAGAAATCTTACTTCAAGAAATAGACAACTTAAGTCAGTCTAGCTACACTGTAGAGAGACAGATTTGTGTTTCTAGGTAAAAGTTCATTAACCCACCAAGAAGACTAAGGGGGGTTCTTCACAGCCATGCATGGTGGAAAATAATGACACAACAGGCGTAAATTGAAAAAAGGAGGTTCAGACTGGAAGAGGTCCAGATCTCTCTGTCCTAATGAGGACAAGTCAAGCAGGAGAGAGTAATACAAAGAGCTTCTGCAGTCTCCATTCTTAGAGGTTTTCAAGAGTCAGCAGGACAAAACCCCAAGTGACCTGATCTGACCTGATGGATGACACTGCTTTGAGCACGACAGACCTCCTGAGGACCCTTCCACTCAGAATGATCCTAAACCATAAAAGTATTTGCAGCACACCTTGGAAACATGCAGAAACTAATGCCAAATTCAGTGCAGTTCAATAACTAAAAAGTTATACTACTCCTCATATTTTTATAGGAAACTAACAGACTTGAAAAGCTTGGCTAACATGCCAATTAAGGTTTCTTTTTCTGATTGACCATACTGCATATGTATCTATGAAGATTAAAAAGAACTCCAACTCAGTGTCAATCAAATTTCTGACAAAATAGGCCAGTTGTAAGATTCTGTGTTTTAGAGTTCTTGTCCAGTGTTTTATTTCATAGGCATTATGACACAGCTGCGCAATGAACTTGCTTTGATATGATTCCAGTAAAGTTCAGAAAGTTTTTAGAAATGTTCTTAGATTATATGTAGGCAGTTGAGAAGCGAAAGAAATTCAGCTCCCGGGGAATGGCCTCCATTGCAGCTCTATGTTCAGGAATGTGGGAATAATTCTTGCTGACTCTAGAAAGTGCCGTCATCAATACTGAACTTCACTAGCTTTCTAAAAATGTATGCCTCCCCTCCTTCCCACTCTCGATTCATATTTGAGGAATTTTCACTGCAGCATCAGGAATAATGCTTTTTATTCTTCCCTAAACAATGTGCTGAACTCTGCTGACCGCTGGAGTGATGAGAGTGATAAAAGATCCGATGCAGCCATGCAGCGGGAATTCATGCTAAACCTAGACGCTGGTATTTAATTCAACGGGAGAGATTCCCCACCAGGCTTGACAATGGACCCTTAAGCATGACAGAGAGAAAGAATTAACGTGGCTTAGCCGCCACAAAGAATTTCAGCTGAAACAACACGTCTGAAAACTTTTTGCTGATAACAAGAGAAACTCAGCATACTGAAAACACTTCTTTTGGGTGAAATACTTCTTAGCTGACGAAACACCAGAATACACACGCGGCCGTTCCGAAAAGTTAAAAAACCAAACTACTGTGCGGCAACAGAGAAGGACCTCGGTCCCGCTCCTGCCGGCCAAGTTGGGGCGGGGGCACGGAGCCCCTACAAGGGGCGCTTCAGGAGCGCGCACAAGAGCGCTTCCATCGCGCCAGGCACCCGCTCTGACCTCCTTCGGGAAACGCCTCCGCTCTCGAGCCACCGAGAGCCGCCCCCCCCACACGCTGCTGCCGCCACCGGCTTGTGGCCCCCCCTGCGCGGTGAGGCCGGGGCCGCGCTCCGTCACGCCGGGCGGCTCAGGCGGAGCCAGCCATGGGCAACGGGGACAAGCAGCCCCTGGGGACGGCCCCACACGGGCCCCGGGGGGGCGGTCTCGAGGCAGGCGAGGGGAGAGAGCGGTGCCGGACACGCCGGGGCGGGCGCCGAGGGGAGTAACGGGACCCTTCGCGCCCTCAAGGGCCAAGGGCCGGCGCGGGCCCTGCGCCCGCCAGGCAAAACGGCCGCCACCGCCCGGCCCCGCCGCCCCGACCGGGGGAAGGCCCGGGCCGCCCCGGCGGCAGCTGGTACCGCTGCTCACACGTGGGGCTCGGCCGGCCCCGTCGCCTCCCTGCCCCCCTCCCTTCCTTCCTCCCTCCCTCCAGCGAGGCCCGGCGGGTCTGACAGGCCGTTTCGGCGGCCGCTGACGCGNGGAGATCGCGGGCGCTCGGGGGCGTTGTGCTGCTGTCCCGCCACACGGAGTCACTGAATCACAGAATGCGTCAGGTTGGAACGGACTACGGCGTTATCTGGTCCCAGCTCTCTGCTCAGGCAGGGTCCTCCTAGAGCACACGGCACAGGATTGTATAGAGACAGTTCTTGAATATTTACAATNCCGCATTGTCCGGGCTGAGCAGGTTGCCGAGGAGGGCGTAGAACTGCTCCTGCTCCGTCGCCGCCATTGCTGCGAGAGGGAAGGAGAGGGAGGAAGGGGGAGCGCCGGCCGCGCCGCCGGCGGGGGAACAAGGGGCGGGGCCTCAACGCCAGCCNCCAGTCACTTGCACAGTAAAGAAGTTCACCATCATGTTATGTGGAAATTCCTGTGTATCAGTATTTGCCCGTTGTCTCCTGTTCCNCGCTCCCATTGGCTGCGGCGCACGGAGCCCCGCCCTCGATTGGCCCTGCCTCCCTTTGACGTCCAGGCGGCTCGGGGCGAGGCGGGCGGCGGGGAGCGGCGGCTCAACCGACCCCCAATGGGGGTTTGTCTCCTCGCGTGTCATTGGTGCGCCANCCCTCTCAGCCATCTCTTCTCGAGACCAAGAAGGCCCAACTCCCTCAGCCTTTCCTTGTAAGAGAGTTGCTCTAGTTCCCTCATCCTGCTCTGCTGGACCCACTCCAGGAGCTCCATGTCTCTCTTGTACTGAGGAGCCCAGAACGGGACACAGCACTCCAGATGAGGCCTCACCAGGGCTGAGCAGAGGGGCAGGATCACCTGCCTCGACCTGCTGTCAATGCTCTTCCTGATGCACCCCGAGATATCATTGGCCTTCTTGGCCACAAGGGCACTGCTGGCTCACAGACAGCTTGCTGGCCACCAGGACCGCCAGGTCCTTCTTTGCAGAGCTATTTTCCAACAGATCAACCCCCGGTCTGTGCTGGTGCAGGGAGTTTATTCTTCCCCAGCTGCAGGACCTTGCATTTGCCCTTGTAAAATTCCAGAAAGTTCTTCTCTGCTCATCTTGCCAATCCGTTGAGGTTTTATTTGATTGAATAAAACTTAATTAGTATTCCCTTTGGTCACAGGGTCCATAATGTGCATGGTGGGAGGCTTTGAGCATTGCCCAGGTCATTGGTGGAGGGCTCTGTGCTTCAGGGTGCACCAGCCAGCTGTTTGAGGTGCACCACCCAGCTGTTCGGGGTGCGGCCACAGGGCAGTGGCTGACCGGATCATGTACCACCTTCTACTGTGCCTTGGCTGTGCCCAGGGAATGCTGGTGCTTTAAAAGCAGGAGGAGTCAGCCAGTGAGCTGGAGAAGAAGGAAGGAAGGAAGGAAGGAAGGAAGGAGGGAAGGAAGGAAG
>VZRV01002239.1:15899-58841 GCA_013398115.1 Falcunculus frontatus | reverse complement strand
CCAGTAAGGGAGTTCATCCTCTCAGTTATGGCAGTTATGAGCCAGATGCCAAAGTACTGAGCATCACCTTTTAGGTTTTTTTTAAATTTACCTGTAAGAAAAGCTGCTAGGGAGGGCATGGAATCCATGGGATTTCATCTGTACAGCTGTTTCCTTTTATATATTCTGCTATATAATTTATATATTATATAGCAAATTACCATAACTGTACACTGTTGCTAAAATATCATTTTAATGTATCCAGTTTCTAGAGCGTG
This sequence comes from Falcunculus frontatus, assembly GCA_013398115.1. Taxonomy (NCBI): domain Eukaryota; kingdom Metazoa; phylum Chordata; class Aves; order Passeriformes; genus Falcunculus; species Falcunculus frontatus. The sequence continues at coordinate 58,584 of VZRV01002239.1, read as the reverse complement.
TACACGGTACAAGAACAAATATTTGCAAAGGTCTGGTTTCACTTCTGATTTCTTCCAAAGAATTGTCTCCAGTCAACTGCATATATTTTAGTATTTTGAAGTACTGATGTAAAAGTACATATTTATTTGTATTTGCAGTTGATTTGCTTTAATAAAATACAGAAAACTTTGCTTGTAATTCCTCAGAAAAAGAATTTTGTGAAGAACATCTATATTATTTTCATATAACTGCTATATATGATAATGTATGGTCCAAGTGACTACAGGAGAATTCGTCTATACTTGCAGCAGGTCGGAGAATTTCACACATAGATACATTTCTCTGGCATGTGTTTTTCCATTGAATGGTTTTTTGAAAGTTTTTAGTATCTGTAGTTCAGCACCAAAGAAACTTAAAGGGAACACCTGGAAAATCTTCAGCGTTGGTATGACTCCAGGGCGCACATCATTACTTTCAAGTCTCATCAATGTAAACCACAAAACACCATACACCTTCAAAAAGCAGCAGACCAAAGATACCAGTTCATCGCCTCTAAAAATGCAGCATATATAAACAATGAGGGTCAATGTGATGATGAGCACTGCAAGTGCCATTTACATTCCTTTTTTGTTGGTGTTGTGAGATGAGGAAAATTTGCTTTCATACTAAAAAACCAAAAAGGGACCAAAACCAGCCCTAGGACATAGATAAATGCACTACAATACGAAGAACTTGTCAAGACAACACAAAACCATGCTTCCATATCTCATGGGTAAGGTAACCAATGTCACATAGCTGCATGTGGGCAGCACAATGCGGCCCAAGCTGGTTTCTTCTAAAATACCAAAGCAAAAATTTTCACCAAGGTATTTCTAAATGTTTTTGTAAGTGCAATGGTTGCAGAATGCTGAACCACGCTAGATAAATATAGTTAACGAGTCCAAAATAACTGTTTTTAGAAAAAGTAACCATTTCAAACTACAATTACACACTATTCTTCGATACACTCAGTTAAAAAAAGCCAGCTAAATGAAACAAAACCAAAACCAGAATAAACAAACAAAACCAAAACTCCCCACCCAAACCCTACCCTTACATAACAAAGTTTGCTTTAGTCCAAAATGCTGCTGAGTTTCAAAAATAAGTCTTTATCGTAGACTGCACAGCTGCAAAAATATACATTAATAACTACAAGGTATTTTAGAACAGAAAAGTTTTGAAAATGCAAATATAGTCCCATTTTATACTTTTCTTAGTAAAAACACTTGAGAGAAACTGTGTTAAAGTCAACAAAATAACACTATTAAATCCAACTTTGCTCTTTTAAGGTGATCTTCAGTCAAAAATTTGGAACAGAAGCATATAGGAACATATTTAATATTTTATCCTAATTTTCCCTTCCCAAAAGGCCCCCAGCATTCCCGCAGATTGACACGGCTTAGGAAAGCAGTGAGAAGTCTTTACGTTCAGTTCTCACAGAAAATGCGCAACGATTTTTGGGTTTTGCTATCTCAGCCTTTGTACGAAGGATGCTAAAACCCAAACGAGAGAATGACTTCAGTACTGCCTTGGGGCTTTTATTGAATGCTGATACGGTTCTAAAAGCCCCATTTTGACGGGACAGAAGAATCAAGAGAAAAGGTACAGGGAGGAAAAAAATGTGTCAAAACAGTGTGGGAGAGAGGGGGAGAGGCAGGGGCAGGAAAGACACCAAACAGACGGGGCCCAGGGGCCTGGGACTTGTTGGAACTCCAGCTGTCAGCGTTGCTTCTTTCTCCTTCTGTCCTCCCTTCCTTTCCAGCAACTCTGTTTGCTTGGCTATCCTCCACCTAAGAGCAACCCGAACATTAAGAACAGTTAGAATAGACAAAGCCTTAGCTAAAATGTTACTTAAAAATTAATAGCTGGAGTGGACAGCCCAAAGATCATGGGCTACCACATTTGAGTTTGCAGTTTTGCAAATAAAGACTTTCTCTGCCATAGAAACTCCTCCCAATACTGAGAAGCTTTGCCTAAACAAGGATTTGAGGACTCTGCCTCATTACAATATCCTGTATACTGTTTCACTGTATACAATACAGTAGGACTGGCTGAAACACTAGTAGGCATCTTCCATCTCTCCTAAAAACCAAAGAGAGAAAAGCAGTGCCTTAGGACATCCAAAGAATGTGAGGCAATCCCCGGCAACGGATGGCACCGGATTTGTTTGCATCAGCAGGGTTCCACCGAGTCACGCCGTGCTGCTTCTGAAGTGTCTCAGGATTCAAGTTCCCTTCAGCGCAGTGCCAGACAGCTCCCAATTCCCAGCAGCAGACACCTTCCTGTATTTGTATATGAAAGCATCCGTCTTCCCGAGACCAACCGCATAGACGCCATCTGGCACCAGAGACCCGAAACATCTGCTGCTGGGAAAGGATTCTCCAACACCACGTGCCAAGGAGGAAGAATTCCCATCGACACTCGGGGCTTTTGCAGGGGCTGCTTCACCGTCACCATCAGCAGAGGCCTCGGGAGAGTCACTTCCAGCACACTCGGTCAAACCATCCATGCGCTTACGGAGATCTTGGCTCAGCAGCAATACAATAGTCCCTCCAACACGAAGCACTCTGGCAATCACAGCAAAAATAAAGGTTAGGTGTCGGTCCTTCCTGGCATCCCTTTGCCTCCGCAGAACGCAACACTGCGGACGCTTCAGATGCCGCCTGCATTCACCAAAACGCCTGAGTGTGTCAGGGCTCAACTCAGTAAGCTGCATCTCCAAAAGGAATTTAAATCCCGTATTTTCTTACCTCTTCCTAAACGGGCGAACTGGGCCCTGTCCTGACTCCCAAACATTTCTGACATTAACAGTTCCTTCCATTGGGTTACCAGGGAAGATGGACTCATTTTTTACCCCCTTAGTATTCTTTCAAGGATTGAGGGCACCATCAAGCCTAGGGTTTTTGGAGATTGCAAAGGAACAGCCTCCCAGCGCAGCAAGGGCTTCTCAGATTAGTAGGGTAATTCTGAAACTGACCCTTCCTTTTGGAAACTTTAAAAGGTCTGTCCTTTCCCTGTTCCACTGATCCTTAAAGGCTTTCAAACTCAGGAAGCAGAGGAAAATTAACCATTGTTGCAATTAATTTTTCTAGGTATATGTCCAAACATTACACTTGGCTTTGAAAGGGAGAAAAAAAATACTATCCTGACTCAGTTTACAGCAAGTAGTTTGAACAGTTTTACTGGTGGGGCTCTCACGGTAGCGCTCCCTTCCTCAACTCCACCTTCCCAAGGGAATACTTTGCTTAGGATGGACCAATAGAGCAAATAAGGCCAGAAGACAAGCACAGTAAGATTGCCACACCGTTCTGTGGAGCCACGCCACCTTCTCTACCCCCTTCCCACCGCATTCCTGCACTGGGTGAGTGAGATCAACACCCAAGATCCAGGAAGACCAGTCCTAGAGAAAGAGCTTGTTTTCAGGCAAGAAGTAGAGGGGAAGACGGCTTGAACTGTTAGAAGCAGCCCAACAGCTCGCTTGGTTCAACTCTGCCATGAAATAACATGGTGAGAGATGAAAGGACATACCTGAAATCCAATCAGGTGGCTAGTGAGATATTCCTGGATAGCAAGGAAAATGCACACCGCTTTTTCTAGTCTGAGATCCTTCCTGTCAAGGCAGGCTGGGTAAAGCTCAGCTGTGACCTCAAAAAAGAAAGCCTGTGATTTTATACAAGCAGGCCTCAACTGAAAAAGGATTATAGCTTTATTTGCCTGGCCATGCCTTCACTTTGTCCAGGTAGCCCTCTCCTCTTTCTCCTTTCTGCCCTGTAAAGAAAACTTTTGAGTGCGGCTCAGAAATATTTCACCATCATGCCTTCTAAAGAGTATCCGTGAGCACGGCTCACACAAGATCGTTCCTTGTCAGCCTGCGCTGCCATCGGCAATCACAGCTTGCAAGATAAAACACAACAGTCTCCAAGGGACAAGTAAAGGGCTCAGACTTCCACAGCCTGCACAGGGTCAGACGATAGAGCTGGAGAATGTTTGGAATAAAGCAAATCTGAAGCTGACTGAATGCTTAGATCACAAACCATCGCGGCACTTACATCAACCCCCAAGCGTGTCAAAGGCTATACGTACCTCTTCATTTCCGGAAGAATATCTGGTAGGAGCTGGGCATCATTTGTAATCTTGAACTTCTTCCCAAATGGAATATCCGAAATAACGCTGTCAAAGCTTTCTGAAGGCAATGGCAATGCTGCAGAATAAAGGCAGGTCTTTATGTCCGACTGAAAAATGCACAGCAGCTATGCCCCCATTCCCCTTACAACACTGTCTACCAGCTCCTTTTGGGTTACGCATCCAGATTCGCAGCTCCCTGTGCACTTGCCCTCACAAACGAGACTGTGAAGCCACCATCCCTCTGCAGACTGGCAAGAGACAAACACGTAACAGCATAGTTTAGTTTGCAGATTTCCTGCTCCTGGTGATGTTTGCCCCTACAGCAAAACTCCCCAATAGGACATTACACAGTTCCAAATTAACTGCTGCTTCTCAACACACAGTACATCTTAAACATGAAAATAATTTAGCAAAATATAAAAGAAGAGCCAAGTTTATGAGCCCTTTACTTAGTGCAGATGTTCAAGTGCGCACGTATGACTGGCAAGGAACCGCAACAAATTCCTCTCCATTCCCCTTTTCTCCCCCCAAGAATCCGGTTACAGCCAGAATCACTTGGATTCTGTCAGAGCTACTGTCTTTGAAGTGTCTCCCTAGAGTTTCTGCATCCCAGCAGCAGTCAGTTCTCCTGACGAAGACGCAGTACTGCGCCATGTGGTGATAAAGGCTGGCCACATGCCAGGCTGTGCAGGCCAGTCTGAGACCCTATGGATCCTCCATCCCTCAGGGTGCTCAAAACTGACTGGACAAGGCCCTGAGCGGACAACAGGACTAAAGACCTCCAACAGTCCCTTCTCATCTAAACTCTGCTGTGATTCTACACTAACTTTTCTAGAACTAGCTGGAGATGTTTCCCAGACCATTCTTGGATCAACACTTGCAGCACAACAACCGAGTATCAATTTTATCTGCAAATGAAAGGACATGCCACCTACAGTCCCACTCAAGACATGCAGAAATAACAGCTTTTGATCAGTGATGAAGACAGCAACTACTTCTTCAGTTCAGAAAACCTGACACCCAAGTACCTTCCATTATCCTAGAAACCAAAGTCAAACACAGCTTTTAAGTAAGAAACAAACCTACATTTTTATAAAAAATAAATACTGTTTCTTAAGGTAAAAAAATACGCACACTTCATCACTCACGCACAGGACAAAACAGCCAGCTTGCGGGTCACAAATTCATATAGGCATAGTTTAGCCTCAGGCTTTGAGGCCCAGAATAAGGTAATGAAATGATTACCTTCTCTATGGACTAGCTTGTGAATTAAGGACAAACAGATTCTCTCTTACAGGAGAAAGGTATTATCACACAAAATACTCCTACTCCAAAACATGAACAATTCAGCTTAGCTTAATGAGTTCTCACCATTACACATCTGGTAAACGTAAGTTATGGGCTGCATTTGATTTGGATTTGTCCTCGCTGTGTTCCATTAAGATACAAAGAACTCTCACACGGTACGTACGCTTTGTGGTATTCACACATTTACCATTAAGAGAGACAACTATTGTCCACGCCGGACAACTATAATTTTTATTGTCTTCTGCTGACTTCACTCTTACCAAAGTTCCCAGGCGCAGGCAGCAGGCAGGAAGAACAAAAATTATCCCTTCACTAGCACTAGCACTAGAGTCACCACTCAGCTATTTGTTGGGAGTTAGCTCTACAATATATCACCTCAAGAGAACCTACATTACCTGGACAATCCCAGAAACACAAAAAAATTCACTTGGAAAGCCTACAGACATACCTTTCACAGAAGCTTTAAGCAACTCAATCTTATCCATTAAGCCTGCAGTTCTAATATTCCCATCTGCACCCTCTAACTGTGAATCACTTATATCAGCACCCCAGTAACAGGCTTCCTGTTCAGAGAGAAAGAGAAAAGTAATTCTGTTAACATCCAGGTTATTTATTTTATAAACCGTTTTCAGAAATGCCTTGTTGCACAGCTCTTGCAAGACAACCCCCTTTCTGGGATATCTACTATTGTTACACAGAGCAGTTCACTGTCCAGAGGAGGGAGGAATGGAGGAAGTATGTGCTGTCTGCACTCCTTTAATGTTCTGGTCTGCTCAAGACACTTGAAATCACAGAAATATCAAGGGCATGTCCTAACAGCAAGACTCCAGCTAGCTACAGCCAGCCACACTGCCTCGAATGCTGATGACTGTCCCATCACACTGGCTCCTCCGATCCCAGGATAAGCCCAGGAAGCTTTACAAGTCCATGGTTGCCTCACACAAACCCTGCAGTGTGAATCAAAAGCTGCACCAGCCTGTAGGACACACTCATTTGGAGGCACGTTTGTACTAAAACACTTTTAGCAGCTGCTGACAAAGATCACGTTTGCTTTCATCTTTCCAGCAATGGACTTTGGCCTAACTGGTGCAGAGAAAACCCTGTATCCCAACTACCAGTTTCCCTGCAAAGGTCCAGCCAGCTGTGACTGGGATACTTACGGGCCACTCTTTGGCAGCCTCCAGCAGTATCGTTCCCAGCCCACACATGGGATCCAGCACAAGGGCACCAGCCTGCAAAAACAGAGGCGTTATTGCATCCCAAGCAAGACAGACTCCTTACCCAGGACAAAGCTTACAGAGGGATGCGCATAATCTCCCCGAATCCAGCGCGGGTTAACAATAATCGCTGGTAATCCCAGGCCAAACTTGCTTGTAAGGGAACATAGTAAAAAGCATCAACAGCTTCGCTACAGACAGCCCTGAGGTGACATTGAGGAGGAAACGTTACAAGTGGACGGCAGACAGAGATTGGTACCAAATTAATCCGTGAAAAGAGATCACATTTCCCTGGAAAACAACGCCAAATAAGGTTTCATTTCCTCACTGTCACTGGACAGTGAAAAAAATCTTACCACTTAGACATATATCTGTACAAGGATTAACAGCTCTGTTGAGAAGGATCTGGAATTACAGTAGGCACCTGGCTGAACAGCAGGTGACAGCACACTCTCATCACAGATATGGCAGACCCTGTCCACATGCATTGGAGAATGGGGCATTAAAATCACCGCAGCCCTTCAAAGTGTCCAGCTCCAGCCCCGACGAGCAGCACCCCCCTCCCCTTCATTCAGGACTCCGTATCTTTGCAAGGAACGTTCACTGACACTGATTTCAGCCAGAGACGCCATGGCCCATGCGACTGTTGACCGGAGTCCTGCCGTTTTGATATACTCTCTGTTTGCCAACGGAAGCCTGCAGACAGCAAAAAAAAACCCCAAAAAATTAACTAAAGCAACAGCAGAACCACCCAGAAAAGGTCATGTAATGTCAAAGAACAAATGAACTGGACAGATCTACTGAGAGACAGAAGAGTCTGCTTTTAGCCATAACTCACTGCAAAGTCTGGCCTGTGTGCTCATTTAAGATCCAGGAAGATCACAAGACTAATTTGACAACCAGCGATTATCAAACCAAAAGATAAATACTCACAGTGGCTAGCGAGATTTACAAATCTTGCCTGTTCTGATACTGCCAAGACAAAGCTGGTGGGGAGAATGCTTACCTGAAAAGAGGAATCCCCACCACAGAGTGAATGTCATTAAGATGTACAAAGATCTAAAAGAGGGGAAAAAAAAAAAAAAAAACAACCAACATTTAAAGTCTCAAACTAACACAAAAATAGCTTTAACTCATTTAAACCAGACACAGATGCTTCTACAAACTTCTGATCTTAGTTTTTAAGAACATAAATGCATACTATAAGCAATAACAATTAATTGGAAGAAATCCCACTAGATAATCTGAATGCCACTTTAAAGACTATTTAATGCTTAAGCAAGCTGAAAGGGATTTTGTCAGCCAGGAATCCATCAGCAAGCACTTGAATTTATAAGGGGGCCTATTTTTCCTTACCACAGCATGGGAATTTTTAGTTATAAATCCATTTACTGCAAGTGGAAGAATATTATTCACTGTATACTAGCAACAAAATAAATACACAAGAAAGAAAAAACCAGCCAGCCAACCAAAAGAAAAAAAAAAAACCCGAAAAACCAAAACCAACCAACCAAAGAAACCACCCCCAAAGACCAAACCAAACCAAAAAAACCACCAACCAACCAACAAAAACCCACCATTACCCACACTAGTGCCACTAAGGGGGAATTCAGATAGAAGTTAGGCATAAGTAATCCTTCTAGAAATGCAGGCAGAAAGAAGAAATTGTTCTGCTGTCCCATAGAGAGCATCCCAAAAGAAGACCGAGCTCCCCAGCAGGTCTTGCACGACTGCAATCCCTGCCCCCAGAAAGCACAAAGGGAAACATGATGCTGTTGAAAAATCCCAGTCCTCAGCACCTGAATAGTTTCAGAGCAAAAATCTGGGTGAGAACAGGAGCCCCATATGAGCCTCAACAGAGCTGTACCTAATGCTCACTGTGGGAAAACCAGTGCCAGCAAATGAACTCAAGAGTTTCTACAGGTCCCATATCTCCCAGCATCAGTGCTGAGAGCAGCTTCCACGAGCCAAGTGCAGGGATGGAGAAACAGCTTGTCAAGAGCAAGGAGTCATTCTGAAGGTCTCCAGGCAGCCTGCATCATCAAGGGTGCACTAAGCAAGCTGTTTGTCACAGACAAGGCCCAGGGGGAGGCTCTTCCACAAAGGGCATTCTCAAGTCTAGCTCCTTGAGAACACGCCCTTGGCTGCTTGCTCACTTCCCCTACAGAGGCTACAGATGCCCCATGGCTCAGATGGTTTCCATCTTCACACAGTCAGAGTCCAGCAGCCCGTAAGGGTGCCGGATCCTGAAACACCTCCTCTATGGATCCTTCCCCTCCCGTGCAGGCCCATGTGGCCAGGCCGGTGTTTATTCCAGAGCTCTGGAAAGCACACACACACAGGGGCCACATTCACGCTTTGCTCAGCATTACCAGCTGATTTCCAGTTAAATTCAGTGGCAGAAAGACCAACAAGGAAAGGCCATGGTCCCATGTGCAAAGGGAGCAGAGAGCAAAACAAAAGATGTCAGGGGTGGTTCTGGAAGCATCAACAGGCAGACAAGCACCACTACCTCTATGTCAGGATCCCGTAGATCAGCACGCCACCCGCACTGCTTCACAAGTGCTATGCCAATGGCTCTTCCGATCTCCTACAAAGGGGAAGGACAGTCACAGGCAATAAAAACCCCCAGAATTCAGAAAACTGCAGATCACAGCCTTGGATGCACAACCCTCAGAAATCCCTGGGAAAAGAAAGACTCTATGCCTACGAGAACAACTCATACAATTCACACCAGAAAAGGTACAACAGGGCAGAGCAGGTGAGCGAGGGGCAAAGCAAACACACCATACGGCAAACAACCAACACTCGCCTGGAGTGAGGGAGGCTAAAGTTCAAGTCCTGACCAAGTCACAACAAAATATTCACTTGAGTTGGGCTTGATCCTTGTGGGTCCCTTCCAACTCAGAATATTCTGTGACTGCCACCATTTCGGAATTCTTAATCACACGCACAAAATACTTCCAATGGCTCTAAAGCAGATTACCCAACAGAAAACCTGCAAATGCACAGCTACAACTCACAGTTTTAATGCCTTCATGACATCTAGAAAGCTCTGATTACCTTCAGAGTATAAGTTCAAACACAGCACAAATCTAGGGAAACACTATTGTAGGGAGGCTCATGTGTCCCACCTCACCAAGATACCAGCTTTAGTAGGAAAAAAATCTAAACTACTGTTACCTCCAAGTTAGAGAAACCTACACAGATGGGAAGATGGCTGGATGGAACAGACCCCTGGAGGTCTGTATGCCACCATTCTTTTCCAAGGACCAAGCTCCACTTCTCCCAAGACTCATCCCAGGGCTGCATTCCTGAAGAACAAGTTCTCCCCAATACCCAACCAGAAGCAACTGAAGCTGCAAGTTCTGGCTTTTACTCCTTCTTCTAGTCTGCCTGCCACAGCTGAGAGGAGTCTGGCTCCACGGTCCTTGCAATGGCCCTTTAAGTAGCTGTAAACTTATCTGATCGCTTCTCAGCCTCCACAGGCCCAGAAACCTCAAACTCTTACCTTTGCTTATCCTCAATAAAAGTTATTGATTTGAAAAACATTAAGGGTATTAGTAAACAAATTAAAAACAGCATTTGTATTTCCACTTGTTTAAGGCGAATGCATGTTGAGGGCTTTTTGAGAAAATACAGAAAAAGCTTACATCAGTTTATTATTCCAGAACAAAACACAACTGAAATGACAAACAAACTACACATCTTTGTTCACCTTTGCTACATTATTTTAAAACACAGATACTTCGGCATACCTGCGAAGTAAGTATTTTGGCGAGCGCTCCACTGCAACGACAAGACACTCTGAAACTGAAGCTAAGCTTCTCATCTGTAGTAGGATTCTCTCCACTGCCTTCAGAAGGGAGTTCTGAGGAAGTCTTGCTCTTAATCCAGCACTCCTGACCGCTCATTCTCTCTGGCGCCACACACCTCTCTCCAGCTTCCACCGGACACTCCTCAGACACAAATGCTCTCACTTGTTCCGTTTTCTGCCTTTTACTTGCAGTTTTTGTCTCTTCTTTCGACTTTCTCTTCAGAGCCAATGTGTTTTCTCGAGAGACAGCATCCGTTTTCCCCTCGTGTCCACGAAGCTTTCTCCAAACAGAGATAATATCTAGCCAGTATTTTGGTTCCTCAATGACAAGGCTTTTAATCTCATGCAGCATTTTCCCTGGAAGAAAAAAGCAGTTTGGGGTTAAGCACTTCAGCCTCAGCACTTCATTTCCCTACGGACTGAGAACAGCTGTTAACGGCAACTGTATTCAGATTTCATTAATGTGTGAATCCAGAAACCAGCAGCTGACACCACAGGCACAGCTGAGCTCTCAGCACCCACATACCCACCAGAAGACATACAGGCATCCCTCTGACTACCAGCTCTGCACAACCACAATTAAATCATGCAAGGGTTGAATTCCGCACAAGAACTGAGCGGCTCTAGAAAACCAGACCACCTGTGAGAGTCATTCCCAGGGACAGAAGACCAGCCTACCATGCCATCCTCCCCAGAAAGCACTTGGCCCAGGATTAAGAGATGCAGGACACTTTCCAGGATTGAAAGACAGACACAAACATGAATTACTTTGAGTCATCTCAGGCAAAACCAAGTTTATTCTTTCAGAAAGAAAATTTCTGCTTACCATTCATCACTCTGCCTTCAATCCTGCAACACACACATGTGTGGGCAGTCTTAAGACAGCTACAAGAGAGGCACGAGGAACAGAGAGGCCAATTCACTTAAATACCTCAAAGCTGGTCAAGAAAAAAAAATAAAGGTCCTTCTAGTTATCACTTAAAATTTTAGAATTATTGTCAAATTTGGTCCTCAAAGCTGAAGGTAATCTCCCAAATAAAAACCCACCAGCAGGCAGGAATCAATCCATCTACCTTCAAATTCTCATTCCAACACTGACAGAGAGGATGACCCAAGTAGCTGAGACTTAGAAGGAAGCTGTTTACTTAACAGTCAATTGACACATGATATAGGTCGGGATTCACTTTTCTTAACAGAAAATAAGACTTCTTGTTAAACACAAGAGATCCAGAACTGAACTTTGGTTTTCGGGTGGGGTGTTTGTTCTTCGCTTTTTTGGGACCGGGCAGGGGGAGAGAGTCTCAAAAATACACATATCCATTCAGTGCCGGCAGAATACAGGCCGGAAGGTAAACGTTGAAAAGAATTTAAAAGCCCTTTTCAGCTTAGAAAAACGTTGACAACACACCTGGGTGAAAGACACTTCAGAATCGATTACCGTCAGTTAGAACTACAGCCATTAGTAAAAAAATAAGCACCTCAAATTTTATAACTAGGACTCAAACCGAGGCTCCCCGTTCCCGCGCAGCCCGTGCCGTACCTTTGTTCCCGGACACCGGCAGCGGGCTGTGCTTCTTCAGCAGCAGAAACAGGCGCTCCCCCGACCGCAGCTTCCTCAGCTCGCCCGGCCCCGCCGCCGCCCTGAAGAACACTTTTCCCGAGACGCAGTCCACCTCCGAGGAGAACACATGTCGGACCCGGCCGGGAGGCTGCGGGTGAGCCCCACCCGACCGAGCCCAGCCCCGCGGCGGTGGCGGCACAGCCCGGGCCGTGGTCGCCGGGCTCCAGGGCGCGCAGCGCACGCGGCCGCGTTCCCGCTGAGCCGGACCGAACCGGACCGGACCGGACCGCCCGGGTGGGCACCGGCTTCGGCTCCCCGCTCACCTCCGTGGCGCCGAGCCGCGCCCGCAACTCCCGCGCGAGGAAGGGCTCCAGCCCGCGGCCCGCCGTGCAGAAGAACCGCACAGGCTCCGCCGACGACATCTTGGCGAGGCCGGGCCTGTGCGGCGGGATCGCCTCGGGGGCGGCGCCCCGGCGGCGGACCGGCAGGTCCGGGCGTGGGGAATGGCGTTTAAAAGCGCCTCTTTTTTGTATTGCTTTCTATGCTTTATTTTATTTAGCCTTCGGATACCCAATCCTTACGTGCTGTTTGTGCAGGACAAACGAATTTTCCACATGGAAATGCACAAGATACTTGTCACCAACTGCTCAGCAGGGCAGGCTCAAGCACTTGCAATGGCTTTATTCTTTGTACAATTAGTTCCGTGTAGCGATAACTGTATATAAATAATATAGATACATATAATATAGTACATACGATTGTTTTCATGGTAAATTTAGAAGTGAAAAACGTATTTTCCACTGTTGTTCTACACAGACACTTCGGTAGAAAGTTCCAGCTGTTGCTTTGGCATGACCTGCAACTTCAGAGGAAAAAGGATACGCAAATAGATCTATTCAGAGCTCTAAACTTCACTTTGTAGTAAATTATAGAGGACATATACCAGCCAGCAGAATACCGAGGATCTGAATTCAGTACAGCAGTGATTCTTCCGCCAAGGAAAAAAAAAAGAAAAATCTTGCAAAAAAGAAAAGCTAGGAGCTTGCATTATGTAACTAAGACAAACCGCGTATGTTACAGCCTTTTCTTCAAATGTTTATAAACAATAAGCTTATGGTTTTAAGCAAAGAAAATAAAGCTCTTGAGTTGGTCCTTGCACCCTTCACACATAAACAACATTGTAAAGGTGCAAGGACCTCAGCAAACACGTGCATTTCCCGCTTAATAGCTTAAGCACGCATTTTGTAGAGTTTTTGTATGGTACATACTCTGTTTATTAAGGCTACTGTGCAAAAAAGATTCTCAACCGCTGAAAGTGTTTCTGTAATTCTGTAAAAATTATTAGTAACATTATGAAAGTTCAGCAGGCCTGTGTGAGATAATTGAAAAAAAAAATCATCCTTGCGGTTCACCCTCAGTGCTGTACGCAGGCCCTGTACCCCTGCGCTGACAAATGAGAGAACACTGGCAGCAGCCTATATGGCCAACAAAATGTTGAGAAAAATGAGCTAATATGCATTGCAGTTCACTTTAAAATATATAAATATTTTTAAATGGCACAAAGCTTGGTACAGGTGCATCTGACAGTGCAAACACAAATATATGAGGCACCAATCATTCAGGCCAGATCTATTTTCATGTATCTTGCAATCACTGTCTTCATTTCTTGTTGTCAGATAAATGCTACAGCTTGTCGGCCTGTAAGAAAAATCAAAGTCAAAACAGTTTTGGAGCTTTTTCAGTATTGGACCACTGTAATTTCCCTACAATTTAGGTTTTGAACTTCCGCTCCTGAAACTGCTTGCATTACTTTTATTTTTAAAAACACAAACATTAATTTTCAAGATTTGAGACTTGATTATAGGAAACAGTTAAAACTATATAATGTATATTGGAACAATAACTATCAATGTCTGAATATTTTAACATTGTTTGAAATTTTAATAAGTCCTGTCAGGAACACAGTCATTGCTATTCAGGGACTTAAAAATAAAACAAACATGAAGGCACAGACAAAACTGTTTGAATAGTGAAATTAAGCAGATAGAAACCAGCATTCTGCCTAGAATGAATCCTTTTGCATTTGAACACTCTTCAAGTTATCTACAGCTTTCTCTTCCAGGCAACTATGATGACATTTACATGGAGATATGGATTTAAGCGACTAACTGTAGGGGACAGAGCTTTTCAACTCTGATAATTCTTCAGACATTCCAGGTGCTCCATCTGGAATACATTTGCTTTTTCAGGGTTTGAGTCATATATCCTGAGTAAATGAGAAAAGAAAAAATGCTGGTTCGTATAAACTGACAGTTAACAGAAATGCAGACTAGATGAAGAAACTGGGGTTTTTTCCCTACTAGAGTAAAATTAAGCATCAGCAAGTCTATAAAAGCAGTATATTTGAGGTTAGTATCTAGAGTTTTGCTGCTCATCTAGCAATACAAAATGGGATTTCTTTACACAACAGTTACTATTTCATTGCATATAATAAAAACCTAGCCACTGGCGTTTACCTCACTTAATCTCCTGAAAAATGGGACATTACAGGTGACACAAAGCAGTGAAGTAAGAGCAGTGTTTCAGCCTTCAAACTTAAAAGAAATTTCAGAGCCCTAAGATTATTTGAGCAGACTGTGATGCACTACTTGTATGAAATACTGAATGGATTTTACATGTACTGTTTCAAGAAGTATTTCATCTCCCCCAAGTTCAGGACCGTTTTTAAACACTACTATAACAATATTAAGTGAAGAGTGAAAAACCAAAAAACCTGATCTTTATGCAGTTTTAACTATCTGTATTATTTTAAATAGTCTATCCTCTTTTCACTTTCTTGTTTTCACATGTAAACAAAACGTCAGGATTTGAAATGTCAGCATCCAACCAGATTATCCCAACCCAAAACACATTTTGAGTCTGACAGTGCAGGCACTGAGCAAAACTCACATACTATGTGGTGTAATTCATTATAAAGCAAAAGCATTTGTGTTCCTGTGACCCAACGCTGGTGTAACGCTTAACTGTGACAAGGATACATCCCGGCCTCCTAACATTAATTTCTAGCATCGGCATGTTATTTATATCCAAAATTTAAATCCTGCATCCCTCACTTGCAGCCGTTGCAGATATACACGTTCAGGTACTGCTGGTCTCCAGGTTTATCTTCTTCAAATGAAAACTTGTGGAAGAAACTACCATGTCATCCCTCTTAGTCTTTTACGAATATTCATCCTTTCACTTATGATTCCTTCAAGAAATTTGTTTTTATTGCATCATCCTTTGCCTTTCATACGTGTTCAAGGTGTGTCCAAAAGGAACACAATGTCACAATCAGACCTCTGGAATGCTCCACAATAGAGTGCAAGGTGCCTTTTTACCCTGATCAGACAACTTGTGAACTGCTGGTAACACCAAGACATCAAAAATAACATGCAGCTCAAAGAGTGCGACAGTAATGGGATTTAAATGAGGAAACACTTCTGCAGGAAATAAAGCTATGGATCATGTTCTCTACGGTTAGATCAAAAACAGTTTCTGTGAAGAAATTCCTAGAAGTGGGGATAAATGCTGTCCGTTCTTACAAAATTGAAATAGAATGCAGTTAAATTACTTGCACTGCACCTATAATCCAAATTGCCAAGTAAAAGCCATCTGCAAAATAAAAGCCGTTCCTGCCTGCCTGCAGGCATAACCTGTTCTTTCTTCAGCTGACTTAGCTGATACATTACAGACTTCTCTATGCATTCAAGACAAAGCACTGAAAACACCTTAGGAACTTTAGTCCTTCCCATCAGTTAGACAGGAGAAGAGCATAGCTGTGTTTCTAAGCCCCTTGGTCTTAGAACACGGCTAACAATGTTTCTAAAAGACTTCTAGCAGGTATTTGATTAGTTCTATACTATGGCAAGCATAAACTCTGTAATTCTTGCTTCATATTAAATTCTTTCCAGTTGAGATTTTGGACAAATCCAATCCTCCAAGCTCCTTTCAGTCCACAGAAACCAGTCTGCTCCAGTCTGTTTATGGCGTTTCTTCACAGAGAAAACATTTTGAAGCACAGCTACACTTCTACCTCAGAATTTCCTGGCCCCACTTTTTGTTCAGGTCCATGAAAGCACATATTTGCAAAAACAGAGCATAGTGCTAGGACTTCTCTTATTCATTATTTCCAACATCAACATCAAAATAAGGAATGAACTCTCATCTCCCTAGACTTCATTCTTCAACAGAACAATTATTTGTAAGTAACTATGCTGCAAAGTTACTCCATTTGACTTCCTATTATCAGAAAGCCTTGCAGAAGGCTGGGAAGTCCTTTAAATACTACTTTTTAAAATTAGCACTTTCTTCAAAAGACTTGAAGGACATTGCAGGGTTATGCAGTGGGCATAAAACTGATGTGTTTGGCTCCTGTCAGGTGTTTTTGCAACCTCTGAAAACACATACAAGTCTCAATCACAGATGGTTTTCTTTGCTATCCCTTCGTCCAAAACCAATTAGCAGCACTAAAATAATGTTTTCATGCCAAGATTTACTGAAGCTTTTGAATAAAACTTATTTTTCTGTTCTCAAGCTGAACCTGAGTTTACTTTGCAATTCACAAAACAGACTTAGACTGACACTGCATAACATCCTAATTCAATCACTCAGTAGATTAAATTAAAAATAAACTAGTACTGGTTCACTTCCCGGATAAATCCATGCTGTTATTTAAGTAACATGCTTTCAGTCAAATAGGACAGTGCAGACTTGAACAGTGTTCTACTTTCAAGAAGTGTTATGACTGCTTCTACCTTGATTGCCAGCTAAATCTGTGTGAACTTTGGAAATTACTAATGGAGAAGAGAGCTTTTGTCTGGAGTCTGAAAATGCAACATGCAACCATAAGGAACTATAGTGTTTGGAGAAGACAGAAACACTCAAGATTCTCATGGAAAAGCTTTCAGCATAAATGTCTGAGAATTACTGATTTAATATTTTTGTGCAGTTGTGTGTATTATTCAACAGACAAGACTCAAATCATGTAAAGAGAATGAAAAAAAGATAATGAAAGTGTAAGTTAGCACTCACCCCCTCTCCATGATGGTATTTAATATACAGCCAACAGGTGTGAAAACATTAGACTGTATTATTGTTACTGAGTTCACTATACTAAAATACAGAAGTATTTCCTGGACTGTTTAAAAGCTTACCCAGGAGAAAAATACCAGAAAAATCACCACACAAATCCCGCTCTAAAATTAATCATTTTTAACAATCCAGAGAATTTCACAACAATAGGTTAAAGTTTCTTCTTTAAAGTTTCTTCTCTAAATAAATTTTAAACATCAAATTAATAAAGAATTAGAAGCTTGAGCAGAAGCTCATAGAATACAAAGGTTCTTCTCATCACCACCATCCACAGGACAGCGCTGTATGCAGAGGCCCCTCACAAGAGTCAAGAGTTGGCAGCTGTTGTCTAAATCATACTTTAATCAGATTTAAGTGCTCAAGTCACTAGTAAAACTTGGACTTGGGTACAAGGTGAAAATTGAACCATTAGTCTCAGAAGCAGCACCAACCTAACTAGCTGGGCTGCCAGACAGATGGCCTTTTCCCATCAGTTGGTACCCATAGTGCCACAAGGCTAATGAACTGCACTGAGAACAGCAGTTAATTGTCACAATCCAGACCTGAGCATTGGTCTGCTGGTAAGTGCACACACACACCTTCCACTATCCCTGGTTGCTCCAAGCCCAGTCCAACCTGGCCTGGAACACTTCCAGGGATGGGGCAGCCACAGCTTCTCTGGGCGACACGTGCCAGGGCCTCACCACGCTCATAGGGAAGGATTTCCTCCCAAGATTCTCCTGTCCCTGGCCCTTCTCCTGCCCCCGCTCCTTCTCCTGTCCCCGCTCCTTCTCCTGCCCCCGGCCCTTCTCCTGCCCCCGGCCCTTCTCCTGTCCCCATTCCTTCTCCTCTCCCCGCTCCTTTCTCCTGTCCCTGGCCCTTCTCCTGTCCCCGCTCCTTCTCTTGTCCTCGGCGCTTCTGTCCCCGCTCCTTCTCCCGTCCTCGGCCCTTCTCCTGTCCCCGGCCTTTCTCCTGTCCCCGCTCCTTCTCCTGTCCTCGGCCCTTCTCCTGCCCCCGGCTCCTTCTCCCGTCCTCGGCCCTTCTCCTGCCCCCGGCCCTTCTCCTGTCCCTGCTCCTACTCCTGTCCCCATTCCTTCTCCTCNCCCGCTCCTTTCTCCTGTCCCCGCAGCGCTCGCGCGCCGCCCGCCCGAGGTCACAGCGCCGCCTGGCGGCCCCGCTGGGATGCTGCGCATGCGCGGTGCGTGGGGCCGTTTCCATGGCAGCGGGAGCCAACAGGGCGGTGCCGCCATGAACCTGCCCGAGGTGGAGCCGCTCGTGTGCCGCAAATACGAGATCAAGAGGCGCCTCGGCAAGGGGGTGAGTGCCTGGCGGGGGGCTGGCCTGTGGGAGCTGGGGTGGTCGTGGGAGCTGGGAGGGCCCATGAAAGCTCGGGGGGCCCGTGAGGAGTTCAGGGCACCGTGACAGCTTCAGGCGGCCCGGGGGAGCTGAGGGGGTGTTTGGAAGTTCAGGCGCCCGTGGGAACTTTGTCGCTCAGGGCCCCTTGGGCGCTCCAAGTGACCCAGGGGAACTCGGGAGGACTGTAAGAGCTCAAGAATAAATAGTAAAACGGATCTGAGTCTCAAAGTACATTCTCTCTGTGCCTGCCAAATCCTTCTACATTTACTATAACCCCATCACTTCCGATCATGCTGCATCAAGTCATATTTTCTCCATAAAATGTATTTTTATACATGAGCCAATGGTAATTTCTAAGATGTGTCTCCTCAAACAGTCTCTAAACCCTCCCCAGTTACCTGCTTTTCTATTCTGGCAGCTCTTTGCCATCGTTTAGTTGCGTTGATACAAGTATTTAAGTATTTCCCTCATTATCTTCACAGAGTCAAGGAATCACTGAGGTGGAAAAGCCCTCTGAGCCTGTCGAGTCCAGCCGCTCCCCCAGCACTGCCAAGGCCACCACTAATCCATGTCTCCAAGTGCCACATCCACACGGCTGTTAAATCCCCCCAGGGATGTGGACTCCACCCCTGCCCCGAGGCAGTCTGTGCCAGGGCTGCACAGCCCTTTGCAGGAGGGTTTTTTTTTCCAATATCCAACCTAAACCTCCCATGGCACAACTTGAGGCTGTTTCCCAGTTGCCAGCAGGGTAGTACTGTAGCACTTACCTGAGGTACTTGTACAGCTGTTTGTACTGCCTGATGCATGGCAAAGGTCCTGATCCCATGCTCCAGGACCACACATGTTACTGGAAAGTCTGCCTTGATGTTGTTACATGAGTGTTTAATCACTAGAATGATACATTGCAGCTCTTTTGCTTTGTACAAGTATTTAAACAGTAAATGGCTATTTCTGAGTGGGATATGATCCCTTTGTCCAAATGTGAAGCAGCTCCTAGACTGTGGAAAGTCAAGATTCAAATCTGTGGCCTAAAATAAAAAAACTGGATCTGAACCACAAGTGAGAATGAGCAATCATCATTTGCAAGTATCACAGTCATCCAGAATAGGGAAAACTCAAGTAGAAGTTCCTGTTCCCTTAACAGACATCACAGCTTTTAGTTGAAAAAAAAAAGAAAAGGTTTAGTGTTGGACCTGACAGTGCTGTGTTAGTGGTTGGACCCAGTGGTCTTGGAGGGCTTTTCCAACCTCAGCAATTCTGTGATGCAGGAATGCTGTCACTACAGACTCTGGTAAAAAGTCTCTCCATCCTTCTTACCAACCCCCCTTCAGTGTTGAAAGACCACAGTGAGTTCTCCTTGGAGCCTTCTCTTCTCCAGACTGAACACTCTCAGCTCTCTCAGCCTGGCTCCAGAGCAGAGGGCCTCCAGCCCTCAGAGCATCTCCACGGCCCTTCTCTGCACGTGCTCAGACTGGTCCGCATCTTTCTTGTACTGAGTAGCTCCAAGCTGGATGCAGTGCTCCAGGTGGGAATCTTGCCAAAGTCAAATATAGGGGAAGAATTATCTCTCTTGACTTGCCAGCCACACCATGGCGGCTAAAAGCTAGGTGCCATTAGCATCTTGCCACCTGGGCACACCTGGGCTCCTGTTCAGCCACAGTCACCAGCACCGCCAGGTCCTTTTCCAGCTTTCCAGCCACTCTGTCCCAAGCCTGACGTGTTTCAAGGGGTTGTTATGACCCAAGAGCAAGACCTGTCACTTGACCTTGTTGACCTTTGCACCATTGGCCTCAGCCCATTGATCCCATCCCATCGATGCGGCCTTTCCAGACCCCTCTGCTGAGGTTCCTGCCCTCCTGCGGATCCATGCTCCCGCCCAGCCTGGTGTCCTCTGTGAGCTGGCTGAGGTGCCCTCGATGCCCTTGTCCAGAGCATTGATACAGACATTAAACAGGACCGGCCCCAGTGCTGAGCCTGGGGAATCCCACTGGTGCCCGGCCCCAGCTGGGTGTAGCCCCATTGCCCACCACTGCCTGGGCCCAGCCGTGAGCCAGCGAGCAGCGCACCCGTCCAGGCCAGGAGCAGCCAGGTTCTCCAGGAGAATGTTGTGGGAAACGGTGTCAGAGCTTTACTCGAGTCCAGGCAGACACACGCACAGCCTTTCCCTCAGCCACTGAGAAGGTCACACTGTCACAGAGGGAGATCAGGTTGGTCAGGCAGGACCTGCCTGTCACAGCCCTGAACTGGCTGGGCCTGATGCCCTGGTTGTCCTTCTTTTGATGCATCCCAGGACATGGTTGGCTGTCCAGGTTGCTAGTGCATGTGAGCTCATTTCCAGTTTTTCATCCAAGAGCACCCCCGAGTCGTTCTCCTCATGGCTGCTCTCCATACATAGAGTCATGGAACCACAGGACAGTTTGGGTTGAAAGAGACCTTAAAGCCCACTAAATTCCACTCCTGCCGTGGGCAGGGACACCTTACACTAGACCTGGTTGCTCCAAGCCCCATCCAGCCTGGCCTTGGACATTTCAGGGATGAGGCAGCCACATCTTCTCTGGGCACCCTGTGCCAGGGCTCCCCACCCTCACAGGGAAGGATTTCTTTCCAAGATCCCATCTAAACCTTGCCCTCTGGCAGTGGGAAGCCCTTCCAAATCGTGTTGTCAGTCCGGGCCCTTGTCCGAAGTCTCTCTAGAGCTCTCTTGGAACCCCTTTAGGCCCTGGAAGGAGCTCTAAAGTCTCCCTGCAGCCTTCTCTACTCCAGGCTGAACAACCCCAACTCTCTCAGTCTGTCTCCTGAGTAGAGTGGGTCCTTGGCCTAATCTCTCTCTCTTCCACGTAGCTTCCATCGCCTCTGCTTCCAGTCCTTCACTGAATACATTCTGGTTCCACTGCAGGCCTGAGCTGCGCGCAGGTGTCGGCACACTGCTCACCTGTCCGTGTTTCTCCCCAGGCCTATGGCATTGTCTGGAAAGCGATTGACCGCAAGACAGGAGAAACAGTTGCTGTTAAAAAGATTTTTGATGCTTTCAGGAACAGAACAGATGCTCAGGTGAGAAATTATTGTCCTGATATGTTCTGACATGTGGTGGGATTCCATAGGTATTTTCAGGATTTTTGTCTCTGAAAGATGTTACTTATGCATGTAGCAATACAGTCTGCAGCTACATTGGGATAAAAAAAAGCAATAAATATCAAGGTTTGTGTATCGTGGCATGTACAAAGCGGAGTGAATTTAACCCTGTCATTGAAGTGCATCTCTGTTCTGCCATTCTCTTGAGGTGATAATAAACTGTTTATTCTTCATTTCTAGAGAACGTTTCGAGAGATTATGTTCCTGCAGGTAATGTCCATGTTCTCTCTCTTCTCTGATTTTTTATTATCTCTGATGTCTAAGTATTTTCTTCACATCGTTTTCCAAAATGCAGTGGTCATCGATTAGCGTTGATAACTCTTCTGCACCATCTCGGCAAAGAGCCTTTCAGGGTGAACCCACACGAAGGAAACACTCTCCATTTGGGCTTGTTTTTGCTCTTTCCCGCTCTCTCCCTATTTTTAGCAATGTGTCTGCTGCAGCATCGACACATGGACTTGCACCTTCTGTCACTTCTTGCTTCTTTGTGGATAGAAACTGCTTCTCTTATATTTTAACTGCCATGATTGGAGGAAGGGCTGGGGTGGGAGACAGATTTACACGCCAAAATTGTTTTCCTCCATCATGTGGTAAGCAATTTAATCACTTAAAATAATCAAACCAAAATAAAAAGGGAGGTTCTGCAAGGAATAACTTAAGACTACTCTTGTTTTGATATAATTGACCTTATCAGTGGCATTCCAATTATCTGTCCACTCCTCCTCAGCCTAAACATGTAGAAACATCAATATTTTGGAATAATGTTGTTACAACTTGTGATTTTCTAAGGACACAAGTGAGGCAGGGCTCATAGAAGAGGTATTTCCTAAGACTGCCAAGTTTAAGTAAGAAAGAGATGATGTTTTTTTGCTTTTTAGTTATTCTTGAAGCCTGAAATAGAAGCTGCAAACTTTAAAGCTAAAAATAAAAACAATTCCTTAGAAGTGAATTACCTGTAAGTTAGATCATCTCTGAAAGTGCAGCACTCCTGGAGTGGATGGATGGAGGAGGAGCAGGAGAGAAAAGGATATTTCTTCTGAAGGAAAGAAGGAGTCACTTGGGAGGGGAGGGCAAGGAGAGAGGAGTTAATGTGCCGTTCAGCCCATACTTCCATGAATTTTGGTGGTCAATAGACTTTAAGAATTTTAGTTTCCCCTCCTGTTTTAAACCTCTTTCTTGAGGTTCAAGACTGAGGGCTCAGAAAGGAAAAGATGTGAAAAACACTCCGTTATTCATAACTGGATGTTTGTCTTAATTTATTTGTCCGTGCATAATAATTGCTTTGTTCAATCTTGATGTTTATCACAAGGCCATTTAATGGACTAGGTTATTGTTTTATATTATGTATCTCAATTATTCTAATTGAGAGGTTGCTGTAGAATCTGGGATGTGAATGATTCCCTGATGCTCTGGTCGTTGCTTGCAGGTTTTGTGTTTGCTGTTCAGTGTAGTTGTAGATCTACGGGTGCATTTTAGGCCAATTTTAGAATGTCATTTTGGTAAGTGTGTTAGTAGCATTATTATTCATTAAGCAAAGGTTAATAGAACTGGCCCTGACAAGGTTTTTTTCAAGGTAACATGGTTTTTTGAGTAGAGATTGAAATTTTTCCATGACTTTCTGTTATCAGTTCCAGGGCAAGGCAGTGTGAGACAGTGGAACTTTCCTTCTTAAACAGTACTCAAGTAACACTGTCAAGATATAGCTGCATCTCTAGAACAATATCCCCTTTTGGGTAAAAACCTTCTTTAGATCATTTGGATGGGTATTGTGACTGTTCTCCTCAGAATGAAAACAAAGTGTGTGATGGCCTGGCTGAATATCACTGCTTTGTGAGTGTGTTTTCACAGGTTGCTGCAGGTGAACATGTTGTTTTGTGAACTCTCCTAGATGTTCCACATGATAAAATGTTTGCGTATTATGAAGTGTTTACTGTGTCCATAGCTGCACAGAAGTGGGAATTAAAAGCTGTTAAAGCTGGGCATGAACTTAATGATCCCATCAGGATAGTCAGTCTGCAAAAACGTGAGGATGGACTCCCCCTGCAGTGTGATACCTGTGTTCAGGTATCTCTGTGTGCTGTCTGATCTCCATGCAG
The DNA here is from genome assembly GCA_013398115.1 of Falcunculus frontatus. Lineage (NCBI taxonomy): Eukaryota > Metazoa > Chordata > Aves > Passeriformes > Falcunculus > Falcunculus frontatus. The sequence goes on along the minus strand of VZRV01002239.1, from coordinate 34,841 downwards.
TCAGTTTCTCAATGCAGCCTGTGAGTGTCTGAGCCAGCCCTCAGATCGACGTGTTCTGGTTGTTTCGGTTTTTAACTATGCGTGTTGATGGCAACTGTGATCTATTTTCATGCCACAGTAATTCTGTGGTTCAGTAAGAAATGTGTGGTGCATAAAGGGGACTGGATTTTATTATAAATGGTATAGAGGGAGTTTTAGAACTGATGTCTCATTCAACAGAGATTATTTTTTTGATTAACTGACTGGTTTCCTACTATGGAACAAACTTGAATCCTTTTTTTAAGTTTATTTCAGAAGAAGCCTAATGGAGGAAACAGCATGTTAATGTTTGTTCTAGACAGTAATACAAACTGAAATAGGTTATTGTCCTTTTTTATGATTCACAAGCAAAACACGTGATTTTGACAGCTGGGTCTCTTCCCTGTGCAGAAATTTGGAGAACATCCAAATATCATCAAGCTGCTCGATGTTATCCAAGCAGAGAATGACAAGGACATCTACCTCATCTTCGAGTCCATGGGTGAGACTCAGCATTGCAGCAGGCATTCAAACCCAGCCTCTTGTAGGAGTTATCCGTGTTATCACTTTGACAGTGGTGTGATATACATGATATACGTGAATGTTTGTGATACTACTGATATTTACTGATGTAAATATATTACTGGTATAATGTATTACAGAGACAGATTTACATGCTGTGATTAAGAAGGGGAATTTGCTGGAAGACATCCACAAACGTTACATTCTCTACCAACTCCTGAAGGCAACTAAATTCATCCACTCAGGGAATGTTATTCACAGGGATCAGAAGGTACATTTCGGTCATGGTCTGTATCCTTCACTCCAGTTTTCTGTTGAACACTAAATAAAATCACAGACTGGTTTGGGATGGAAGGGACCTTCAAAGCCCATCCATTCCCACCCCCTGCCATGGACAGGGACATCTTCCGCTATCCGTGGTTGCTCCGAGCCCAGTCCAACCTGGCCTGGAAAACTTCCATTGATGGAGCAGCCGCAGCTTCTCTGGGCAACCTGTGCCAGGGCCTCCCCACCCTCCCAGGGAAGGATTCCTTCCCAAGATCCCATCTATCCCTGCCCTCTGGCAGTGGGAAGCCATTCCTGCTTGTGCTGTCCCTCCAGGCCCATGTCCAAAGTCCCCCTCAGGCTCTCTTGGCACCCCTTTAGGCACTGGAAGGGGCTCCAAGATCTCGTTGGAGCCTTTTCTCCAGGGTGAATACCCCCAGCTGTCCCAGCCTGTCTCCATAGGAAAAGTATGAAGAAATATACGAGACTAGTAAAAGAACCTTGGTAATAATCTTCTGCTATTCAGAGAGTAAAAGGCTAATTAATTCTCCTGTGTTCAATCCAGCCTTCCAACATCCTGCTGGATGCACAGTGCTGTGTGAAGCTGTGTGACTTCGGCCTGGCCCGGTCCCTGTGCCAGCTGAGTGAGGAGCAGCCCACCCCTGCGCTGACCGAGTATGTGGCCACGCGCTGGTACCGAGCCCCCGAGATTTTACTGGCCTCTCGCAAGTGAGTGAAGGGATGGCAGCCTGGGACTTCTTCACCACTTGCAAATTTTTTTCTCTAAAAGTCTTCAGTTTTTTAATTTCCAGTGTCATTAGATGCAGTGTCATGTCAGCAGTCTGTTTGCTCAGCGTACAATTAAACTTCTGCGACATAAAAACCTTTCACGAACATGTACGTGGCCTTCCTGTGTTCTTAGAGTGTCAGTGTACGTGAGCAGCTCATCTGTTTGTTACCCTTTCTCCCACTAGACTTATTTCTTCTCCCTTAAATCCATAACTTTACAAAATTTGCTTGAGAACATAAGTCCTCTTTTCCAAATTGAAGCAGTGTTTTCTGATAGACCTTCAAGAAATATTCCTTAATCAAATGTTAAACCAGCAGCCTGTTAGTCAAGCTTAGTCCTTTTTTTTAAATTAAATATGGAAAACCAGAAAAGTAAATAAATAGATGCTGGGGTAGTATCCCAAATTTTAAATGTGGATGTTTTGCAAACTGTCCTGTACCCATTGTTTGGCATTTACTTTGCTTAAAATTGTAATTCTTAAGTAATTGTAACTACTTTGTACATACATTATGACCAAAGTCCATTGTTTCCAAAGAACAACATGTATCTTCATTCTTGCTCATATGAAAAGGATATAATACCTTGTTCTGGCATTACCTTTAATATATTACCTTGTTCTGGCATTTCCCTGTAATACATTTCCTTTTATGGTTTCTTAGACTAGATTTTGAGTAGGATAAATCTCCTTTCTGTTTCATGCTTGCCAGTCTCATGGTTCCCAAATGTTACTCGATTTATAGTTCATACCGGTGAGCATTTATATCTGAGAATTCACCAAGCATGCTCTCTAGCAAATAAATCAGTGTAGGTGATATGAATACCAGGTACAGGAAAATATTTTCTTGATTTAATCCTACCTCTGTTCTATTCCTGTTTGTAGTTACACTAAGGGTGTAGACATGTGGAGCATTGGCTGTATTCTCGGCGAGATGCTGCTTGGAAAGCCGCTTTTTCCTGGAACATCAACAATGAATCAAATAGAGCAGATCCTGAGGGTCATCCCTGCTCCATCCCCAGAAGGTAGGACTCTGCTGCGGGGAAAGGTGTCTAGAGAAAGGGTTAAGAGTGGAAGAAAGCAGCCTGGCTGGGTCAGGGAAGAAGGTATCTCTTATTCATTTTGGCACCTTTCCAAGGAAATGAAAGTTTTCATCTTGAATATTGGTGTTAGAGGAAAATAAGAAATTCAGATATCCTGGTGCTTCTGCATCTGTTGCTATGAGAGTGCAAGTTTATGAAGTGTATGATTAATAAATAGGAATTCAAAAATCAGCTTAGAAAATTCGTAAGTAAATATTCCATCCCCCTTCCATAGATCTCCGACTGAGTTTTATGAGGATAATTTTGTATGTTAATATCAAATATTTGCTTTCCTTCATAAACTGTGTAGCTCTCCTAATCCTCATCTTGGCATTAACGGTATCTTTTTATAATTGCAGATATTTTGGCTCTGCAGTCGGAGTACAAGGCCTCAGTTATTAATCACATGAGTTCCCGGTAAGCTTGAGTTGTTCGTGTGTCTCACCTCATCTAATGTAGGACCATGCAATCACGGAACCACAGAATAGTTTGGGTGGGAAGGGACCTTAAAGATATCTCATTCCACCCCCCTGACATGGACAGGGACACCTTTCACTTGACCAGGTTGCTCTAAGCCCAGCCTGGCCTTCCAGGGATGGGGCAGCCACAGCTTCTCCAGGAAGTCATTCCAGTCCCTCACTACCCTCACAGGGAAAGATCTCTTCCCAATACCCCATCTAACCCTGCCCTCTGGCAGTGGGAAGCCCTTCACTCCAGGCCCTTGTCCAAAGTCTCTCTCCAGCTGTCTTGGAGCCTCTTAAGGCACTGGAAGCGGCTCTAAGTTGTCTCCTTAAATAGAAATTAAAATATGAGTAAGATTTGGTGCTTAAAACTGATTTTTTCAAGATACTTTCTTCATTATGTTCACAGTTATATTTAGGATTTCAAAATGCAAAACCAGATTTTTAAACTTTATCTTCTCTGTAAATTACAGAGAAGTATGTTTCTATGATCTCAGATTTGTGGGATCACGGGGCTGGAAAGCGATGAGCTTTAAGGTCCCTTCCCAGCCAAACCATTCTAGGACTCAGTGATTATGACACACACTTTGTGAGTGAACTCATGTCTGTTGTCGCCTTGACCCTGGAACTGTCATTCCTGCCTTCACTGGGAATTAGACACTGAGAGCTCCTATCATTGTTTCCTGACTTCTAGGCAGCGAGTAGCATTTGAGGAGATTTTCCCAGCCTCTACTCCACTGCCTGCCTTGGATCTGCTGAAGAAACTTCTGGTATTTAACCCTGACAAACGGCTCACAGCAGAGGAGGCTCTGCGGCATCCTTATGTGAACAGGTGAGAGTGACACCAGTATGCAGCTTCCCCGCTGTCTTCTGAGACATTACAAACCTGCCCTTGGCACAAATTTTCTTTAAATGCATTACAGACAAAATGGCAAAGCTAGTTCTTTATTTTCTCCAACCCTATTTACACGAGATTGTTTAACAATCCTGTTTAAATTTTAATAATCTGTTTCCAGTCAGTGAATTACACGATGTGTTCTCATTTCCTCAGATTCCACTGTCCTTCCAGGGAGCCCTCTTTGGATTTTGATGTGATCCTTCCTTTGGGTGATGATGTCCAGCTGTCTGTGGCAGAATATCGAAATAAATTATATGAGGTACTTTGATCCCATTTTCCCAAATCCTAATCCTCCAGGTAACCTGCTGTTCTCACACACACTTAACGAATTCTGTTGTTGTCTTGTCTTTGTGTTCCCCTGGGCTTTCTGTACCTGCTGGCCCAGTTACACCTTGGTGTTTGATCGGCCAGTTCCATACTGTCGTAATCTTCGAGAGACCTTTACATGTTAAATTCCCACAGGGCAAAGAAAAATCTCTGAAGCATGATGTCTGAGAAGGACTCACAGAATGGTTTGGGTTGGAAGGGACTTTAAAGATCATCTAGTTACATTATACTTGTTACTTACCCTGTAAAATAAATTGCAGATATTTTTAAGTATTCCTCCTTGTTTTTGATGTTTTATTTTTCTGCTGTACTTCTGTATTAAGTCTAACCTGCTTTTCTGTTCTGCAGATGATCCTTGAAAAGAAGTCAAAGAGCCTTCCAAAGGAGCAAGGGCGGAGAGAAAACATTCAGCAGAGTCAGTCTGAATCCAGCACACTTCTCCCAAGTTTCAGCTCAGTGGCTGTACCCACCAGGAAAGGCCAGCAAGAACCAACACCGCCTCTTCTAAACCCTTCACATGTGCACACTGGAGCCACAGCTGGGGCCCAGCCAACAGGATCTAGCCAGAGCAAGGATTTGGCCAGAACTGTGTGTCAGAGATCACAGACTAGTGTGATGATGTACAACCCCATCACACACACCACTGTGAAGAGTAGGTACCACCCTCCTACACTGGGCTGTAACCCACCTTGGGGTATTTTGGGGAAGAGAGAATGAGTGGTGTAAAAGAAATGAAGGGAATTTGCAAAGTGATGCAAATTTGAATTTGGTAAAATGAGGGGGTGAAAGTGTGGGAGGACAAAACACTGTTGAATGAGTGTTGAGTATGGGACTGCCCCTGCCTCAGTCAATGTGTTGTGTGTTCTTCCAATTTTCCTAATTTCTCTCATGTTTTTCCTTCTGCAGGAAATGCAAATCCTGGTGCTGGGATCAGGAACTGTTCTGCACCACCTCAACAGTCCAGGATCTCCAGCAATGGGAAACTAGGGAGACAAATCACATGGCCAAACACTCAGCTCTCTCCTACAAGTGTGCAGAACCTTTACAATGTGAGTAGCTTAACTCCTAACCCTTACTTGTGGTAACCTGGGTCACAGCAACTCCCTGTAGTGCTCCAGGCAGAGTGGCTGGAAAGCTGGAAAAGGTCACCTGCTGGTGCTGATGACAGCAGCTGAACATGAGCCCAGGTGTGCCCAGGTGGGCAAGAGGCCAATGGCACCTGGCTTGTACCAGCCATGGTGTGGCCAGATGCCCAGGGCAGTACCTGTCCCCTTATGCTGGACACTGCTGAGGGACCTCCAGTCCTGAGGGCAAGTTTGGGATCCTCACAACAGGAAAGGAGGGGCCCCACTGAGAGGCTGGAGTGTGTCCAGAGAAGGGAACAGAGCTGGGGAAGGGTCTGGAGCAGCAGCAGTAGCTGTGGAGAAAAGGAGGCTCAGGTGGGACCTTCTCTCTCTGCAGCTCCCTGACAGGAGGGTGCAGCCAGGCGGGGGTCGGGCTCTGCTCTCAGGAAACAAGTGACAGGATGGGAGGAAATGGCATCAAGTGGTTCCAGGGGAGGTTTAGGTTGGATATTGGAAAAAAACCCACCTGCAAAGGGCTGTGCAGCCCTGGCACAGACTGCCTCGGAGCAGGGGGTGGGTGGGGAGATTTAACAGCCACTAGGGCACATGGATTAGTGGTGGCCTTGGCAGTGCTGGGGGAGCGGCTGGACCTTGGGGGCTCAGAGGGCTTTTCCAACCTCAACGATTCTGTGATTTCATGTTTCTGCGTTTCTAATGGATTGCTGTTGCTGAGCCATGAAGGTGTCAGTCCTGTCCTCTCTGCTCCTCCCTTTTCCCTGTTCTTGGCCTTGCTTCCTTGCAAAAGTCCTTACCCTCACCGGGTTCTTTAATGACCTCTCGCTCCTGCTTTTTTTCTTCCTGAGCTGACTGTCTGCTGCCTGGTGACTGCTGGCACCTACAGAAGTGATCGGAGGAAGCTTATGACAGAGGAAGAGTATGGAAGGAGGCACCACAGATTCATAGAATCACAGAATCACAGACTGCTTGGGTTGGAAGGGACCTAAAAACCCATCTCATTCCACCCCTGTGCCATGGTCAGGGACACCTTCCCCTAGCCCAGGTTGTCAGAAACTTTCAAGCGTGTCCAGTAGCACACTTGCAACCCACCTTTCAGCCGCTCTGATTTAGAATCCCTTCCAAAATGTTTTGAGAATGAGAGAAGCCATTTATTCCCCAAGATGGGATTGTGGAGCTTGCTGCACATGCAGGTGTACACATGACCAATGCATTTGGAAGAATCTTTAGGGAATTGTGACCAACTTTCTGTGACAGTAAGAGCAGAAGAGGGAGAAGATCAGCCTACAAATGCCCTGAGTTTGTGTTTGTTTCTTGAGAGGATAATGCTGACCAAAGCTGTGTCCTATTTGCGTTACAGAAAGCTGGTTCCAGGTTATTAACTCTCCTTGGCTTTTCTTTCTCACACAGAATCCCAGAAACTCTCAGTGTCACAGCAAAGATGTTCGTCCCCTTCTGAAGCCCAGTAAAAAGATGTTCCAGATCACTGCAAACGTGGGAGCTGCGGGTGATCCAAGGGCATCAATGGGCAGCTACTCCCAGGCCTATGGAACCATCAGTAAATCTGCGCTGCAGAATCTTCCAATAGCAAAGGCCTCTGAAAAGCCTGAGCAGTGAATGTGGAGATGTTCCAGACAGGTGAAGTACAGCTCATCCCTGAGCCCCTGACTAAGCAAGGGCAGCGGGGGAGAGCAAAATAGGAGGAAATGCTTTATTCACTGCATAGGACAATGTCCTCCTTTGCTCTGGACAAGCTAATAGGAAAGGGAATTCGACCCCTCTGCCTCCAGTCTCAGCAGACAAGGACACTGCATGTTTGCTCTCAGACTGTGAGAACAGTGAATGCTGTCAGTTCATACTCCTTGTTTGAATTATTGCAAAAAATCACAGAAAACTGCAATATTCTGATACTTGAGTGGTTTTTAGACATATTCAGGGTCCAGGGGAACCTCCTGAAGTTCAACAAGGCCAAGTGCAAAGCCAAGAAAATGCTCTGAGGGCTTGAGCCCCTCCGCTCTGGAAATAGGCCGGGAGAACTGGAGGTGTCCGGCCTGGAGGAAAGAAGGCTCCGAGAAGACTTCTAGTGCCTAAAGGGGCTCCGGGAGAACTGGAGAGGCACTTTGGACAAGGGCCTGGAGTGACAGCACAAGGGGGAAAGGCTTCCCACTGAAAGAGGGCAGGGATAGATGGAATTTGGGAAGCAATCCTTGCCTGTGAGGGCGGTGAGGCCCTGGCACAGGGTGCCCAGAGAAGCTGCGGCTGCCCCTGGATCCCTGGAAGTGTTCCAGGCCGGGTTGGACAGGGCATGGAGCAACCTGGGATAGTGGAAGGTGTCCCTGCCCATGGCAGGCAGGGGTTGGAAGTGGGTGACCTTTAAAAGGTCCCTTCCAACCCATTCTAGGATTTGTCAACAGTCTGCCTAAATGGTGGATATTTTTTTGAGCAGAACAGGTAACTGTTCTCTGAAGACCATGAAGACCTAACTCTTCAAAGATAATCTTACAGCCCTTCACTCATTTCTATGACTCTTCTGGGCCGGATGAACAGAATCCATCATAGTCTGGTTTTGTTAAAATCAAGTAGAAAAGCATTTGAAATACAGGTGGGTTCTTCTACAATATTTAACAGCTTCTCTGGTGTGTAATATTGTAAATAGTTTGAAAATAAATACTTTCTATTGCACTGCAGAAAATCTTTGTCTTTCAAGCAGCATTTGCTGTGTTGAGAGGGAAACTGCCTATTGGTAGGGCTGTCTCCCTCAGTGAATAATTGGTCATTTTTATTGGTTTTGCTTTCAGAAAGCAAAGTTTCATGAGATACTATTGCTGAGACATTGTGAAGATGTTGCCAGTCTACAGTGGGACTACAGGAAACTTTATATTCCTGTTTCAGTGCTGATTTTGGATACATTTTCCTCATTAACTTGAAGCTCTTTTCTCTGTCCCTGAAGTTTTCCCCTACCTGTAATAAATGATTGTCACTCCCCCCCAGCTCTCTCAGCTGCTCATGCTGCTCCAGATCTGTCACCTCATGAACTGCAGTGACACTGTCAAGGAAGTCACTACTTGGCCAAGGCAGGATTTTATTTTAGATGCTTATTTAAACTCAGACTCACCTGAAAAGGCCTCCTAAAACCAAGCCCTTCTCCATCAATAGCATCTCAGCAGCTTCTTTTGGCTCAGCCCCTAAAGCAAGTAATTCTCTATACACAAAGGAACAAACCACAAGCAAACCAGACCCCGCAGGCTCAGAACTGGTAAATACAAAAGCTGGGCCTGTGCTGCTGGAGATCAGAACCACAGATTAGGCCAAAACGTTGGTTACAACCATTTTCTTTGTGTGTAAACCTTCAAAAAGGTGCCTCCTGTGTCTGATTCATTGTGAGATACATAAAAAAGAGTAACTTTACCTGAGAAACCACTGGGCTTTAAATACTTTTTTCAATTAATACCTCTGTGTGTGTGTGTGTGTCTGTACGTATTTATCTTTTCTAGCCCAAACTCAAGTACTGAATTTTCTATTTTTCATTCTTTTCTGAAATTGGAATGGTTTTGTCTACTGAAAAATATTCTTGGGGTTTAACAGAGACTATCACTTAGTTTTGCACAGTAACAGAGACTTGTTTTGAAAAAAAGAACCTTCTGTGTTTTAAGCATGTTCGCATTTTAATTATTTTATTTGGAACATACTGTGATAAGGTTGTTTGATACCACCTGACTTTATTGAGCAAAGTGTGCCGTGGGAGGCTCATGCTGGATACATCCCTGCTCACTAACCAAGAGCATTACCATTGGGGTTTGTAGCCATCATAGACAAGTTTCTTCTTCGTTTCCCTCTGACAGTCAGTGATTAAATGGAATTAAATAGGATTTCTAGGATCATTTTTTGGTCTTGAAGGTCCCCAGGATTTTGGGCATGAATTTTCCCATTTTCTTGTCTTTGGCATCTGTGTCATATTCCTCTTCACTCGGACTTGTGTGTTCGTCCTTCTTGCAGAACACCTCAAACCTGCTGTAGACTCGCTTCTCCTTCCGCATGTTCTCCATTTTTTTCAGGAGGGTGTCTCTGTCCTCTGATGGCTGCCGCTGGAGGTTCCGTTTCTGGCTCCCAAAGCTCTCAGACCTGTGGATGTTGCAGCTTTTCTCCTTTTCCCCTTTTCTTTCCAAGCTTGTGGTTGACCTGGAGAGGTCAGGGTTGCTGGTGGATGGCAGCTGCTTGGCCAGCTCGGCTCTGTTCTTCTGGCTGTTGGCAGAGATCTGCTCCAAGATCACCTTGGTGTCATCACGCAAGTTGCTGCTGTACAGGATGTTGGCTGTGGAGGAAGGGAACCTCCCTTGTGTTGTCTGGCTGCTCTTGGGGGGGAGCGGTGCTGTGAATTTGTGGGTTTTTTCTTCCTCCATCGCTTCCTGGCAGTCTCCTATGGACGATCGTTTGAGCACCACTGCCTGCTTGTCACATTTCCCACTCTCAGAAGCAGGTTCCTCCTCCAATTTCTTTTCACCTTTTGGGTTCAAAAGCTGCTTCAGCCGTAGTGACCCTTTTCTTAAAAACTCCATGGGATTTTGCTCTTGTTTTGAACAGTCTTCTTCAGATTTGTTGAGAGAACTGTCAGATCCTTGACTTCTAGACAGGCTTTCTAGAACTGAGGACGTAGTACTTGTCCTAACCTGTGGTTTCTTCATTTCTGTGTTGACTAATTTTGGAGTGTCTTCTCTGAAGGTCACTCTGTCCTTCTTCTCTGGAAGAGACAATTTCTGAGTGTCTCCTACAAATATCAGGCTCTCCTTCTCTGGAAGAGCAGGTTTGTTCTCGATGGGGTAAAACCGGGATGACAGCTTGTCCACCTTAGTGCCAAGATGTGCCAGGGGATCTTTACTCAAAGCGTCCCCAAGCTGGGGGGTGGATGAGGCCATTCCAAATGCTCTGTCCAATTCTCCATGCATTTTGTAAGTACTGCAGGAGTCCTTGGAGTCCAGCACCCTGCTCTCCAGAATCTTATACTGCACAGATTTGGTACATTTCTTCTCCGTATTCTGTGATTCCTCCTGTAGGTAACCCGAAACAGCTTTGGTGTGGGTGACCGTGCCCCGTTCCATGTCCTTGCCCACGGCTTTGTACTTCTCCAGCAGCTCAGCCACTTTGGAGGAGGCAGCCGTCTTGATGGTTTCATTGTCCTTTGTTAACTCACTGGACATTTGCTCTTTCTGGATCATCTGCACCTTTTCTATTGTGGTGTTGGGCTGATCTAATTTGGCAGCACTGAAAATCAGAGAGGACCTGAGCCTGGAGCTCCTCTGGATCAAGGGATTTATCCTGGACCTGAAGGCATCTGGTTTCATTATTGAGGTTTCTTCACCTGCTCTATCAGGATCTGCAGATTCCTTGGCACTGTCAATTCCCAGAGGCTTGCTACTGAAAGGTGTGGGGGATTTGAAGGCTGGGACAAGGTCAGTGGGGTGCTTTGTGAGGGGATCCCCAAGAGCATCATTGTATGCCTCGGACTCCATCGGCATCGGGAGCCCTTCATCTGGTTCAGACTGGTACGCACTGAGGTATGAAGAAATCCTCCAGTTCCGTAACCCTGTTCTGTTTTCCTGCATGTTCTTGTCATCATCCTGGTCTTCATCCTTGTCCTGTAGGAACAGGCGCTGCTCCAGGCTCTGCTTCTGCGTGGGAGAAGTCTGGCAAATGAATTTCTGTCCTATATTCTGCCTCCGTAACATCATTCCCATGGGGCCGTTGCCCGCAGGGTTCAGCTGGTCAGAGCCGTGTCTCACCTCCCTGGAAGAATTTGAGGGTACGTAATCCAGCCGTAAGGGGAAACCCTCTTGTGGGTAACTGGGTTCCAGTTCAGGGTATCGGGGTCCCTCTCCATAGTCTTCCAGTTCATTGAATCCCGGCCTCCCCCCTCGAATCCTCTCAAAGAATCCCTGAGGTCTGCCAGAAAGATGGGGATGTTCAAACTGGTACTGGTAGAACTGGTCCTTCTGGAAATGACTGGATTGGATTTTGAACTCGTCCATGTTGTTCATGAACATCTGCCGGGTGTACTGCTTGGCAGAAGCAAAATTTTCAAATGTTCCTTCTGCAAAACTGTGTCTCTTAAAAGCGTCCAACTCCAGCTGCTTGGAACGGAGGAAACCCCTGACCGGATCCATCTGGGAATTCTCCATTTCCACCTTTTTATACATCCGCATGGCTGAGCCCTCCACGGTGTGCCGCAGCATGTCGTCCCGTCGAAAATTGGAGAGGAAGTACCTGTCCGGATCCACTCTGTCCATGAAGGAGGGGAAGAGACTGTCATCCCTCTGGAACATCAGGGGGCCTTTTTTGGGAAAGAAAGGCATGTTATTGCCAAAGGGAGCCATGGCGAACGCGTTCTCTGCCTTTGCCAAGACGTTGGCCGGAGGAACGAGAGGTTCCGACTGTGCAAACAAAATGCGGAATTCTTCATCAAAGCTGGCCACCAGCTCGCCCTGGAAGATGTGCGCAATGCTCCTGTGAATCTTCTCAAAGGACCACATGAAACTACAGAGAGAACAGAAGTGATGGGAGGGTATTACCATCGAGTAACTCAGCTGCACCTGTTTTCATTAAAGCATTTGCTCACCTAAAGCAAATTCTAAATTTTCTGCTTGGGCAGAAATAGGGCAAAATAATGGCAGAAAATTCCCCTGCAGCTACTTGTTACACATGATTGTTCCCAAACCTCACAGTTACAGATTGATTTGGGATCACATCTTTGCAGAGAATTTTACACGGCAATAATTGATTTCTGTTCTAGAAAGCCAGCCAGTTGTCACGCAGAATGCGAGCTGATGATAATCCTTATGTGAAGTAGATATTCCTGTCTTTAACACTGTCAGTAATGACCTGGACAGTCAGTGTGCATCCTCAGCACCTGGCAGGTGACACCAGTCCCAGGACCCCAAAGGCTGGGGAGATGTGCCGACAGGAACCTCCGAAAAGACAAATCTAGGATCTTACTCCTGGGGTGGCACAACCCTTCCACCCACACAGTTTGAGGGGGACTGAACAGAAGGAGCTGAGCTGGAAATGAGGGAGGAAGACGTTCAGTGTTATGGCATTCATCTTCCCATGTCAAGCTCTGCTTTTTTTTCCCCATCTGCTGACCAGTGGGAAGCACGGAAGGGATCCCTTACTTTGCCTTGTCTGTGTGTGCAGGTTTGCTGTAGCTTTTAAACTGTATCACAGCCTGAGAGTGTTCTCACCTTTACGTTTCTCTATTACATCCTGCTGGGAATCATGAGGGACACCTTTGTGAGGCCTGGCTGCCTGCTAGGGTTAACCAAAAGCCTTAGAATTACTGTCTTTTTTTTCTTTTTCCACAGATTTTTTTATTCTTAATGTGAAGGAAGCCTGGTTTGGGGTTTTCTGAGCTCAAGGACTTCTTTAGTTGGTGTATCTACCTCCACTGCAAAATGGAATACTTTTCCCAAAAAATTGCTGCTCAGTGTCCTTCAGCGAACAAAACTTTTGTCCCTAATATCCATGTGGAAGTGCCAGAATGCTGCTTTACCAACTCACCAGCCTGTCTCTCAGAATCCCAGACTGTTTTGGGTTGGAAGGGACCATCACATCTTGTTTCACCCCCCTGCCATGGGCAGGGATGCCTTCCACTAGCCCAGGTTGTTCCAAGCCTCGTCGAACCTCATCTTGAACACTTCCACAACTTCCCACTTCAGAAATAATACAATATTTGAAAGTCTGAAGCACATCAGAGTGTGGCAGAAGTAGTCCTGAACAATTAACTTGATGCTCTCGTAAACAAAAAATGATCCAATCAGAACAGTTGTTTGGTACAGCATCAAGTGTAATTCTTTCCAAACATCAGGAAAAAAACCTGAAGTGGAATCTTATTATCAAGGAATTTGCACTTTAATCAGATTCTTATAACTTTTTTCTTCATATCCTGCATTTTAAAATACCCTTAATTCTATTTGCTTATCTTCCACCATGAGAAGCAACCCATGGTAGGCTTTGAGCAACCTGGTCTAGCAGAACGTCTCCCTGCCAGCAGCAGGGGGAGAAACCATATAAGCTTTAGGGTCTGTCCAACCCAAACCATTCTGTGATTTTATGATTACATTCTTAAAGCATGGCAGGTGTTTATTCCATCACCCTTTCAATATGTGAAGGAGAAATTCTTCTACAGGAACTCACTAAAAACATTTATTCTGCCAAAAATGAACGCCTCAGCTGGTAAAATTGTTCTTCTCGAGAGGATGGTAATCTGTTAATGGCTGATCTCAATCCTAACTAAAACCACCCACTACTAAAACCATCCACCTCTCTCTTGCCCAGAGAAGCTGTGGCTGCCCCATCCCTGGAAGTGTCCAAGGCCAGGTTGGACGGGACTTGGAGCAACCTGGGATAGTGGAAGGTGTCTCTGCCCATGTGGGGCTGTGGGGGTGGAACAAGATGAGCTTTAAAGTCCCTTCCCACACAAACCATTCTGTGATTTGATGATTCTATGGGTGGAGGTCAAAGTTCATTTGGTCCAGACTTAGATGCAAATCTTACACTCCTTATGCTATGGCAAATTCTCCCTGGAATGGATCAGATGGGAGCTGAGCAGCTCTGCAGCCAGCCCCTTGCACAAAGCACCTGAGTGTCTCTCTCTCCGAGCTGGACAGGTACCAGGGCAGGGCTCCTCACCTGTAGTTGCCACTCAGCACCACCATGCAGTCCACCAGCAGGAACTTCTCCTTCAGGTGCCCTTTGAAGGACATCCCTGTGCGGCAGTAGTAGGTTGGGCCAGACACTGTCCTCACCCTCAGGAACTGCAAACCAGAAAGGCACCGACTCAGATGGGACCCTCATTCCCTCCCCTGCCCCTCCTTCCCTGTCTCCTTTTTAACCTCCATCCTGCCACTGGGATTATCCTCCAGCTCCAGTGATTCTGCCTGCAGACACACTGATGTACAAACCCCTTTCTCAGCATGTCTTCAGCCTTCACCCCATGTCGTGCCAGCTCTCCTCACTTTCTTCACACTCATCTTTCACCAGGCTACGGCCCGTTCTCCCCTTTCTCAGGCGTTTCCTGCCATACTAGCCCTCTGTGTCCCAGGAGACATCCCCCTTAGGACACGAATCAGGCAGGGCGGGTCTGCTCACCTCCACATAGTTCAGGTTTACTCTGCACTTGGCAGCTGTATCAAGGAAAAGCTGGGAGTTCATTTCATCCAGCAGGATGTAGACAGGCACTCGGCGAGAAGCAGCATCCAGCACCTCAAACAGCAGATCCACATCCGTGAAAATGTCCATCACAATGGCCACCACCTGGGGAAGGGATGCAGGGACACATCAGCCACCTGTGCTGGCTCATGCCCTGCCCAACCATGTTCCCCAGCTTCTCAGACCCCAAAGCTGCACTGTCCCCATCTCAGCTTCCTTTTGAAACAGGAACTTTCATTCCAACTTCCTTTTGGAACAGGAAACATCCCAATTAAAGGTTCCATTAAGCACTGTGGGCCCCTAACTGGAAAGAGAATTTCATGCACCAGGAAGGTGCATGTCCTGTGTATGCAGGCAAGGGGAAACTTCCCTGGGTGTTCCCTGACTCATCAATCCAATGACTCCATGCATTTTTTGGCCATGTAATCACACTGTATGGTGTATGGAGCTGCTCCCCCCACTCCAACATCCACGTGCCATTTTTAGGTAACTTCCTGGCTAACATTCAGGCAGCCACTATTCAGCTGCATCCATATGCTGATTATATGGGAAGCAGCTTCACAGGTCTACCTTCCTGTCCTTCCCAGCTCCGTGAGTATAAATACTTGTTGGAAAGGGCGTAAGGAAGGAGGAGTCAAACTCTTCTCAGTGGTGCCCAGGGAGAGGACAAGACACAAACTGAAACACAGGAAATTACAGTTCAGTTACAGAAAAGCCTCTGGGACTGTAAGGAGACCATGAACATGGGAACAGGCTGTCCAGAAAAGTTTAGTCTCCACCCTTGGAGATGCTCAAGGACACAGCCTGAGTGACCCTCTCTAATCAACCTCCTCTGAGCAGGGGGGCTGGACAGGACCAATTCCAGAGGCCCCTTCCAATCTCAATCGGTTTGGGATTCTGTGAACTCTTGGTGTATTTTAGCGTTGCCTTGGACACCGTGCCATGAGAGCAGAGCAGAGACAAGCTCTGGTGCAGTCAGTGGTGGATTTGAATCATCCTGCTCCTTTGTCAGGTTCTGGAAGCAAAGTCAAGGCAATTGGCAGAGGACCTGATGTTGCTCAGCCCAGAGAAGAGATGGCTCCAGGGAAACCTTACAGCCCCTTCCAGTGCCTGAAGTGGCCCCAAGAGAGCTCAAGAGGGACTTTGGACAAGGGCTTGGAGTGACAACACAAGAGGGAGTGGCTTTTCACTGCCAGAGGGCAGAGTTAGATGAAATATTGGGAAGAAATTGTTCCCTGTGAGGGTGGAGAGGCCCTGGCAGAGGGTGCCCAGAGAAGCTGTGGCTGCCCCATCCCTGGAAGTGTCCAAGGCCAGGTTGGATGGGGCTTGGAGCACCCTGGGACAGTGGAAGGTGTCCCTGTCCATGGCAAGCGGTGGGGAACTGAATGAGTTTTAAGGTCCCTCTGACTCATGACCACTCCATTATGATTCTCTATTCTGATGCTTCTCTGGCACATGTGTGATTTTACTTCTGCTCTAGCTGGGCTCTCCCTCTCTTACCTGCTGAGCTGCTCGAATCATCCTGCGAGCCTCCTCCTTAATGCTGGGGTTGTCTGGTGGGGGTGGCTGCACCAGTGTCGTCACCTCTGTTCCCCTGAACCCAAAGACCATCGGCCAGCCCAGGTCAAGCTCAGGAACGGCAAGATCTGAGTTCATGGGCCAGTAAGTCCCGGAGGATCCATCCATGTCATTGTCCCCCGCAGTGTCCGTGCTGCCCTCCTGGTTGGCGTACTGGGGCTTCTGGAGGTTCTGGATTATGTGATCTACCTCAGAGCCACAGAGGAAATCGGGAGCTGCCTCCTCTGCCAGGAAGCGCTGGTAACTCTCCTTGCCCTCCTCTGTGAGCACATCCAGTGCCAGGCGGTAATACTCCTTGTAGTGGGGGGGAAGGTAGTTGGGGTCGAGGGGGTTGTCCCCCTGTGAGGAGCTTTGGGACCGACGAGCCATGAGGGGAGGGAAAGCTGGAGGGAAAGAAATAACATCCATGAGAGCGGTGTCACAACAGCCGTGTCATCTTCCTCACAGAGCAAAGGCAAAGGGAAGAGATGAAAAGCACATGGAGCAATGCTGGAGAAAGTTCAATCCAAAGGCATGGGAGCCTAAAATTAGGCAAAGATGCGAGTCACTTAACCATTACCAGCACAAGGTTAACTGTTTTGGGCCAAAATAAGGAACAAATCAACCAGGAAGTCCCGGGATAAGCAAGGCCCATGCATCCAACAGAATGCCCAACTTTCTCTTTTAGGCTGCTGGTTGCTAAGCTTAAATGTATCACTTGTTTTTAAAGTCAAGAGCAAAGCTGTAGGTGGTTATTATTTACACACCATTAAAATGAATTTCCAAATGCTACATAAGTTATTTATTATGTGTAATGTGGCCCTAAACCAGAAGCGCATGCCTGAATACAAGGGCACCCTCTGGATCCTTACAAATGGGGTGTAACAACCACCTCAGCACACGAACAGAAGCAGGCAGTGCATGGCTGCAGGTGAGTATAGGGATGTCCTGCTGGTGTAACACAGGCAGAAGGCAGAGAAGTCTTCATGAGATGAATGAAGAAATGAAAAACAAGGGATGTGATCCTTTCTTCAGTCTCCTCATGCTGAGAAAAAACAGAGCTGAAGGGGCTCATACGCAATATTTGATAATTATCTATAGGGGACCAATTATTTGAGACTACAGACAAATCTGATTTTAACCCATTTTTGAAAGAAAAGCTTGCTGTACCACAACAGTAATAGCTGACTGAACCACAAATTGCTCAAAGCACTTTGCCTCCAGACTCTGAACTAATGTCAATGCTGGAATATTCTTTTCCTGCACCCCACCCCTGAGGTGCCAGCAGAGACTTCCTCGTGATCCTGCTAAGTTACGTTACTGAGTGTGAGTATAGAAGGTGAGGGTCACTGCCGTGGTCGTTGCCGTACAGTGGTTCTGCTTCCAAAATGGGAGGGATTGCCATGGACTGGGAGACTTTACACTCAGACTACCACTCATTAAGAGCTGTAAGGACAAACGAGTTTCAAGTTCTTATCCGACCACCTGCCTAGCACAGAGCAGTGCTGTGTTACTCCTGCCTCAACCTCCCACAAGCTACTCCTGCTCCAAACTGAAACTCCTGGTAGAGCTGCGTGATACAACAGGAAAAACGGTCTCAATATAAGAATAGGAAAATCCAACAGGTCCGTGTGTGACATACTGCAACAGATAATCATCTTTATAGTCCACACATGCAGCTGCTTTACAGTCTGAATTGTCTACATTTATCTTCCCACTCTAATTCTGTCTTTTTCCTCTTCAAGTACAGAGCACTCCACTCTCTATCTCTGGTGGAAGGTGCCCCTGCCCATGGCAGGGGTGTGGAACAAAATGGTCTTTAAGGTCCGTATCTGACTCATCCAGATATAACCCACGATGGAACAATGGTCACACAGCAAACTGCTCACAGTGCTCAGAGATTGGAGAGTGAGAGACAAAGGACCAAGAGTAACAGTAAAAGGAAGAAGCATCAGAAGAACCCTGCAGTACTGCTGGACAATCTAAACAGCAGAGGAAATGTCTGGTAAATACCTGTACAGTGGTGAAACAATTTTATATTGATTAATATAATTATTTCACTACAGTTATAAATGAAGACGGAGAAGACTGAGCTTTAAAGAAGTGTCAGATAATACTCACTATTACCCGATTGGACCACAGAAAACAGCAGCACTACACAGGTTCAGGAGGAACTCACAGCCGGAGTGGGCTGGAGATATGGACGTTTTATTCCTGACATCCCAAAAAAGGGTGGTTTATGCCTGAGCTCTGACTCCTCAGCCTAGAGAAGATCTACAAACTGTGACCAGGGCATCTCCACTGCCAGCACAGGGACTAAACGGGCAGAAAATTAACCTGGTAGGTGGTAGGTTGGGAGGGACATCAGGAAACACCTGTGCTCAGCTGGGCTGATTTGGGAGAACTCTCTCACTGCTCTGCAACTCCCTGACAGGAGGTGCAGCCAGATGGGGGTCAGGCTCTGCTCCCAGTTTTTACAGTGAGGAGTCACTTGAGTTCCCCAAGTGTTTGCAGTGCTCAGTATATTTATGAGTAAGCAGGAAAAATGGTACCAGTGAAGAAGTACATTTGATGTGAAAGCAAACTGATCCTCATGGGTTTCCCTGAAACACTGGGAGAACGCGGATACGGAGCTGGGGATTGTCCCGGTAACACTGAACACAGCAGTGGGGGAGGGTTGCTGGCCTGGTAGGGATGTTCAGGGAGAGCCTGCAAGGAATGTTTGGAGGGGGCCTGGAAAACTCTGCACTT
>VZRV01002239.1:271-15849 GCA_013398115.1 Falcunculus frontatus | reverse complement strand
TGTGTGTGGGTGGGTGGGAGGGGGGTATTTCCTCCAAAACAGACCCACGACTCAGAACCGTGAAATAAAAACCAGAAGTTGTGTTTATGAACCATAAGCGTCTGCCCCAGCTCTGCACGTGTTCCACGGCTTGGAGCCACCTGGTCTAGAGGAAGGTGTCCCTGCCCAGGGCAGGGGGTGGAACAAGGTGAGCTTTAAGGTCCCTTCCCACCCAAACCATCTTGTGCTTCCATGATTCCATTAATTGTTGGCATCCTTTAATTCCCTGGGTTGCAACAAGAATAATACCATGTTGATGAATTCTCAGTTTGCATGAAAAATGCTGGTTTATACATATAAGTGAATAAATAAATGGCTATACACACATACATACACACACACACAAAACTACAGATATTTCATTAATCTTCCAAAATCCTTCCCTGTCAGGTAAAGCAGAAGGGAAGAAATTTCCTGGAACCCCAAAGGTTATTTACAACCTTTTGTCACTTTGGTGGGCGCGACCTGAGTTCAGGTCAAGGAATAAATAAAATTTCTCCTGCTACAGCCCATCTTGCTGAATTCAGATGGGTTCTGCACTTAGTTAATGGATTTTTTAAAATTTTGTTTTGGTCTGTTCCAGCTCCTGGGATCACCTGTTTGCAGCTGGCAGAGCCCTGAGGCACTGGGTCAGATTTGGTGTCATGAAGCTGCTGACTGCCAGGCTGGTTCTCCAGTTCTGCATTGTCACCCACTATTTGGAAAGCAATTCCTCTCCAAATCAGATGGAAGCAATCACATACCATTTCTGGCTGGTATTTGTGTGCCAGAGGGGGTTTCTAAGACAGAACTGGCTTTTAAACTCCTATCTTTTCACTTCTCTCTTAACTAATCTTGATCCATTCCATGTGTGTCCATTATCCCAGTGCAAGGCTGGATTTGGTGGAGGACCAGTTCATACGTCTCAGGAAATAGGAGACGGATTACTTAGTGTGCCGCATTGCCTTGTTATTTTTTTACTCCAGAACTGTGTATTCCATGTATTTTGTAGGGCATTCCATGCTTTAAGCTTTGGTTCCTTTTAACAGGAGTTCAGGGAACACCACGTCAGGTTTCCTCTCAGAGGCACAGGAGACTGGACACATCAGTTATTAGTACTCTTCCCTGATGGCTGGATTCTCCTCGATCAGGGGCACCTAAAACAACCTGGAGGAGACTGAGGGGAGACCTCATTGCACTCCACAACTTCCTCATGAGAGGAAGAGGAGGAGCAGACACCAATCTCTTCTCTGTGGTGACCAGTGACAGGACCTGAGGAACAGCTGGAGCTGGATCAGGAGAGGGCTAGATTGGATATTAGAAAAAGGTTCTACACCCAGAGGGTGGTTGGGCACTGGAACAGGCTCCCTGGCAGAGTTCAAAAAGCATTTGGAAAACACTCTCGGGCACCCGGTATGACTCTTGGAGATGGTCCTGTGCAGGGCCAGGAGTTGGACTCAATCCCTGTGGCCCCTTCCAACTCAGCTCACTCTGTGTTTCTGTGACTGCAAGCAGGGGTTGGCTCCTCATTTGAACTTCACCTGCAAATCTGTTTCCTGCAGCTTCTTTCACCACAGAAAAAGACAAATGTTGCATTTTTGGAATTCTGAACCACCACAACTGTCGAAGAAACTGAGTCACAAACTAAAAATACCCCAAATGTAGATTTTCAGCCTGTAACTACTGATGAATAGAGAATTTTACTTACTTACATGCTTGTTTATTTTATTTAATTAGGAATTTAATTGTATTTTAATTGCTGGTCCCAGTTTACAAAATCTTCTGACACGAGTAATGAGGAATCGAGGGAAAAATGAGGATGCTAAAAAGAACAGGGTGTGGCAATTCGCTTGGGGGTCCTTATAATGGGTAATAAAATATTCTTTAAAATGGGTAACAAGATATTCTGTGTCCAATTACAGCTCAGGCACTGAACTGTCAGTGGGTACAGGTGGAAAAGAGCACATGTCAACCTAGCACCTGCAGCTGTGAGCAGATGTGTGATGTGTTCAGCCAGAGGGGACCCCTGAACATCCCTCCTTCAGTTTTCATGACAATATTGGAAAACTAAGGCCCCGAAGTCCCTCAGTCCAAAAACCCTGCAGTGCACCTCCAGAAGGGAATGGGAAAGCTCAAGCACATCACCAATGTCCTCCATGCCTCTGGTAGCCACAATTTTATCAGGAAAAGCTTCCCAGGAAGAGTGGGAAAGAACTGCCCCGGCATTGGACAGGAAAGGAAAGGAATCCTGCTACATCCTGCCAATATGACCTGGGAAAAGACTCCAGCAATTGTTTTAAGCTGGATTTTTTTGAGCAGAACACACCGATACAGGACCTGAGACGTTCTTCAGACCACTGAGCACACTGGCAACATCCACACTGATCCTGCGGCCATGGCCCTGGTGCTTTGAGGAAAGAAAAATTCCAGAAGGTGAATTAGGCAGCAAGGGGGGAAGTCTACTTTTTCCCATCACCGAGCCCCTAGGTCTTGGGAAAGTCACTAAAGTGCAAACAAACCATAGCCAGGGCAGCAATTGAGGTGCTCACGCAGAGGCGCGCCATGTCGCTTGGGATGCCCGAAGGTACCCGGCCTGGCCTCCGGCAGCTGCCGAGGAGGCTGTGAGTCTCTGCAGGGCTGGTGTCACACCTGCTGTGCTTTAGATGCCCAAAGGCACCTTGAATGTCCCCAAACTCCCAAGTTTCAGAACCAGGATTACTCCACAAGGGTCAGTGACCAAATGCATATGTATAATGTGCCTATCTGCACCCCCTTAAAGGTGATGCAAAATAAGTGACTAATATCCAAGAAATATGGGATAGGATTCATCTTCTAACAGACATGCACATGTTTGGCCAAATATTCTCTTAATTTTTCTCCCAGACATTAACAAATCAGCCTGCGAAAGCCTCAGTGCTCAGACCTCGACTGTTTTAACTCCAAGATTCCCCCTAACCCTGTCACACAATCCATCCTACCAAGATCCTGCTTGGAACTGTCAATGCTTTATACCGGAATTTACCCAGAGGACGGGAGGCAACTTTGACAGGAGGATGAATCAGATATTGGGGACACACTCTTCCCTGTGAGGGTGGTGTGGCCCTGGCACAGGGTGCCCAGAGAAGCTGTGGCAGCCCCATCCCTGGCAGTGTTCAAAGCCAGGTTGGACGGGGCTTGGAACAACCTGGTCTAGTAGAAGGTGTCCCTGCCCATGGCAGGGGCGTGGGACTGGATGAGCTTTAAGGTCCTTCCAACCCAAAACATTCCATGATTCCTTCCCAACATCCCATCTAACCCCTGCCCTTTGGCAGTGGGAAGCCATTCTCTCTTGTCCTGTCCCTCCAGGCCCTTGTTCAAAGTCCCCCTCCAGCTCTCCTGGAGCCCCTTCACGCACTGGAAGGGGCTCTAAGGTGTCCCAGAGCCTTCTCTTCTCCAGGCTGAACACTCCCAGCTGTCCCAGCCTGTTTCCAGAGCAGCACGGTCCCAGCGCACTCCTGTGTGTCACGGTGTCACTTCTTCACATATTCTAGAAGTCTGTCATTTCATGCACCTCTCCGCTATCCTAAGTGATCATTCCATGAAATTATGTCCATAAATTTAGAAGTATCACCATTCATGATCAGAACCTTTAGAACCAAACCTGCAAACTTTAGTTCTTCCCCAAGAAACCCTTCTCCTAATACAATGGCTGGGACAAGGATGAGCACAGACACGTACACAGAATGGTGTGGAAAAAACCACAGAATGTCTGAGTTGGAAGGGACACACAAGGACCATCAAGTCAAACTCCCGGCCCCGCACAGGAAGTCCCAAGAATGCCACAGAAAGAAGGCAGTATGAGTACTGTTGGCACTCTCCCTTGCACACTAATCTGGGCGGGTGGTTGGGTTTTGCAGGAGGAAGCTGCAGGAGAACAGAAGGCAGCTCTGTGGCTGTTTGCAGTAACTCCTCCCATGCTCGGGGGCAGTGGATAAAGGAGAGCACGAAGCAGCTTGTTGGAAACTTAACAAGTGGGAGATGAAGGGCGATAGAACGGGCTGATGAGAAGCAGGATTCAGTTCTCCGCCCGTCTGCCTGGGCTGTTCCAAAAACACTGCACTGGCTGCTGCTGCTGCGCCAGTGCACGGGGAGTCCTAATGGAGTCACTCCCCTCCTTGGCCAAAAAACCATCAGAAGGAGAGGAACAGGTGGAAAGGAAAGAAAGGAAGGAGCATGCAGGTCTCAGCCATCCCTGTGCTATGAACAAGGAAGGATGAGGAGGGAGTCTCCAAGGAAATCTCCCTTCGGCTTGGCCTCAGATCTGCCTCTGTTCCTACTGGTATAAATGGAAGTGACTTTACTGACTGTGATACCTGTCACACACATTCGGTTTTGTGATTCCCAAAAGCTGTCAGACCCCCTTAATAAAAGGAAGAGTCAGATGTGATCACAGCCTGCAGATTCCTCCACACAGAAAAACACTCAACCATATGGAATATTTAATGCAAGGAAATTACAGATAAAGCTGGGGGTAGAAACTGTCCCTTTACCTCCGGATTCACTGTAAGAGCAGAAACTGGGAAAAGCATGAACCTCCTGACTTGGGCAGCAGCTGGTACCTGTCCATATTACGTTCCATTTCAATAGACTTTTACTGTTTTTTTCCTAACAGAGCAGCAGGAAATCACAGCCATGTGGTGATCACCATAAAGCCCTACGGATTAAAATAAATAAATAAAAGGACCTGCTCTTCTCCAGAGCCTTTGTGCCAGGTGTGAATCAAGGGCGCTGGACTGTGTTTGCCCAGTCTAAGCAAAAGGGAACCGGCTCGGTGTTCCCTTTCTCTCTCATCTGCTGTGCCTGGTGCCAGCCCTGCTGATGCCTCAGCACCTGGGGCTGGCTCCATCTGCCTCCCTGGTGCTGACTCCAGTGCTTGTTGTTACGTGTTCTGCCTGCACAGCCAGTTCCCAGGCTGCCTCGCTCAGGTGATCCCTTCCCTGGCTGGACCTGCTCCGCTGCTTTGGGACACTCCCAGGAGCTGAGGCTGCCGAAGGCCTGTAGGCACCGAGGAAGGAACTGCCTGGGAGGAAGCAGGGCTGGATCCCTGAGTCTGGAAAGGGCTGGGAAGACCCGATCTGCTCCCCAGACCCCTTATGTGCAAGTACAGGCACAAGTTCCTGGGCTTAACCACCTCCTCTTTTCACTGCCCTGGATACCACCAAGAAAACAAAGGCAGCACAGACAGACTATTCTTTAGCCCACACTCGGCACAGCCAGCCACAAACCCCTCTGTGCTGTCAGCACTTGAAGGACTTCCAAACCATGGGCAAGAAACGAATCAAAGCAATTTTGATCCCTGTCATGGGCCCCACCTGGGCCATACACCACATTCAGTGGTAGCACTGACATTTCTTAGGGTGGGCTGTGAAAAAAATTCATGTTTCCAAAATGTCTCAATACACAAAGTTTACAAAGAAATGATTTAAAAGAAAATATTTGGCCTCAAAACAATAGGAAAGATCCTATGCAAACAGACTGCTGATGTTCTGGGAGGGTTGGGTTTAGGAGAGGACAGCAATGCCTGAGGGAAAATGACTGGAGCAGACATGGTGACAATGAGACATGGAAAGTGTTAGTTTGCTCTCAAGAAAATGTTGTACTTGGTAAATGATCTGGGAAGGGACCTGTCTCCTGGAATATGGTTTAAGGTGTGGGGTTTTTAATTCTGCACTGTGTGATGGAAGGACAAGCCAGTGCCTTCTGATCTTGCTGCAGAAGAAGAACCTGTATGAACAGCAGGACATGCTTGTCCTCTCCAGAAGCTGCTCCTGCATGTGCTCATTTTCTGTCCTAAGGGCTGGACTTCTCCCAAAAAGGATCTCTCAGGTTAAGGCCTCTTACTTGCCAGTCTCACAGGGGTGCAGCATATGTAGTTTTGAAGTGTAGCCCAGAATTTCCTACTTTGGCCAGAACACGTGGCCATGGAATCGTACAAGAGCTGGGGCAAAGAGGAAGCTGCCCAGAGAAGCTGTGGCTGCCCCATCCCTGGAAGTGTCCAAGGCCACGTTGGACAGGGCTTGGAGCAACCTGGGATAGTGGAAGGTGTCCCTGCCTCTGGCAGGGGGGAGGGGCGAGATGGTCTTGAAGGTCCCTTCCAACCCAAACCATTCCGTGACTGCGTGATAATGGATGCTGGACACCTTCCCACGAACTGCTCTGCTCACCAAGCACAGCTCAGGCACATCCCTCAGAACAGGACAGTGAAATGTGGGCAATAACCTGGATTAGATGCTTTTTTAGCTCCAACTGCCTCTGCCAAGTCCTAATTCTTATTTTTTCTCTTTCCATTCTCCTCTCTGCATTTCCTGCTGAGTCTTACCATGTCCTCCTTCTCAATGTCCTCTTCAGGCAGTAGGCTCAAAGCCTGAGTTACTGTCAAAATTTCTGGCTGGAATTTGTTATTCCTGTTACAATGCCAAATAATGCCCCCAGACCTTCTCCTTTGGTCATCTGACCAGCTGATCACTCCATGTTAATCATCTGAGTGAATGTCACCCTATTTTTTACTCTAGATGGTCATTTATGGATCTCAGTCATCATTTAAAAAAAGACAGTATGTCTGCCTGTTGCAGCCTGGGAGTTTCACTTCAGAAGTTTTGGCCATCAGATGAGAAATTGCTTCAATTAATCAATTATTCACTGAGCTTCCAGAGATTGCAGCTGTGCTTTCCATGTTCATACCTGTGGCAGCTGACCCTGATAAATGGCTCCACGAACTCTTTCTGTGTCTCAGGTGAGTAGGGAATGCCCTGAATGCTATAGGCTTGTGGCAGAGTGGAACTGGGAGCCTGGTCTGCACCTCCAACACCCACTGGACTCTCACTCATCTCTGCTTACTAGGGCAAGGGATCTCACAGAATATTCTTTGCTGGAGAATCAGGAAAGCGTCCAGACATTCAGAATATCCAGGGGATCTTTCTGCAGGCCAGAGGAAGGGAAAAGTGGAAGAAGAATTACATGTTGTAATTTTCTTTGTGAAGTGGTTACTGAGACACCTGTCAACGTGTCCCAGAGTGGCAGCACGTGAACATGTCAGCCTTAACTGTCCCGTGCAACAAAGGTACAGAATGGACAGGGAAATCTGAGCTGTGGGGAGTCACCAGCACAAAACCTGATGTTTACAGCAGCTGGAAATGAAATATCATTCCGCGTGCAAAAGATGTCTCTTAGAGAGCAGATTATCTGAATAATCATGTAATCCTTTGGGCTGGAAAAGCCGTCTGAGACCCTCAAGTCCAACCACTCTCCCAGCACTGCCAAGGCCACCACTAACCCGTATCCCCAGGTGCCACATCTACGAGAGCAGTGCTCATGCCACATTCACTGTCCTTCAGCCAATCTCTTTCCCTGGGTTTTTATTCAAAAGGTAGCAAGTATAAGGAAGTCTAAAACAGAGAACTTAAAAAAAAAGGACAGTGTAAGGTCTAATTTGGAGAAGGAGAACCATGTGCTGCCCTTGACCTTTACTTCACACACACTGATTTTAGAAATGCACTCATCAATCTCCTCTTCCTCATTAAGACTACAAAAATCCAGCATATGGGGCCTGATAAGCAGTCCAGACGTGTCCCATGTAACTGTAAAATGCCAAGAATTCCAATACCGCAGGGTTTGAAGGTGAATTTCGATTGCCTGGAAAGCTGTGATTGCCAGAAAAATTATGTCTAGAACATGGGTGAATCTGTCCTGAGCCACGATCCTGCTCCGGCACAAGCATACAAACATTTCCACATTTATAGAATCTCAGAGACCGGTTTGAGCGGGCAAGGACCTTCAAACACATCTTGTTTCACCCCCCTGCTGTGGGCAGGGACATCTTCCAATAGACCAGGTTGCTCCCAGCCTGGCCTTGAACCTTCCAGGGCTGGGGGAACAACTTTGTCCCTCGGCATGCAATTTCCCCTAAACCATATGAAGAGCAAGACTTTTTTTTCCCCCTCAGAATACTCCTATTGCCAGGTCACAGCAAATCCAACTCTCTTTTTACCCCTCAAATGCAACTATAAAGCCCCTCAGGTAAATGGGAGTGAGACCAAAATGAAAACAACTTTCTCTCCCTAAACTGCAGTTCCCAGGTGTCCATCTAAAAGGGCTGAGACACACTGTGCTCTCCTGCCTCTTGATCCAGGGAGAACATATGCAGAGGGAACTGGAAACTGGTGTTTGGCACTGCTGTCACTGTCACTGCTCTGGTTTGGGGTAGTTTGCTGTTACTGACCTAGTTCTGGCCTCTCTTGCAGCTGAGCTTATTGCAGCTTCCACAAATTAGATGTTTTCAGCAGCGGAAGGATGTGATCAGTACTTCTGTTCCTTCACAGGTGCTTCTTCCTTTTCTAACTGTTCTAGGAGATGGAGAACCCAATCCTCAGGCCAGGCAAGATCCATAATTGACCCCTATTGACCTCGGGCAATTTAGAGTGAGCAACACAGAACCATCCCCTTCCTCTCCTCACACACAAATCCTGAGGTCTCTCAGGCTCACACCTATGGAAAACTCAGCAAGTGCCAGCACGTGTGCCTATGCACGCCTGTCCACACGTACCTGTCCATGCTCCTGCCTGTACGTGCATGACTGTGTCAGGGCTCGTGGGCCGTGTCAGCACTCGGCTGCACACCCAATCCATGTGTGTGGAACGCAGGGGCCTCGGGAGCTGCTTCCCAGCTCCTTGCCCACTGCAGACCTTGGCCCTCACAGCACATCAGGGGTGACATCCCCTCTGTCCTAATCTCCTGACCGCACATCCCCCTACAGTGTTCCTGATCCAAAGAGGAGACCAGCTTGGGCTCTGTTACGGGGAGCTCAGTCAGGCTGCAAGACTCTTCCCAAAGAATGAGGCTGGCTTTGGGAATATCCGCTCCTTAGGGATTTCTCAAAGGCGATGGGACACAATTGTGTGAAGTGTTTGATAAGCAGTTTTGATCTAAGGATAGAAGGGTCCCTTCCCTTGCTATCCCCAACACACAGCTGGGACATTCCAGGTCCCTTCCCTCATCCCCTCCAATCCCTGCTGCCAGAACTGGGACATTCTGGATCCCTTCCCTCATCATCCCCAATCTCTGCTGCCAGAACTAGGACATTCTGGATCCCTTCCCTCATCATCCCCAATCTCTGCTGCCAGAACTAGGACATTCTGGATCCCTTCCCTCATCCTCTCCAATCCCTGCTGCCAGAACTGGGACATTCTGGATCCCTTCCCTCATCATCCCCAATCTCTGCTGCCAGAACTAGGACATTCTGGATCCCTTCCCTCATCATCCCCAATCTCTGCTGCCAGAACTAGGACATTCTGGATCCCTTCCCTCATCATCCCCAATCTCTGCTGCCAGTGCTGGGACATTCTGGATCCCTTCCCTCATCATCCCCAATCCCTGCTGCCAGTGCTGGGACATTCTGGATCCCTTCCCTCATCATCCCCAATCTCTGCTGCCAGTGCTGGGACATTCTGGATCCCTTCCCTCATCATCCCCAATCCCTGCTGCCAGTGCTGGGACATTCTCTCTCTCCCCCCTTGCCTCTCCCGTCTCCTCCTGTCTCTCTCCCTTCTCCCCATCATGGCGTGACTGGGAGTTCCTGCCACTGGAGCCTTCCTGCGTAGAAGCAGCAATCTCCTGCCCGTGGACTGCCTGAAGAATTCTGTGTCCCAGATGCCAGGTGCTCAGCCCTGTGCAGAGGAGCAGGATAGGCCCTCCCCAGCCCCTGCCCTCCACCTCACGCGGCCATGCAGGTACCCCAGGAGGTATCTGCCCTTCTCCTACCTTCCCAGGGAAGCCGGGCAAGTGGTGGGCAGGTGGTGGGTCACTCTCTGGCTCCGGCGGCCATGCAGGTACCCACGAGGTCCCCGCCCTTCTCTACCTTCCCGGGTGAGCTGGGGCAGGTGGTGGGTCACTCTCTGCTCACTTGGACGTGCCTGCAACCTGATTCACCTGGGAGCCAGGCGAGCGAGGCTCCACCCAGGGCAGAGCGGGGGTGAGTAAGAGCGAGAGAAAGGCAAACTCCGGAGAGCTGTTCCCTCCCCAGGCGCGCAGGGAGCCAGAGATAAGGGCTGTGCATTCCTGAGCCGCCGGAGGCCTCTCCCTTCCCGTCTGCCCCGAGCCTGTCAGACCAGCTCGGGACTGAGAGCGGGGCAGGGCAGGGCCCCAGCCCCTGTCCTGTCCCGGCCCTTGACATGGACCCCCACCACAGCCCCGAGCACAGACCTTGGCCCCCAGCCCCGGGCAGGGCCCCTGGGCGCTGGCCCCAGCTCGGTCGTAGCCCTGGGCTCCCAGGAAGGGGGATCTGGGCTCCTCGGGCACTTCTCGTGCTCTGGGTGTGCTGGGGGCAGATGAGCAGCAGCTCCTGAGCAATGGCACCGTGGCAATAGGAGGGGTTGGGGACAGCGCCCTCTCCACTGCGGCGGGATGGGGACCTGCGGCGGGACTGTGTCCCTGGGGGTTCCGTGAAAGGGGGTCTGAGGCCTATATCCGTGGCCTCCTGTCTACTCCGACCACTGTCCCCGCTCCCGGAGCCGGGGCCCCGCGGGCAGGGAAGGGTTAAGCGAGATTCCCCACAGCCCCGGGCGTGGCAGCGCCTGTTCCACCTTTCATGTCCCAGCTCGTCCCGCCCGGCAGCCGCCGCCGCCGCTGTGAGGGCCGGGCCGGCGGTGACTCAGGCGGGGGTGGGGGAGGCGCCACGTCGGGAAGGCGGGAGGGAGCGGGAGGGGGCTGAGGGGTCCCAGGGTGAGGGAGGGGTGAGCCCCCCGTGCTGGGCGCTGCTGAGGTACCTCCAGTCCGGGGGGCAGGTTTGGGCTCCTCACGAAAAGAAGACTGAGGGGCTGGAGCGTGTCTGGAGAAGGGAACAGAGCTGGGGGAGAGTCTGGAGCACCAGGAGCGGCTGAGGGAGCTGGGGGGGCTCAGCCTGGAGAAAAGGGGGTTCAGGAGGGACCTTCTCGCTCTCTACAACTTCATAACAGGCAGGTAGAGCCAGGTGGGGGTCAGGTTCTGCTCCCAGGTAATAAATGACAAGATGAGAGGTCATGGCCTCAATCTGCACCAGAAGAGGTTTAGGTGGGATATCTGGAACATTCCTCCTGCAAAGGGCTGTCCAGCCCTGGCACAGCTACCCAGGGCAGTGGTGGAGTCCCCATCCCTGGGGAGATTTAACAGTGGTGTGAATGTGGCACTTGGGGACATGGGTTAGTGGTGGCCTTGGCAGTGCTGGGGGAGCAGTTGGACTCAGTGATCATTGAATCATGGAACAGTTTGGGTTGGAAGGGACCTTACACATCATCCAGTTCTACCTCCCTGCCATGGACACCTTCCACTACATCAGGTTGCTCCAAGCCCCATCCAACCTGGCCTTGAACACTGCTAGGGATGGGGCTGCCACAGCTTCTCTGGGCAACCTGTGCCAGGACCTCCCCACCCTCACAGGGAAGAATTTATTCTCAATATCCCATCTAAACTCACCCTCTGGCAGCGGGAAGCCATTCCCCGCTGTCGTGTCACTCCAGGCCCTTGTCTAAAGTCCAGATCTCTTGGAGCCCCTTCAGGCACTGGAATGGAGGTAACGATTCATCAGCTGCTTGGCTTCTCTTCCTGTGGACAGAGCACTTCTGCTCTCGAATGGAATGTAGTGTTGTCTTTGATTGTTTACATCTTTGACATAATACCTTTTCTGTCATCAGGAAACTGCAAAGGATCTGTTATGAGGCCCCAAAAATGATGACATTTCTGGTAGTGTCATGGTTATGATATGGCTATCTAAGGCAGGATTTATCAGACTGAACATTGGTGACTACTACAGAGGTGGCTGCATCAGCACCAGCCATCCCATGCTCATCCCATAGATCTTGGAATGGTACCACTATGTACATGGGGGTAATTCAGACCTTCCAGACCAAAAAGATTAACTGCGCCTGAACCCCACTGGATACAAGCTTGGATACAAGGGAGCTAAACCATCTATCTGATATCTCAGATATAAATTTAGATTGGCTAAGCAGTGCTCCTGGTCTGAAGCTGTGATTCAGAATGAGCTGAACCAATCCTGTCATTAAGGAAAGCCAGTTGCAATATGAGTTTGGAGCTTTTCCCTGTATGACACTGAAATATGAATTGCTGAAATCCCGCAAAAAGTCGGGTCTAAACTGTTTCACTAGTTTTTCTACAAGGTTTCAGTGTGTGGCTTTACAAACCTTTTCTTCCTTAAATGATGACTTTTAGTAAGAGTCTAGAATGAACTGTAGAGGAACTTAAAATCTATGTGAACTTTGGCTTTTAGATTCTATCAGCCAGCAAGAACCTGTGTGAGTTATTCTGAGATGTTATTACTTGAGGGAAATCCCAGTGAAAACACATTGGCCTTCACAGTTTGTGGTCAGAACTACCCCCTACACTCTTGTTTCAGCCTTTATCTCACACCAATTTAATCTACTTCATTAAGTCTCATAACCTATATTTGACTGAAGTACTTCTCAGTAATGTAAATACAATTATCACCTTTCAGTTTTCTCATTATTAAACAGAAAACATTTTAAACCTCTCATTTTCTCTTTTCCCCATCACTTAAATGGTACTTGTGGACCTTTTCTGTTCCAGCTTTTCAAAACTAACTTTCAAATCTGATTCTCAAACAGGATGCTTTTACTTTCAGTTTCACTATCGCAGTATACACAAATACATCACCAGCATTTTATTAGAGTAGGTTTGACTTCTTCCAAGCCACTTTCTGTTGCACTCCTGAGTGAATACTACCTGGAATTGCTGATTTTAAAGCCATTCCTAATGGAATAAAAAGGCCTGCATCCTTCCATTTGGGAATTAGTAATAACGTTTTGCTCCTTTTCTATTCTGAATGTTGGTTGTGTTTATTTTGTTGTATTATTCCCATGATAATATTGGTTATTTTAGAGAATCTTGTTTCATTGTAAATGCAATGTACACATGTAAGCGGTGTTTGTTTGGTTTTTGTGAATTACAGTGTGTGTTTGCATTGTTACACTAGATCAGTGCAGTAATCTGGGTAATTACTGTTTGTCACCAGTGTCCTACTCAGCTCCTTCTGCCAACGGGCTGCAAACAAGGGACACTCGTGTCCCAGACTGATGATGTCTCGACTAACGACATGGGGTAAAACAAAGAGTGTGGAATGAGTGTGAGACCTAATTTCATATTGTGGTGGCTGCTTCTGCTGTGTCTGCAACTCTCAAAGCCAGCAGAGCATGGCAGTGAACCCCCTGAACAGGTGGGCAGCAGCAGGGAGAGCTTTGCTGCTCCCCAGGAACCAACACAGCCCACGTGTGTTGGTCAGGTCATGCTGGGGTACTGCTCTAGCCCTCAGTTTTGGCAGCAGCCCGAGCAAGAACACTGCGAGGGGTCTCAGCAGTGATCTGCAGGGGATTGCACAAATTTGTGTCCTCAAGTGCCACAGAATTGAAAACACGTTGGGATATGGCACATGAGCATACAGTTTAGTGGTGAACATGGTGGTGGTGCTGGGCTGGTGGTTGGTCTTGATGATCTTACAGGTCTTTTATGACCTTAAAGATTCTGTGATTCCATTATTATAAAATTGAAATAATGGAAATCTGACCTGATGGGAGCTTGGCTTCTGGTAGGTTTAGATGGGATACTGGGAGGAAGTTCTCCCCTGTGAGGGTGGTGAGGCCCTGGCACCGGTTGCCCAGAGAAGCTGTGGCTGCCCCATCCCTGGCAGTGTCCAAGGGATGGTTGGACAGGGCTTGGAGCACCCTGGGATAGTGGAAGGTGTCCCTGCCCGTGGCAGGGGCTGGGATAGGATGGGCTTTGAGGTCCCTTCCCAAAACATTCCATGATTCTGTGATTACCACACTTGGCCCCTGGCTCCATGCACCAAGGAGCCAGTGGCCCACTGTAATCACTGTCAGAATGCAAGGAACAGACACATTACCTGCCCCAAAGGCACCACAAACAGAGACAAGGTAATCTGGAGAACAGGAACTCCTTCTCGGAGTCGATTCCTTAGCAGTGCAGATCCATGGGCTCTTTGATAATGGAGGAGGAGTTGAATCTTCCACTTCACTCCACACTGGTGACTCATCCCAGCTGCCACTCTGGGTTTGATCTGTTCAGGCTCTGCATTTGTACATATCAGATTATCCGGGTTAAGTGCAGCTTTGTTTTCGCCCTTTATCTGTCTGCTCTGAAGCTGTTTAACGTGATCTGCCTGTTTTTATGCCAGCTCAGTATCAAGGAGTCCTAGGCACTGACTGGCACTGAGCTGACTTTTTCTGCAGTGACCGCAGGCTCGGTCACTCAACTCACAGGTCCCTAATCCAATTCCCACCCCCTGCTGTGCTGACAGAATTGGAGAAGTCTCTTCAGTGGTTGCACGAGTCATTCCCCCGTAGTTCTTCACAGTGACTTTTTATTGTGAAGAACTGTGAAGAAATCCCACATTATTCTAACAAGCAGGACTGACATCTGAATGGAACTCTGGGAGTGGGAGCAGGAATGTGGTCTTGCACAATTTCACTGTTAGAAGTTGTTTGCTTTTTTGAAGGAAACTGCCTTCAATTAATGGGGCTGATGGAGAATAATCTGCGAAGAATCAAAGTTACATTTATACAGCATCACTGTTTGGGTACCAGGGCATGAAGTTGTTGTGAGGGTTTGCTGGTTTTTTCTTTACCAGTGTTCAGCCCTGATGGCCATCCTTTCCTTCTGGGGAAAAACTCAGGAGTGACCTAAGGAAGGTCCCTGGGATCAGGTCACCTGGCCTTAACCTCTGACCACACTGGAGAGTCCCCAGTGCAGATAGGGGGGACTCAGGACATCCAGGATGACCTGATTAAGAGAAAATGCAGACCTGCTTGGCTGGGCCAGCTAATGCTCCCGCATAGGAGCAAGGATATCCAGAACCAGAGCTCATCCCTCCACTGGCAGAGTCTCTATCTTCAATAGTCACAGGAGTCACATTTTAATTTCTAGTCCAGACTCGTTGCCGTCTGGAACTTCCTTATGAGGGGACAAGGTGCAGACACTGATCTCAGCTCTGTGGTCACCAGTGAGAGGATCCGGGGAACAGCCTGCAGTTGTGTCAGGGGAGGGTTAGGTTGGACAGCAGAAAAATGTTCTTCACCCAGAGAGTGGTTGGGAACTGCAACAGGCTCCCCAGAGCAGTGGTCACAGCACCAAGCCTGACAGAGTTCAAGAAGTGTTTGGACAATACTCTTTGGCACATGGTGTGGGTCTTGGGGACGGTCCTGTGCAGTGTCAGGAGCTGGACTCGACGATCCTTGTGGGTGCCTTCCAACTCAGTTCACTCTGTGATTCTGTGAGTCACACAAACTCGGACTGTAGCGTGTAGAGAAGGCAAACAATGATTTTGCAGTCAGGTGCACTGTGTGTCTCCTCTGTCCTCCCTGAAGAGAAACAACCTCACCGCACAGCGGGTCCTGATTCAGAATGTTGGTTTAAGGTTATTAAATAACTGAGAATTCAGCACAACTGCAGCTAAGCGGTTTCTGCAGGCAAAGAACTGCACCTTTGTACTGGTGGTGCGC
>VZRV01002237.1:390086-439201 GCA_013398115.1 Falcunculus frontatus | reverse complement strand
TTTTTGCTATTGTTTCCACCCTGCTCATACAGTGCATTTATAAGAATAGCAAATAATGAGAACCAAAATTCTAATACGAAATAAAAGCCAGGGTGATTGTGTGGATGGCAGAGGAATTTAAAACAGTTCCATAAAAGTAAAACAATTTTATCCATATTGTATTGCTTATCAGAGAGGATTGTCTGGCTTCGTAGCTAAGGGCTGCACCAGTTGTTTTAAAAGGTGTTTTCCTAGAAGGTGATTTGAAACAGAAACAGTTACGGAAGAAGGAGCATCCGAAGTGAACCAACAAGGAAGAAGAGAAACCCGTGATCTTTAAAAAGTCAAAGAGTTCAAGAATAAAGGTGAAGACAGTACTAAAAGCAGTTAGTTGAAACCCAGGGGCAGGCAGGTTTCCAGAACAGCATCAAGAGAAAATACTCAGAGAAAAGACAATTGTTCCTTTCACAAATGAAGGAGCTAACCCAGTCAGTGGAACTCACTGCCACGAGGCAGCTCTGAGGTCCAGAATAATGAGAACTTTCCAAGTAACCAGAATATTGGTTACAAAGTGGCTAAAGGGGATGTACATTTTAATGCCTCAGAACCTGAAACAGTTCCTGAAACAAAGCAGGAGACAGGAGACTGAACTAGATGGACCATCAGCCTGATCCTGTCTGCTGGGTCAGGGCTGGCACACACCTGAACCTGTGTTCACTTCTCTGGTGGTTTAGTTCTGTGTTTGGAAAAATGCTGTATCCATCCTCACTGGTACCAGGAGATCAGGGGGCATATGAAAAAGTTGGTAAATCAACTGGTCCTGAAAAGTTGAAGTTTGGATTTTTGTAGCTGGGAGAAATCATTGTGTAATGGGCAGCTATTTCTTAAAAATAGCTTAGAGTTCAGGAAGTCTGGGAACTGGGGTGAAAAAAGGAAAAAGCTGGATGGCATCAGCAGAAGTACAGGTTTCCCCAGAAGAGATTAAAAACTAATTCATCTGCATTTCTTGTTTTTCTATTTGGTTATAATACAATTCTGAAGTAAAAATACGACTAATTTTATCAGGGAAAAATAAAAGAAAAATCAGACTATCCAGGAGATAAGAACTTCATAGTCTTGATCTATTCACTTGCATGGATCTATGGTCATTTACAGCAGGGGAAAACTTGGTCCCTGGAGAACAGGGCAGTCACGAGCATAAAAGCTGTGCATGTTTATCATGTATGGCCAGACAAACTCAAGAATTTTTGGATCCTGCTGGTTCCTTGGGATTTGTTAATAAACACCCTAAGCTGACTAAACCTGTCCTTCTAATTGCCTGAGATTTCTTATCCCATAGCATGAATATTGGTGAATGGCAGCATTCATAAATGCAGGGTAAAGCAGGTGTCACTGGGTTTCAGGAAGCTTCATTTGAAAACATGATTCCAAGTTATGTGGATAGAAAAAATACTGTATTGATTGTGAAACTGTAAAGGATGGTGATAAATGTCAAGATCAGAGTTTGTGTCATTGGGGGTGAAGGATCCTGAAAAATTTGATGCTGCAGCCCTGTTTTACTGAATATCTAATATCCAAAATATCAAATAATTGTATATCAATGAAATTTGGAGACCACACTGGATTTGGAGGAACCATGAATATTCACATTGGTGGAGGAACAAGTAGAAGATTTTCACCAAGAACAAGATTAAAAAGAAAAAAAAATCATGCTTTAGAATCATAGACTCACTAAGGTTGGAAAAGTTCTCCAGGATCATTGGGTCCAACCTTAGACCAATCACTCCCTTGTCAACCAGATCAGAGCACTGAGCACTACATTCAGTTGTTCCTTCAACACCTTCAGGGATGGTGAAGCCACCACTTCCCTGGGCAGCCCCTTCGAATGCCTGACCACCCTTTCTGAGAAGAAATTATTCCCGAGAAAGGTATTCACTGTGGAAACAAAGCACAAACTGCAAATTACAGTTCTTCAGTTAGCATCCTATAAAGTAGACTGATCTTCTAGGGTGAAATTCTGACCTCAGTTACATGTAAATGAGAAAACTGTTATTTTCTTCAGGAAATTCAGATGGATTTACAATATGATCATGGGAATTTTTTTAAGGTGACTAAGAGATTTATGGGCATATACCTGCACTTTGGTCCCTTCAAAAATTGTTCACCGAAGCATATTGCTAAGTAGGTAGCATATGTCTCTGCCCTGAAAATTGGTCAGCTTTTATTACCAGGAAACACCAACTGTTTATGATTCAGTGGTGCCGAGTTCAGATTGCACTATCGCGTGCTGTACCAGCTCTGCTGATATGTCACAGCAAACAACCAATTTCCATCTTTCCTTCTCTCCAACCTTCACCAAAAAACAAGGGAAGGAAACACAAGAAGGTTTTTTTTCTGCTATTTAAAATCAATGTTTAAGAGAAACTATGTTTTAGCCCAACACAGGTTATGATATAGGGAGAACTACATGAAATTTAATAGCCTGGGTTATCCAGAAGGTCAGACTACCTGATCCTGGTCTTTTCTGGCCTTTTAAGTCTACGAATAAATTAGAAACCTGATCTCTGAAAGTTTTAATTTCAGAGCAGTCTTTGTGAAAAGGGGTGGAGTGGAATTCCTAATGAATTACATCCTCCTCCAACATTCATTTTCCTCCCTGAGAAACGGTTTCTTTTGAAAAAGGGTGTTTAGTTCCACATCTTCTAAATTACAAAAATTTATATCTCTTTATGTCTTACAGTGTACTGTGTGCCAGCACAGCAATTAT
Organism: Falcunculus frontatus; assembly: GCA_013398115.1. Taxonomy (NCBI): domain Eukaryota; kingdom Metazoa; phylum Chordata; class Aves; order Passeriformes; genus Falcunculus; species Falcunculus frontatus. The sequence continues at coordinate 436,455 of VZRV01002237.1, read as the reverse complement.
TAAAGCATTTTTATTGATATTACACAGATCTCTTTGAAATGTGAATTAAATTTATCATGAAAATTGATTTTTAATGACAGCTCAAGTTTACATTTCGAAAGTTCATACCTTTCCACTATTTTTCATTGGCACTAGAGTAGTGCAGCTACAATATCTTTATTTGTCAGAAATTGCTTAGGGAACATTCTGTAGTTTACTTGCATTTATCAGTGTGATTCTGCTGATGAAAACAATGAAGTTTTCTGCTGGAGTTCATGTGCAGAGATCAGAATTGAGCTAATGGTCCAAATCTGCACACCTGAGTACCCGAAGTCCCTCATCTGCACTTAGGCATTTATAAGACTGTCCTGATTTTTAAAGCTGTTGAATGGGCTCAGCTTTCACTGTAGTTTTATGAGAATTACGGGACACCACATCCCTGGAATCAATCTGTCGTCCTCTGCCTCTTTTTCCCTATATATTATCTTTCTTTATTACTAACAACATGCTGAAGGTAACTTCTGGATTAGCAGCCTGAACATGACACTGGACGCTAAACCGGTTATACTGCAGGGAATGCTGCTTTTTAATCTATCTGGTTCTTCAGCTGCTCCAGATGGAAATAGAGAGAGAATTTTCTGGGCTTGCTGTTTAACATGTTGTATTGGTGTGCTTTGATGAAAACAGTGGTCTGACATGGAACATGCAGGAGTGGAGTCTGTGCTCCCCGTATGACTAGGTGTCCTCCGGCCCTAAGTAATCCAGGACAGAAAGGTACAATGTGAAATCAAATGCAACTATTGACTACTCCAAACAACATTACACCAACTGAGCATCAAGTGTTCTTAGTGCTCAGGTAGCTTCCAGAAGGAAATTAGGGCTGTATTGGTGTAAGTTACCTTGGATAAAACCTTCAGCTTGGCAAAAATGTCACTTACGCTTATTCAGAATTGTTGTATTTCCATAAGACACATCTGTGCAGGAGTTGGGGGGAGGCTTGGGTTGTTTTTCATTGGCTGATGGGGGAAGGATTATTGGTTGCTGTTAAAAATGATCCCAAGCAAACTTTTACAAGGTCTTCTGTGACTAATAAAACCTGAGTCTTTGAAAATGTACTACAACTCAAGTTGTTGTTTAGAGACAATTCTCTTCAATCCAGATGCTTCCACCTGAAGTACAGTGCAGAGAAAAGAAAAAGGGAGAAGGAAATTTGATGGGAAGTCCCTGAAAGCAGAGGGAGAAGAAAGATGCAGTTTCTCTCATTTTAACACTTCATGTGCTGAACTTGGGCACGGTGAAGCCACCCTGTCCAGAGTGCTTACTCTGGACAGGGGATCTGGGAGGAGCATAGTCCTCTCCTGGCTGGGTGGGGTACTGACACATTGGTATTTCTTCTGGAAGGTGATATCAGACATGGTGAGGTTATCTCGTTCTTGGTATAATCTCTGTAACAGTGAATACATGGTCATAGACCTGTGAAAGTGCCTAAGAAGAGCCTGTCTTTACAGGAGTGCCCTGAGATTCAGGCAAAGGATTTTGATCATCCTCAGCAGGTTTGGCGTATTCTGTAGATATAAAGGTCAGTAAAATCCTTTCCTCTGTGGATTATATTGTATATTTCCAGACGTTTTTTCACCTCTTCTTGCACTGAGACCCAAGGGCCTGTTCATGAGCAAATGAGTGAGACAAGGGGTGGAGGCATTTTCTCACAGTCCTGCAAGGTGTAGTATGGGTGCTGCTCTTACAATGATGCAGCGTCTCTCATTCCAGGGAGGAATGAACATATTTTCCTGGCCTCCCATCTCTTAGGATTTTATCTCGTTTTTGCCAACCTCTCCACTCTTGTACATGTGCTCTCTTGCATCTTGTTCATGACCACAGGGCTTTGCACTTTGTTCTGGAGAAATGGAGATTTCAACCGCCTCTGGAAAAGCAAGTTTGTTTGTTTGCAAACAATAAATCATGACTGGCAGCCCTGTGTCATGGGACACCAAATCCTTCTAACTGCTAGAGATAACTGGAAATCTAAGGCACCATAAATCTAAGGCACCTTTCCACCTTTATGGAAAGGACCATAAAACTCATCTTGTTCCACTCCCTGCCATGGGCAGGGACACCCTCCACTATCCCAGGTTGCTCTAAGCCCTGTCCAGCCTGGCCTTGGACACTTCCAGGGATGGGGCAGCCACAGCTTCTCTGGGCACCCTGTGTCCAACCTACAGATCTGATAATATTCTGCAGATAGTGTACAAGCAGCCTCAATATTTACAGAACTTCACTGATAATGTCTCATTGTTTACTTGCCCAAATCTAAAATATCCCATCAGCAGACACTGTATATATTCTGTTCTGATAAGGCAATCCCTTTATATCCTCCATGAATTTGAAAATATACCATGCTCCTTGAACAAAAAATAAAAATAATAATGAGGCAGGCACAAGTGGTATAAATCAATACAGCACTATTGATGTCAACAGAGCTATGCAAATATATACTCACTGAGGATGACACATAAAATCAAGCCCTAACTTTATATGGAAAAAGATAGAAACTACAGCAGCAGTATTAACTACACTTTTCAGCTATGCTCAAAATAGATTGTGGAATAAGTCATAGTTGTAATAAGTAATTTGAGAGGGTTGTGAATTCTTCTGTGAGCTTGTTGCGTCAGGAGACACAAGAAAAATCAAAGCACAGGCTTGCAAGTAACATTCTCCCTGATATTAACAATAAAACTGTAACATTTCTTGGTTTTAAATAACAATTCTAACTGGTTTTTGCAGGTTGTTGTAAATTCTGCTCTGCCCCAAAGAGTCAGGGTTGCTGTAAGAAATGCCACTGCAGGTAAGTGATTTGCATCAGCATTGGTCAACTTTAGAGTTTTACTGAAAACATCACTATTGCAGAAATCATCTCTGGCTGCAATGAGCATTGTGGTCGTACTGCAGGAAAAGTTTCCAGTGAGGTCCTGGGTCACTTGGGTAAAGACCCTAAAGACTAAATACTAAACATACCAGTATCATTAGTGCATTGCTACTCTTTTCAGCAGAAGAAGATGTTGGACTCACACAAAGCTGTGGTGGTGACAGAACAATGAATCTTTTCATTAAGCTGCCAGTCCAACACTGGTTTACCAGCACAAGACTTACCATATGTGTGAAGCCACTCTGTGATCTGATGAGCTCCACCTGACTCTGAGGTTCTCTACTGTCAGAACTACCACAGAAATGGGTAAACGAAGGGTAAACAAAGCTAAGAACAAAAGAAAGATTACTTAATAAATCAACATCTTAGCAATTAATGCATGCACCTACTCCAGAAGTTCATGTAACAAAACTTGTATGAGTTAAATATTCACCTAGTATTCATTTCACAGATGGAATTATACCTCATGCACATTAACAGAGATAATTACTTAAACACCGAGATCAGCTTAGCTCCTGTATCCTGAAAAGAACAAAAGAGAAAAGAAATCATTGCTGCAGCAAATCGTAGAAGTGTTAAAAAGCTCAAAAGAGTGTTCAACTAGTAGACAATTTTAAGTAAAGCTAATAAAACATGGCCACTTCATTATTCATTCATGAGGAAAGGCTGAGTTCAGACACTGCATTTCAGTGGAGAAGCTGCTCTATAATATCCTGTCTCTTGTTCATCGTTCTCACAATCTCCATATGCATCTTGTTCGTGTGGCAATTCTTTCAGTGTACTGAAGACCAACCAACCCAGAGAAGTCAAAGAAGAAATCCCCACTGTTTCAATAGGCTTTAAATCCAGTCTTGATCACTGTCTTCCCAATTCTGGGATGGAGCACTGCACAGTACAGGAGCCTCATGCTGACAACATTCTGCTTTCCAGGGACTAACCTCTCCCTCATTTCCCTAAATTCTTATGAAAATCCTGGGCCTGCCCCTCATGGATTCAGTTTCAGGATTCTCTTTGCCTTTAATTTGTAGCAGATCTGTAAAATCAGATGAAGAGCCACAACAGCAGATCTATGATCTGTTTTCTGGCTCTGGTTCTGACACATGTCATGAATAGTGGTGTGCAAATTACTCCAGTCATTTGTTCTTCACTCAGATGGTCATGGAAACAGGGATGGAATTCATCTCCCTGTTTGCAAAGTGCCTCGACACCGCTCACGAGAGCAGAGGTGAGCCAAGGCTGTGGCTCTGAGGACAAGCTGCCTCAGGCACAGGGGGCTACAGTGAGCAGAGGTTTCCAAAGTCAGACAATTTGGATACAACCTATGGGAATTTTCATAGGCATCCAGATCGCCAAGACAAGTTTAAAATATCATCTTTAAGCATCATCAGCCATAATCACTCCAGCGTTTTACCTCAGTCATTTTCTCATGCATACCCAGTTCACTGCTTTCTCTTTGCCTTCTTCCTGCCTCTTTTCAGGCAGAGACCTTCGAGCCATAAAACTTCCAGGAGTGTAACATACTGTCAAATGAGGTAAAATATCAAATAATTAAGTAAACAAGGATCATCAGGGTCCATTGAGGAAAGAGTTTGTTTGGGCAAAAGCTGTTTTATGATTTTACTGATCTGATGCACCTTATTTTCATCTTCTTTTCCTGTCAGAGTGTTCTTGCCTTTTAAAATTTAATCCCTTGATTTGACATTTTCTCCCATCTTCCATGCCACTTGCTATAATTACTCTTTCACTTTCCAATGCAGCTTTTTTTTTTCTCCTGGACTGAAATTTAGTTGTAATTTCTCAGAAAAAAAAAATCTCCTTGTTAAAAAACAAATGCTATGGATGATTGAAGGGGGAAGGGGAGGAAAATAGGAGCGGGAGGATTACTGCTTGTAAGGGCACAGCTGAGGTAATAAAGAAAAACAGAAAGTCTCAACTGTAAGGGTTGGTCAGATCTCTCCAACACCAGAGGGGATCATGAACCCCTTGAGGTGAATGTAATCCATGTGTTCTCACTGCTGGGCACTGTACAAGCAGTGGCTCTTGCTTGGGGCCATTGCTTCTGTAGTCTGTCCCAAACCAAATAATAGCAGCAATACCTCAATCATAAGCAAATATGGACCATTAGATCATGAAAAAAATGGTATATAGACCTTTAGAGCACACCTTAGGAAGTTACAGTAGTAGGTGGATCAAGGACCAGCCTTCGAGGGTTCCTTTCACAGAGCTGCCAGAGCTGTGTCCCAGCCCTGGGGCACCACAGAACCATAAAACAATTAAGGTTGGTAGAGACCTTAAAGATTATTCAGTCCAGCCATTACACATTAACAGAATCATAGAACCACAGAATGGCTTGGGTTGGAAAGGACCTTAAAGACCATCTCATTCCACCCCCTGCTATGGGCAGGGACACCTTCCACTCTCCCAGGCTGCTCCAAGCCCCATCCACCCTGGCCTTGGACAGTGCCAGGGGCAGGGCAGCCACAGCTTCTGTGGGCAACCTGTGCCAGGGCCTTACCATAAACTGATGGCTGGTACTATATGCACTGAATTTCTCTGGGAATGCCATAGCAAACCAGAGTATGAAAATGCTAGACACAGTTCCAGTAGGAAATATCTTTTCTAACATCCTAACTTAATAGGGCTTTATTATTTCAGCCAACTGTAAAATCAGAACATGACTCACTAGCCTGACAATGTTATCTTGTCAAGATCCCAATTTTTTAACTGTCAGAGGGTTTTTTTCCTTCTTGTTTTCTATCTGCTTTCGGTTTATCCTCAATTCTCTTTCTGTTTCCCTGTGTATTGATTTGCAATTTTCCTTTCTGCTTTTCACATTTCACACACTTAGATTTCAGTGATTTGGCTTCTTTTCTTCCTTCGTTGGTATTTAATACGTGCAATTGTCTCCATGCTTAAACATATGGAGTCTCAGTATCTTATCAGCTTTGCAGAACTCCCACCAAGACTTTTCTTCTTTTTTTTTACCTTGGGTCACACTAATGGTGTTCTGGCAGCTAAATGCTGGAACCTCTTTTCAACTAAAATTAATCAAACAGAAAAGTGGAGTACAGGGGTTCCTTTGATAACTCCTCTGGTCTTTAAGCAAGTTCACAGGCTCAGCCATCTTTGTAGCACTGAAGAAGTGCTGAAGAAATGTTAGGGGTTTTGGCAGAAAGTCTTATTCCTTTATTTATTATTAACGTATTAACATAAAGGGAAGTACAAATGCAGGAGTGTGAAATATGATTGTCACTGGGCTCAGCATTTTAAGTGGATGCAATATTCATGGGCACAGCTCAGAAAAGAGAGGGTGCAGCTGTCTCCAGGCTTGGGGTTTAACACAGAGCAGCTGGGCTTGCACAGGCCTTTCCATGCAGCAGACTTTGAGCTGCTCTCCAGATGCTTCACGAGCAATGTCAGCTTCAGGCACAACATTTCTGGGACTGTGGGATGCTGCCCACCCTTCTGTGTCTGTCTTGCCCTCAGCCATGGGCATGAGTTGCAGCCCAGAAGGGAAGGCATCATAGCTCCTCTGCGTAGTGCTTCACCAGGGGCTAAATGGTGTTTGTGGTGTCCTCCAGTGCAGCTTGTACCCAGACTGCTGGAGGGGAAAATGTACCACCTCCTCCACCCAGGATGGCATTCAGGAAGCTGCTGTATGCTGTATGGTGTGTAGTACCAAGCATTTCAAACAAGGTTATGGTAAAGGCAATTCTACATCTGTTTAACCTTGCTGCTATGAGAAATCCCATTTCATAGAATCCTAGGCTGATTTGGATTGGGAGGGACCTCAAAGATTATCCCGTTTCACCCCCTGCCATGGGCAGGGACACCTTCCACTAGAACAGGTTGCTCTAAGCCCCGTCCAACCTGTCCTTAAACACCTCCAGGGAATTCAATATTTGAATCTATGTGATTAATCTGAAGCAAAATTTTCAGTGTATGAATAGCCGTGGGCTGGACCAGGCCATTACAGTTCAGGCTGAATTGTATTGGAGGTGATCAAGAAACAATCGGATGTGGCACTCAGTGCTCTGGTCTGGTTGACAAGGTGGAGATCAGTCAAAGGCTGGACTCACTGATCTTGGAGTCATTTCCAACCCAAATGATTCTGGGATTCTGTGAATTTATGATCCCCTCACTGTAGTTATCTCCATCAGAAGAATCACAGCGCACACCTTTGCTGAGGACGAAAGACAGTGACTGGCCCAGGTATTTCTTAGACTGCCATAACCTCAGGAAAAGCATGAGTTTTTATCCAGTCTGGTTTTGGTCCTTTTATAATAATAAGTTGTTAGTTTTGTTAAACAGCTTCATTTAGTCATTCTGATCATTTCAACTAAAAATTAAACATCCAGTTTCAGTGAGATCTTGGCTTTGCAGAGTAGGATATGATCAGCTCTTACCTCAAATCTTTGTTGTCCAACTCCAGTATTTCTAGAATGACAGCCGCTGAAGACAAGTGGCTGTTCAGTAATCTCAGCTTTTAAATAATAATAGGAAAAAGACATTAGCCTTCAGCATTTTGAAAAATAGTTTTATAAGCCTATAGTATGTAGTATACGAATCACATCCTTTCACAATCAGTTGTTCAACAACGTAGTTTTCATAAATCAGCCCTGTAATTTTGCTGGCTGCTGCCTTGATTTTAGAAAATTTGGATTTCAGAGTTTTGAGAGTATGAAATATCTATATCTGTAATTACTAAAAAAAAATTTTTTAAAGACTGATTTTTGAAATGGATATGAAATCAATTTACCTAGGTCTAGTGTCAGAAAACTAGTTCTTTGTTCACAAAGTTAGTAAAAAATTTGGGGAGGATTTGCTGTGTTCATCATACAGATGAGAGTTAATAGCTGTTTTGAGCACAGTGTGGAGCTGCAAAAGATCCTGAAGATCTGTATTACAAAGAGGATTGGGTCAAACAACATGAATTATTATGTTGGGGTGTTTTTTTTTCATTTTCGTTACTCAAGTCCTTATAGGCAGTATGAGATGTTGCATTTTGCCATGAAGCTCTTTCAGAAACACTTCAGACATTGCTGTCTATGGAAGGAGCTATTGTTTTCTAGGAGTAATTCTCCATCAGTGGGGTGTAAACACAGCTCCAGTTTTGGTAGCTTGACTTGACTAAGGTTGTACAATCACAGAGTTTTCACAAGAGGATTTATTGACTGATGTATCATTTTTCCCCAGAGTAGAAAAGATTATTCTGCCCAATTTTATCTTGAAAAAATCCAGGAAACCACTCTTGTAAGAATCTAGAACACCCCTTTTTGTCAGTGTGTGGGAGCACTGGGAACACTGCCATCGCCTCTACAGCTCGCAGTACTCCTGAAGAGTTTCAGGAGAGGAACTTTATTCCTCCAAAGAGCTGGGTGCTCCTGAGGAGACAAGCTGATCCTTCCAGAGCTTGGGAGTGCTATAATAGTGGGAATAAATGAACAAAAATGACCAACCTTGAAGCAACGCAAATTTGGGGGAAAGCCAAGACTGGACTTTTGTTTATGACATAAGCAACAATAATGTAAAAATCAAGCAACAGTGGCAATATAATAACCCCAAAAATAATCTCCAAGCATAATACTGTACATTTTAGACAATCAAAACTACAACCCCTGGGAGTACAAGATTAATTAAACTGTAACAGAAGACAGTGTTTTCAAAATTGAGTGAGACTACATACTTTGAAGAATTCTGAATGATATAAATGACATAAAATTCAGGTATGCCAGAATGTCAAGCTCTCTACTTGCTTTGCTTAACTGGCCATACTGCCTGCCTGGAGACAAAAAGAAAGAGAAAAAGTAAGGCAAAAAGCAAGTGATTCATAAAGGAAACCCAAGTTGAACAGGGCTGTGTTTTCTCCTCTTCTGCCCTTTCTCTAACATCCCTTCCCTCCCCCTCAAGCTCTGTTTCTCTCTAGGGGTTGATGAAGCCCTGTCTGGTTGGGGTTTTTTTATTATTACAGTTTTATTAGGAGTTCAGTTCCTCCTATGTCTGAAACATTCTGTGATAGTTGGAGAATAAGTTAAATGTGACACTACATAAAATAAGAGACTTGAGTAACTGCAATAGGAAGAGATTTACAAGCTGAATGTGTAAAGCTTTGTGGTGGTGTTTTTTGTTAACACTTACTTTCACTTCTGTGTCCGGACTCACATTTTCCTGTGTTAAACCTTCACCTAGCTTCTCCCTTCTGAACTGGGAGAGTTTGATAAGCGCGTATCTTGAGATACCCCATTGAAGAGTTAACATGTGAGTGGTTTGGCTGAATCACTGGGGCCCAGGGGAGAAGTCTGGGGACAGAAACCCCAGATGTTGGGACAAGGTCAGAGTGTGGGAGCTGTAACCATCCAGGCAAAGCACTGACCTGCAGAAAAGTAACTGCAGAGACAACAGCAAGTCAGGACAAATTGTCCCCACATCCCACCTGGAAGGTTTCACTCAATGGGTTCACTCAATGAGTTTACTCTCAGCTCTCAGCGAGGATGCCGTAACACTTCTAGTAAAAACAGAACAGATCTGTACCTTTTTAAAAAGAGGTTCCCTCACCCATCTTCTCCCTCCATCACCCTTTAAAGAGCTGTCAAGCAGCAGGTTTTATTTTTGCTGAATCCAAGTTTAGAGTGTGAAGAAACAAAACAACCAGAGACACATTTACGAGAGACTCTGCATTTTCTGCATGGTGCACGGGCAAACCAGTCTCACTCTGAACACCTACATGCACCACCATCTTTTCTTCCCACACCTCCATGAGCTGAGTGTCACCTGAACAAGTTATGTTCTGGCAACAGAGAAAATAAAACAATATTAATATTCTATGGCACGTTAATAAAGCACCATGTGGCTCCCTCCATTCCATTGGCCAGAATCCAACAGAGATTCCCCTTGAAGGGACAGAGTAGGTGCCTCCATTGTGCTGCCACATCACAGCCCCATCCTGCCTCGTTCTTCATGCTCCCCTGCCTGCATCCACTCCCTCACTCTTGTTCTTATCAGAGCAAGCATTCCAGGGCTGCAAACACTCTGTTTTACATGTGCACAGTAGCAAGTACAATGCAATTCCTGCCCTTAGGCACTCACACAAAACAAATCTTAAAAGGAGTATTACATTTTTGCCTCTCCATATGGCTGTGTGTGGAACATGGCTCTGAGCCTGGTTTGGCCACAACCATCTTCCCTGTACAAACAAGCCAGAGGGAAGTAAGTCCACAGGAGCTTTAGGAGTGGGTAAGGAGAAGGACTTCAGGGTGGTTGCACAGAGTTCTGGAAGGCTCCTTGATCTGGCGTGACTTGTGGAGGAATTTTGGCACCAAAGGAAGATTGGATGATTGAGTGCTTGGAATGTTGGACACTGCTGAGCAGTGCCAGCACCTGAGACCTTGCTGGGTCTAACCAGACACATCCCTCTGAAAAGCTGAGCAGAGACAGTCAGCAACCACCACTGCCTCAGGGCAAGAGACAGGAAGAAGGCTGTCAGAGGCCACCACTTGGGTGATTTTGACAGCTGACAAATATCCTGGTAGAGAATGACCCATTCATCAAAGGCAAAATTAATTATGGATGAGGTTTGAAGGAAGCGTTCAGGAGTGCTGTGTTTGTTAGGTACTGGTGGTCCAGGCTCTCAAGGTCACCACTAAAGGGGATGTTTAATGCCCAGCTGACACTCCCCTTTGATTTCAAGCTCCTTTTAAAATTAATTTGCACACTTCCTAGCCAGCTCAGATACAGCCTGGATTGGTAACATACGCCACTGCTCCTCTCAGCTCCCTCTCCTTTCGCTGCCTTTGAGTATTACAACTTCTTCCTTTGCTCTTGCTTATCTGAGATTTTCTATCTATCTGCAGTGTTTTCTCTCTGTGGTGCTCTCATTTCCCTTCTCTGTCCCTCTATGTAATCCTTATCCTTCTCTGTGCTTCATTTAATCCTGGCTGCCCAATTATGCAAATCGCACATTTACATTTTGACAGAGCTCCTCCACCCCTTTTCACACAGTTATTTGTAATACAAATCATTCCCCCTTGCTTCCCCCAGTTCCTAACTGCCTCTCAGCTTCCTCACTAGGATGTGGTGTTAAAAACGTGGGGCTCAGACCTAATATTTCCTGCAGCCCTGTGCTGGGAGCCATAACCCCAGTGCTGCACTGCACAGGACAGCTCAGAGGAGCACACTGACCTCCTTCTGCTGTGCTGGCTGAGAGGAGAATCGTGGAATCACAGAATGCTTTGGGTTGGGAGGGACATCAAAGCTCATCTCATTCCACCCCCTGCCATGGGCAGGGACACCTTCCACTATCCCAGGGTGCTCCAAGCCCTGTCCAGCCTGGCCTTGGACACTGCCAGGGATCCAGGGGCAGCCACAGCTTCTCTGGGCCCCCTGGGCCAGGGCCTCACCACCCTCATAGTAAAAAACAGGTCTCATCTGACCACTCCCAGCCGTGAAGTACAGAAGGGCTGTAGTTACCAGAAGCTCAACTGGAACCTTATCACAGGTGAGGTAACCTCCCTCTCTCTTTGACTTTGTTCCAGTTGATGCAGGTTCCTAGTAATTGTTTTCAGGAAGTTGTGTTTTTACATCTATCCCCCAAAGATTAGCTGCATTTGTCTACTTCACGTCTAGAGGAAAAGTCATAGAATGTTAAGGGGCTGGAATGGACCTTAAAGGTCCTCTAGTCCCAACCCCCCATGCCATGGGCAGGGACACCTCCCACTACAGCAGGCTGCTCAAAGCCTTATGCAACCTGGTTCTGAACACTGCCAGAGTTGGGACATCCACAGCCTCCCTGGGCAACCTGTGCCAGAGTCTCACCATCCTCAGAATGAAAACATTTCTTCCTGATATCTGACCTAAATTTCCACTCTTTCCATTTGTACCCATTCCCCCTTGTCCTGTCACTCCAGTTCCTGATGCAAAGTCCCTCTCTGCCTTCCCTGGAGCCCCTTCAGACCCTGGAAGGTGCTGTGAGGTCTCCACACAACCTTCTCTTCTCCAGGCTGAACAGCCCCAACTCTTTCAGCCTGTCTCCATAGGGGAGCTGCTCCAGTCCTCTGATCAACTTCCTGGCCTCCTCTGGACTTGCTCCAACACTTCCATGCCCTTCTTATGTTTGGGGTACCAGAACTGTGTGCAGGACTCCAGCTGGGCTCTCACAAGAGCAGAGTAGAGGGGGAGAATCGAGCTGCTCCCTCCACCTGCTGGCCACGCTCCTTTGGGTGCAGCCCGGACTCTGTTGGTTTCCGGGCTGGGATCACTCACTGCCAGCTCATGGTGAGGTTTTCCATCACCCATCACCCCCAAGCCCTTCTCCCAGGGCTGCTCTCAATCACCACTCTGCCCAGCCTGTGGGTGTGTCTGGGATCACCACGACCCAGGTGTAGGACCTTGCACTGCATTTTGTTGAACCCACAGCATCTTTAAAAACAAAGCTCAGGTAGAGAAACTAAATGCTATTTCTTCCACAACTTAAGTAGTACAACTCCCAAGATTTTGCAATAGCACCTTCAGCCTTAAGCTGCATTTACTACTACTGCACTCTGAAGCAGATATAATATTCCTTCATCTCTATAGCATATATTTTTTTTCCAGTAGAGTAGCATCAGTTTCTGCTTCCATTCCCTCTCTTGCTTGGAGGAGATTTGTTTCAGCAGACTAGTGTTTTATTTGGGTAAGGCCTTATTTATCTTTATTCTAAGTACATCCTGCTCTGCGTTTACATTGGAGAAGACAAGGTCAGGGAAGTATACATCTTACTTAGACTGGAAAGTGCTGAAGTCTGAGGGCTCCCAGTGAGAAGTCTCCCAGCAGTAGGCATTACTCTTACTGCTCTCTCAAGATGACCTTCATTAGTTCCCACATTAGTTCATTACCTCATCTTCCAAGAAGCTTCATATCTGTGACATGTTACACAGTGGCAAAAATTATACTTAAAAATACAAAAGCCATCTTAGCTTCACTAGACTAGAGCCAGACTTACACAAAACACCACTGGCATCTCCAGTCTTCATCATCCTCACAACACTGCCAATATAGAGGGATTATTTTCACGTTACCTACAGACGTAGCAGCACAGCCCCGGGAGATGACCATCACCAAAGGTCAGAGAGGCAAAGGCTGGGAGTGCAGCAGCATGACCCACAGTTCGCAGAGAGGCATTATGGGTTAGCTGAAGCTCAGCAAGAAGCTCTCAGGAAAGCTGGCAGCTGAGCCCAGGCACACTGAACCACTCGCCATGGAGTTTGCTGTGTCATTTACGTACGTAGGAATTTTTATAACGGGAATGTATTTTTCTTCTTTCTTTGTCAAGCTTGAGCGAGCACATGGTTACAAGACAAAATTGCCTTTGCTTCCCAGTAGTGCTGTCCCTGCCTGTTTTCCATCGCGGCCCTCACACCCATTCTTCTCTGTCACTTCCAGCCCTGTTCTGACACCTCATCTTTGCTCTTCTCCTCTTGGCCAAGACAACTTGGAAAACTCACATTGCTGAGGGTGAAGTGGGTATGTCAGAGTGCTGTCTTCTCTCCCTACAGTTCCTCATGTTTCTAGAACACACATTTACCTTTGAACATTTGTTTTAATGTCTCTTTTACCAATCTCTAGATAAAGCCCCGTTGGTTTTCCATCCAGTCCAGCCCCTCATTTGAATTCCCAGTGCATGGCTTTCTGTACTTAGATTCAAATTCCTTCCCTCTCTTATCACCCCTCTTATCTGCTACCTCCAGCTTAGTATCTTTTATCTCCTCTTTTTCCTCCCCCTCTCCTTTTTCTGTCCATTTTTAAGTGAACTCTTCATGCACCACTAAACCCAGTCCATCACAGCAGTGCCGTCGTTCCCAGTCCGGAGCTCTGGCTGGCTCCACGCCTCCCCTCGCTGCTGGAGCAGCAGCTGCATCCCCTGCATGCACCGCTGGATAAATGGCCAGCATTAGGAATGTTCTGTGCGACGGGAGCCTGTGGCAGTGCTAATGTGCCACCACTAGTGCATCTCGCTGCCGTCGTCACATCAGTCCTGGGGGAAATTACAGCAAGATGATCTACGGCGCTCGCCTCCTGTTTTAATCCAGGCTGCTTTGCGTCCTGCTGGAGAGGAGTACAGTCAGTGGCAGCTGGAAATGAGCGGCCTTTCATCACAGCGTTGCTGTATCATTGCTTGTGCCGCCCTGCCTTGGCTCCCATCGCCTGCTCCGCACCCGGGGAGGATGCGGAGGAGCCGGGCCGGGCAGCGGGGGCTGCACACGGGATGATGAACGCTAATGGCCGGGACCGGGGAGATGAGGCTGATAATGGCTGTGTGGTGCTTCTTCGCTAGCAGAGGAGGGCAACAGCCATGCGAGAAAGGGAAAGGTCACACACTGAGGGAAAGAGAAGGTACTTAAAGCTAAATGTCAGAACATCAATTTGGTATACTAAGGAAATGTTTCCCTCTTTGCAGAGGGCCTTCAGAACGGCTTGGAATGGATTGGGGTGCCACAGTGGCCCCTGCTCTGCTCCCCAGCCAGCACAGGGAGGATTTGTCCAAACAGTTCCTTGGCATCACTCAGCACGAGCACTGAGTCACATTTAAGGCAGGATTGCTGTCGTCATGGATCACTTGCTTATTGAGACTTAGGGGTGAAAACCTGCCTGTAATGATTCCCTGTCACAGCCACTGTCACCGCCTTTCGTGCAGCTGTAACCATATTGTCTGGAGCGCTGGGGCCGTCAGAGTTAAAAGCTCAGCTGCAGCTGCACCTCGGGCTGTTGGGATGTGGATTCCCAGCACAGCAGTCACGGGTCAGGCTCTGTAGTAGACACATCCCAGGAGGCTGTGTGTGCGTGGAGCCTGAGAAATCCTGGACACTGCTTTGAACTTCAGTTATTAATAGCCACCTCAAGGCTTCCTCGAGATGAGCTGAAAACCACAGTCTGTGCTTCACTCTGAGGATACTCCACCTTTATGTTTGTGTCAAAACAGGGGACTTTCACAAATGACTTTGTTGCCAGGGGCTTGAATTACGTACAGGGAACTTAGTGCTCCACTGCATCGCAGTAAACAACAGCACATTTCTATGGATTTATTAATTGGTTTTGTATGCATTTATTTTTCTGTAGTGGTTTAAGCAAATAAAATGCAGCAACAAGAGGATTTTTACTGCGTTAATTAAAGAGGAGAGCAGTTCTAGGCAAGCATGACATTAAAGACTTGCCAAATACCTCTTTTCTGAAAAAACTACCAGTCACTTTTAAGTCTGCTCCAATTCTTAGGCTTTAATGGAAAGTCCTTTCCAGACCAACTTGTTTGAGTTTCAAAACAAGTTGGCTGTTGGCAAGTTTGTAAAGGCGAATGGGCAGGAGGAGAAAGGGGGGTTATGGGGAAAATAGGGAACAGAGTGCATCTGAGATAATAGTTTAAAAGTTCTATGAGTGTCCCCCTCCCAAAGCGTTGTCACTAACTTTGTTCTGTCTGAGGCTCCCAATTCAGGGGTTGTGTGGTGAACCGGCCTCAGCAGTTTCAAAACTCTGGCTGAATTTGGCCCTAGATGTCTAAAATCTGTTTGATTTAACATTCTTGTGCTCTTCCTCTAAGTTTTAAAGTTCTGTCCTGCTGTGCTGGCTTTGACAGGAAGCCTGAATCAGTCCTCAGTTTCTATAACCAAGACATTTGCCACAAACAGCTCTGTATTAAAATCAATGAGAGATCTGACCTATTAATTTCTGAAGTAGCCTCTGGTATGCAGAGAGGCTCTGCAATATTGTCTGGCTCTCAGATGTGAGAAATGACACTTTGTTTTGCTCACAGGGTGTTAAAAATGCATAGATGTGAGGTAGATAGGGAGGTCTGCCAGTACAAAGTTAATGGAAGTTCTCATAATTTCCCCAAGTGACATTAGTGACCTGGGCTTGAAGTGAAGCCAGGTCTGGTTTCACATAATCTAACATTTCACTAAATGTTAACCCATTGAGATAGAATTTTTATTAGG
Source organism: Falcunculus frontatus (assembly GCA_013398115.1). Lineage (NCBI taxonomy): Eukaryota > Metazoa > Chordata > Aves > Passeriformes > Falcunculus > Falcunculus frontatus. Next base: position 420,591 of record VZRV01002237.1, on the reverse strand, counting down.
TATGCCAGAATTTCATAATTTACCTCTAGATATATATTTTCCTTGTACAGTCCAGATGTTTATTATGGTCTTTTGAGATGCATTAAAGGGGCGTTAGTACAAATAAAGCTCCCTTCCTTAATCTCCAGGCAAGCTGCTAAAGCAATTTAATCTCAGCACACTGGATACCCGGTGTGCTGCTTTAGCACATAAGGATTCAACAAGTACACTCCAATGCTCTCGAGGGCAGATGTTGGATGACAGAGCTGCTGCAGTGGGAGAAGGCAGCACAAGGATGCAGAGGGGAGAAAGCCCTTCTCAAAGGCAGCCCACCAACAGAGTGTTATTTTTCAAAATGTACCCACTCAACCCAATGGCACCCACAGCAGGGAAACATAAGGTAAATTAGTGACCTTTCAGGCCCAGATGTTAAGAGAGTAGAATAGCTGAGAAATCCAAGGGCTAAGGTCAAGATAAAGAGTGCTGCATAAATGCAACAGCTGTAAGGCACTGAAAAGGCATCCGAGACAGTGAGCACCAGGAATATATAAATCACTCAGAGCAATCTGCTGCAGCAAGGCGTGCTGGGCTAGACAGTCTCTTTAAACTATTGCCAACACTTTCCAAAAGTGCATGGTTAAAATTAGGCTTTCCAAGTCCATATTTAGAAATTGAAAGGCACCAGAAGTACTGAGCACCCATTGAAACATATGGGCTCACAAACCCTCTGGAAATCAGGTCACACACTTGAGGCAGAGATTTCTGTGCTGAGTTGCCCCTGAAGTGGGAATGGTCTTGGTCTGAGAGCACTGTTACCTCCACTGCTTTTCAGATCCAGCCTAAAGAAACAGCTAAGACTCAGCTTCTTGATTATGAAAAGCTTTGACCTATATAGAAAACTCAAGAAGCCTGAGCAGCAGAACTAATGAAATACGATTTCCAGCAGTTCTGTCCACCTGGATTTCCCAATACCCATAAAGAGTGACTTATAACAGGGTCTGTCTCTTTTATATTCCCCTAATTTTCATAGAACTTGCATAACTTTAGTGTCTTCATCAAGGGTGCTTAGAGTTAGTCCATGTTTTCAAACATCTTCTTGTTTATTCGGAAGTATTCTCAAGGGTTTGGGGACCCTGTCACTTACAGTCCAGATTATATAAACCACACAGTGACACAAACTGAAGGGCTTTGTGTTGTTGAGGTGTCTGTAGCTTCTCTAGTTTATTCCAGGATTGTTACAAAGTAGAACCCTTTCCAAGGGTACATGTATGCTTACAGAGGCTTGATGGAATCTAGTTTTGTCAGTCTTTTTGTTGTTTAGGCAACAACAGGAAGCTGATTTGTGCTAAAATATATACTGTATTCTCCACTTTGCTTTACTGAGAAATTTACTTGAAACATTCTAAAATCTGAGAGGTGGGAAAAAAAAGGATAAATCACCTTTAATTGGTACATATGGCCAAAAAAACCCAACAAAACCCAGTTAGTTTACAAGTCTCCTTGTTTACTCACAGACCAGAATTAACTCACAAAGGATGTAACTCTTCATCTCAGATAGGACATAAACAAACATTATTCCACTGGATTAAGACACATGTATCTGTAAACAACACCGAGTGTTCCCTTTGGTAGCTGCAATACCTGTGACCCCAGCAGCTCCTCGTTCTCTCTGCAGGCAGAGGCTGCAGCTGGAGTGTGCTGGGTTCACAGGAGCAGCAGAAACAACACGGATTAATTTGGGCACCAGAGAGCCTGAGCTTTATTGCAGAAGACACCAGGCTCCATGTGTAAAGCTGACCAGCAGAAAAATCACATGAACCACTGGGCTTTTTCCTGCACCAGATCCCAGTTTGGCCAGGTAGAGTTCTGATTTATTTATTGCTCATTAGTTTTTAAGGCTCTGGTTGTGTAAACACTCGTGTTTGTGTTTATTCCTATGGTTTCAGTTTTTGCCCAAAACTGTTGCACAAAGTTCAGTTGCTGTGTTTGTCTTTCTTATGGAATTGAATCCTATCAATACAGCCTATTTAAAATGAAAATTAGGCAGTGATTAACAACTCTTTCCCAAATCAAGAGGAAACAAAAAAGCCCTATTAAGACAATACAAAGCTTTGTGCCTTCTGACAAATTTCTGTGTTCCCCAGTCCTTGTCGCATTCAGGCTTTACTGGTAGGAAGAAGAAACTCATAAAAATACTCTTGTTTTCTCAGAAAGGTGTGTTTTTCCATTTAAAATAGCTTTGAGAAAATACCCCACCAGCAACTAAAATTTTGTTTTCTCAAAGCAAAACAAAATGTACTACAGCTCATACATATGTACAAAGAGACATAAACAAAACACTTACAGAATCCTTGATTATTAATATGTGTGTTTTGTAACGTTACTGGTTTCAAGACAAACTTAGCTCACCTGAAGGATGTTTGCTGCTCTGACAGATGCTCAGAGCAGCTGCAGGGCCTCTGCAGAGCCCCTGGTGCTGGGCTTGTGCTCACAGGTGAGGCTGTTCAACCCCATCCTGCAGGAGGGTGACAGAGGCTCTGGCTGCTTTAAAGAGCCTGGAGCAGGGCAAGGAAACACCAGCAATAGCTCTGTTTGAAGCAGTTTTGCAGGGTTTGAGTGGCACTCTCATTTCAGAGTTGCCCAGGCAGCTGAGCCTCAAGGAGGGGCAGGGTTCTGCTGGCTCAGGCAAGGTCGGTCACTGCTGCAGCGTTTGTCATGTGTGTCTCTCCAGCAGCTGTCAGAGCACAGGGAGGCAGCCGGCGCAGCCACGAGCTAATGAAGCTCATCTGGTACATTAGGTACAGGAGGTGTAATGCAGAAGATTGCATGTTCAAGCCCTACTATTAACTCATGCAAAAGTTGGCTGTGTGCTCTTCCTGAAGATGGAGTGGAGGCTTGCAGTGTCATTACTGGGAATAAAGATGATAAATGACAGTTGCTTTTCTAACCATGTGCATCTTTTCTCTCCAGCGTGACTCAAGTTCCTCCTGGGATCCACTTGGGGCAGCTACCACTCCAGGTTTTTTATCCTCATACCTTTTACCAAGCCACTTGAAAGCATTTGCTCTTGGATGAGAGCACCTCTTTCTTTGTATGCCCAGTGGTTTGCAACTGTGCATGTTCCTGACTGGGGTGAGGAGCCTTGTGGTGTTGCAATGTGCCAAGGCCGGTGCCATGGCCAGCAATACCAAGTGGACCAGCAGGTGCATTGGTTTGATACCCACACAGGGTATGCAGATCATATCCCCATAATTGTCTACCGCAATCTCCTCCCCTTTTCCCCCATATTTGGTTCTCCCTCTAGAAAGTTCTGTGTTCCTCGGGCCCCCGTTGGCCTGTGTTATTTCTCCCCTCCCACGTTATTCCCCATTGGCTTTGTACCCCTTTTCCCGCCTTAGTACAACCCCCATGTCCCTGCATTGTTGGCTGTTTCATATTTCCCCCTCCCTTTTCATAGGGGTATAAAACCCCTTGTCAAAGGCACTTCTTGGCTTCTTTGTGCCCTTCCCTGGATTTCTGTTGGACCCTCGTTCAATAAACCCTCTCCTGTTTTTCCACAAAGAAGTCCCTCCGCTTTCTTTCTGCCTCCTCCGTGTGCCCTTACCCCTGGTGGGTCGGGCGAGCCCATGCTGGAGCTTCGCTGGGCCTCCCGCACCCTGTGAGCAGCCTCCTTCATCCCCTCCCGTGCGGGCGGGTGCCCGGCACTCGTAGTCACCTCGCTGGCTGGACAGACAGCGCCGTGGCACTGTGGTGGTTTTGTATCCCTGTGTCTGGGTCTGGTTTATCCTCTCCTCTGTATACACCAGGCTGTCAGGTTCTTAACTGTGGCTCAGGGATTGTAGAGGGGCTCTGGCTGATTTGGGTGAAACCACTGAACAGGAGCACTCAGCATCTGACTCTTACTCTGTGCCCTGCCACACATTCCCTAATGGACCAACAGCAAAGGGCACAGAGGAATGAGGGGTTGGGGTTTGAGCCCAGACCCCGCACAGAGCTGATTCCCAGGGATTCAGCTCTCATTAAGGCAGATCCTTAGGGGACACAGCACTCAGGAATATCCCTGCTGATGGGAGAGTGGGGTTGTCTGGAGAGCTCAGCATTTATGCACTGAACTCTTCTGAAACCATGGAAGTTCCACCTGGTGCTTGAATCAAAGCCAAACTCACTCTGCCATCTGTTCCTCAGTGTAGGGGAACACTGGCCTTCATCCCTCCAAATGAAATTCTCAATCCACTGAACTCAAGAGGACTTTTGCCTTTAGCTTTGACTGAGCAACAGGATTTCTCCCCCTCTGCCTCAATGTTCACCAGTGACCCTGGGAATGTCATACATCTCTTTCTGTCACATCTGGGTTCAGAGCTCTCATGGCTGTGTGCAGCCACAGCGTCTCTGCTCCCAGGTCTTCTGAGTACTGAAAGAATGAAAAATGCTTAAAACAGTCAGTAACAAATTTAGTCTTTTCATGGGAGTCCTCAACCAGCTCATGGGATTCTTATGGCAGACTGAATTTCTCTGTAAATTAATCCACAAAAATGCTGATCCCTCTGGCGTGTTAGTGATACCATTCAAAAGTCACAGATAGCATCTTTGCCAATGTTCTGTAGTATCAATGCTGTTGTCTATCTTATTTTCTCCCTTATAATTTCTTCTTATTGGTCTTTTACGTGGAACTAGCATTTTTGTCCTAATTAGACAATTGCACATTATGATGCACTAATTTGTTAACCTATGTTCACAAATCTTTTAATTACAGCAGTCGTCTTTGATGTGCTGTTATTATTCAGCTACAGCAGTAAACAATTCAACAACTAACTGGAAGGAACTCATTATTTTCTGAGAGACGTTGTCATTATTTTTCAAAGTATTTTTTTCCTAAAATATAGACAGTGAAGAACCAGAGAAACACACAGAGAGTCACTTCAGAAACCAAACACCTCATTTCACCACACTGATAGTTATTATTGAAAACACAAATATTTTTAAAGTGTAAATAAGTTGAGGACTTATCCTTCACACTTGTAATCCCCAAGCTTCAAAGCTGCCAGGGTGACCAGAAAGGCTTCTCTAGAGTCAGCACAGCAACAGGTACTGGATATGTGACCCTTCACAGTGTGTCCAAGTTTCCATGTAAGCACTGTGTTAGATAGGACATGGCCACATGGCAAAGGTTTTTGCTCATTTGTAAAGGAGAGGTAAAGAGTCCACATGTTTAACTCCCCTAGGTACCCTTAAGGAGAGGGTTTAGCTCTTCTTTCATCCTTCTTGCTTAAGCAAAATACAGGCAGGTGATGCCATTTTTTCTCTTTCAATTACTGTCACTGAGCTGCCTTTAATCTTTTAAGCATTATAATGATATTTTCAAGCATTTTTTCCCCTCTGGAGCAGGGAGGTATGGCTTCATGAATCCCTGCTTGTGGTGATCCTTGACTTGTCTGGATGAGGTATTTGCCTCCAAAAGTCCTATGCTTTTGATGATGTTACACATATCCCAGCCCGTCAACATTCATTTGTGAACATCATGAAATCCCAGAGTGGTTTGGCTTGGAAGGCACCTTTAAGCTCATCTTGTTCCATGGGCAGGGACATCTTCCATGAGACCAGGTTGCTCCAAGTCCCATCCAACCCGGCCTTGAACATTTCCAGGGATGAGGCATCTGCTTGGAAGTTACCTCCCTTCTGTTTTCAGTGCAAGTAAGCAAACTCACATCTTGTCACGTGTCTCTGCTGTGACTGAAGGAACAGCACTGTTTGGGGGAGCCCTGAGGGCTGTTTGGGGGAGCCCTGCCTGCAGCCCATCAGTTTCTCTGTGACCTTCCTTTCCACCACTCCTCTGAGCAGCTCTCATCTGCAGGAGATGAGGACTTTGCTCTGGTGCTGGTGTTGCCTGGGGCCATCTCACCCTGCCCACTGCTCCCAAAGGCACACAGGTATTTCACTGCAGTAGGGAACCCGTGAGCCCTCACACACCCAGGCTCCAGCCTCTCAGCAGCCCTTCGTGTTCCCCTTCCCTCCCCAGGAAGGGAGGCATCGCATACAGGTTTGGATTTTAGCTGGAGCTATCAAACTGTGGCGGCTTGTGTTTTATCACCAAGTACAGTGTGAAGGCACCACAGTTGCAGTGTACAGATTGCCAGGAACAGACTGTCTTTCTTGAAGATCAGGTTGTCCATGTGAATATTTGCCAGCTGCAAAGGACAGATTCAAATTTCTGGATGTTCCACTTTCCCAGGCCTGGGAAAGACTTTCTCCTGATTTTGCATCCCTCAAAAGATCAGCAACAGCTGCTGAGACCTCTTAGAAAGAGTAGGAAGGGGGAAAGGGGAGCATAACCGGGCCATCTGTTGTAAAACCACAACTCCTTATTGATTTCAATAGACTATTTTTGGTCCAAACAGTTCCAGCACACAAGCACTCACATACCCTTTCTGCTGGCAGCAGAAAGCCATGGCTGTTATTGAGAACAGGAAAGTGAACGGCACAAAGTATCATTGGGTCTCCAAAGCAAAATCAGCCACCCCTCCTCATTCCTGGCAGATGTTTCCCTAACCCCTTCTTAAAGCCTTGTAATGATGGAGGTGTTACGCCCTTTCCAGCAATCTCCTCCAGTGCTGAACCCTTCCTGCCCTCGAGTGTTTTTTCTAATGTGTAATCTGTGTCACCTCTGTGGCAATTTAGGGCCATTATTTGTTACTCTACCCACTTTTCTGGAAGAGAGGAGCAGAGCAGATGAGATAAGAGTGAGAGGAAGGGAAGACATCCACTGTGTTTCCTGGGAAGCAAGCCTTGCCGACCTTTCTGTGGTTTCCAGCTTGTCTCATTTCTCGTACTCTGGTTTCCACTCCATAAAACCCAGCAGCGAACGTGCCGTGCTGCAACGACTGGGGAGAACTTCAAGGGTTCATTTTGTCACAGTTTTAAAATGTCAGATTAGGCTGCACAGTCACATTAGTACCATTAGCTTTAATATACTTGATACCTAATCTGCCAGGGCTTCTTTATTGACAGGCTGCATCTCTATTTGAGCTTGAATAAACTTGTGCATAAAATGTTATCAGCAATGACAGCTGAAAAGAGGTCTACTGCTCTTTAAATTTTTGATGGGAGGCAAGCATTCTGTCATTTGTGATAGCATTATATGTAATCCAACATAACAACTTGATAGTCTGATATAACAACATTCCAGCTTCCCCGCTACCATTGTAAAGAGATGCTGTGTACAAGCTGCTCCTACCCGCAATAATATCAGCACTGACAGCTGGTAAAAGAGTCAAGCTCCTCTCTTTCAATTTCTGGGAAGCAATCCTCATCTTTAGTGATATTTTTTTTCTTGGGTGTGGATAACATCTTTGCCCAAAAGTCCTGGGGAAATTTTGCTGGTTTGGAAATTCATTACAAGACAGAGTTGTCTCATGAGATGTCTTTGTTCCACAGTGCTGCCTGCAGATGTGGTACGGTGGGGTGGAGTTTTGTCCTGAATCACAGGACAGGAGCTCCTCAAAGTCTTTGCTCCCTGCATGTATTTCAGTTCCATCTTCCAAGGTCTCTCATCACTGTTGGTTCCACTGTTGCCTCATCCCTCGAAATGTCCAGAGCCAGGTTGGATGGGGTTTGGAGCAACCCGGTCTGGTGGAAGGTGTCCCTGCTCATGGTAGGGGGTTGGAACTGGATGAGCTTTACGTCCCTTCCAATCCAAACCATCCTCTGGTTCCCTGCCAGGCAGGGACTGAGTGCTGTCACCTAGAGCCCCTATCTTCCCTTTCCTTTGTTCCCAAAAAACCCAGGATAATCTTACCCAGCAGTTCTCATTACAGCACCAGAAGAGGTGTGCTCTGCCACCCTGCAGGGACTCTGCATCCTGTTGCTCCAGAGAGCACCTTTCCTTTCATGCTGACACTCCCTGCATTCACACTCATGTAAAGGAAGTGTAATACGTTAATCAACTATCTTGACCAGTACTGGTTTGTTAATTGAATTTTAACTTTTTATATTGCAATATTTTAACTGCTTGAGGTCAGGCAATTTGGAAATTAACTTCAAGTTAGTTCTCACAAGAAGATCAATACACAGGATAAAAGATATCCATTGGATTATGAATAGTTCATGTCCTAAAGAAATATCTACTCTGCTTTTTCTCTAAGTGGACTTGATTTTCACTCTTTTATACCTCCTCCATGCTTGTATAATTAACTTAAGTCAATGAAAATCCAGTGGAGCAATGCAGTTAAATTTAGCTAAGCTGCACCAGTGTGAAACTGGTATGGAGGAAGGATCAGTGCTGGCTGATACGGCAGCACCAGCTTTGGCAGTAGTGTCCAGAACAGGTCCATTTTTTCACATACTCCACCACACAGTGTAGCAACATCAGTAAGCACCCAAGTGACATTGAGAGATATCCAAAGGTACGTTCAGATGAAGGAGCACATTTTAATATTACACCATATGTTGCTAAACGAGCTGTCAGGCAACACTTACAGGCAGGTGGATACCAGACTCGTACGTAAATAGCTGAGGTGTATTTTAAGGCACAGGTTTGTGGAGGAGGCTGTGCTTCACCTGATTTCTGGTTGGCAGGGAACATTGTGATAACCTCACCTGACCCTCAACAGAACAGGAATCACAGAATTTCACAGGGGGTGTTTTACCCTTCTGTTCTCTTTTTTATTCCTGTCTGTACATGTTAAAGCATCGCTTTCATTTCTGGTTAAATCTCTCAGCACAGAATCACAGAATCACAGAATGGGTTGGGTTGGAAGGGACTTTATAGGTCGTCTCATCCCACCCCCTGCCATGGGCAGGGACCCCTTCCACTATCCCAGATTGCTCCAAGCCCTGTCCAACCTGGCCTTGGACACTTCCAGGGATGAGGCAGCCACAGCTTCTCCGGGCAACCTGTGCCAGGGCCTCACCCCACTCATAGTCAAGACTTTGTCCCTAATATCTAATCTAATTTGACCACCTTTTATTTTAAAACCATTCCTTGTCCTATCACAACAGGCCCTGCTAAAATGTCTGTCCCTATCTTTCTTAGAGGTTCCCTTTATGTACTTGAATGTGATCTAAGGCCTCCCTGGAGCCTTGTCTTTTCCAAGCTGAACAATCCCCATCCCAGACCCTTTCCTCACAGGAGATGTGCTCCATCCCTCTGATCATCTTCATGGCCTCCCCTGGCCTCACTCCACCAGGTCTCTGTCATTTCTTCACTGTAATTACAAAATACCCTTCTCTTGTCCAGGAGCACCATTGCAGATGTTTGCCTATCACCGCCCGTGCATGTGGAATCGTAGAACCAGTTAGGTTGGAAAATACCTTTAACATCAGCACGTCCAACAGTCAATCAAACCCTGCCTCATCCACCACTGAACTATGTCCCTAAATACCACAACCAGAGAAACATCAGGGTCAGGCTGAGACTCTGCTGCACAGGCAGCCAGGGCACACACAGCCAGGGAAGAGCAGGCATCTTACACAATAACACTGGATCCTTCTCCAAAGGCAGGGAAGCGCTGCTTCTGTTGGCTGAGGGATGAATTGAAGCACTTTTGCAGTGTCAGCTGTGAGTGTTCCTCCTGGTGTCCATAGGGCTGAGCTGGCACAGAGCTGGGGAGAGCCCTGGTGTCAGTGTCTTGTCCTTGGATAGCCTGGGCTGAGACCTGCTCACTCGCTGTGCCAAGGCAGAGACTTAATCAAACTGGACATGGTGTGGAGAAGGTGTTATTCCCTGCAGAGCTTCATGAAATAAGGCCTTAAGACAACAGTGCTGTGCATATGATACAGACTGGAAACCTGGAGGGTGAAGAAATATTCCAAGAGTGGGTTCTCCCAGCCCTCCAGAGACTGGTCTTGCTGCCGCTGAAAATCAAATGTGGTTTTGTCCTGATCAGCTCTCTAGCAGGAAGTGGTGGGAAGATCAGAGCCTCTTGAATTAATTGGAGATTTTATTATTAAAACAAAAGAGTTTATACTGTGCATTAAAAAAATTTCAGTTTTGTGATGCATTCTTTTCCAGAGCTTCCCGAGGCTGTTGCTAAGATAGGTAACTGTTAACACCTTTATATTGCTTTAATTCATAGTCTCCAGACAAGCTTCTTCAGCTCAGACTATGGGAACACAAATGTGTGTGATACAACGTAAATGCAATTGTCAGCAGTTAATGGGGTAAATTAATAGTTAATTGGACCACACATGTACAATTAGTTCCAGGTTCTAGGATGAAAGTAAAAAATACTTCTCTTCTAAAAGAAAAATTGCAGTTATTAAAGAATTCCCAACAAGTTGTAACCAAACCCTGGGCTTCTCTGTCTCACTCAGAAAGCCAAAGGCCAGAAGCTGCATCTGACCAGGCTTCACCAGGGGTGGCATCAGGCTCCTGGGCAGCATGGGCAGAGCTCTCTGCTGAGCTCATCCCACCACATCTCACACCCCGGGTAAAGCTTTGAGGGTTTGATCTCTGAAGCTCTGCTGAAAGGCTGTGATTGTGGAGTGAAGGTCTTCTTGTGTGTGTGGTGGGTGCTGATGGCTGTGTCTCCCTGAACGAGGAGTTTAGGGAAGCTCCAGATAGGGCAGTGATCTCCTTCCTCTCTGGATCATCTTCCAGTCACACACAGAGAAATCCCTCCTGGCATTAGCTCAGCACCTCTCTCCTCACGGAGTGCTCATTGGTGCCATGGCTCCTGCTGGCCCCCCCCAGCAGTCCTTCTCCAAGAGCAGTGGCCAAGCTGCTGTTTGGTGCTGGAGCTGGTTGGGCTGAGGATGCACAAAGTGAATCTCTGTGACCTAAATTGCTTAAATGCAGCCCAGGGAGGGCCCCTGCATTAAAACTATATCTCTATTTTAAATGTCAGGAATGTGGCCTTTGCTGGAAGATCAATAGAAACACAGGAGGAGTATTTTCAGTTTTGCATCCTTCATTCATCATTATCTTCATTACTTGCCTTGCTTGTGGGGCTGCCCCCAGCCAAGCAAAAGAAACACAGTCTGCCATTCATCTTTTGTCTCTTCTCTGAGGTGCAATCCATTGGTCTTTCCCTGCAGCCTGGGTGGTGTGAGGAGTGGTTTGTGCCAGGAATGATCTCTCCAGGTGGAGGAGTGCTCTGGCAGAGATGGGAGCGCTGGGTAGGGGTGCAAGCCTTCACTTGCTGGGGAAACCGAGTGCACTCAGATACCCACTAAGGACAGACTTTTTGCCGCAATTTGTCATCACTGTTGATATTAAAATGTAGAACAGGAAAGCAGAGTGGAGGGAGGAAGTCAGGAGAGCTGGAGCCATGCAGCACTCCAGGCTGGAAGCTCCCTGCCTGCTAATGAGGCGTGAAACACCACGCGGTTCCTGTAAGGCACAGCTCAGAAAAGGATGAAGTTGGACAGCTCGTCTTCACACAGAAAACTAAGTGGCAACTGTGAATTAAAAAAGGCGCACGAGTGGGTTTAAAAAAGGAATCAAACCAGTGTTAGGGGCAAAACCAAACTGGGTTAGGAAAGTGCCTAATGGAGAGTAGCCTTACTGAGGCTTAAAAGACTAATGCTGTCCTCATCAGAGCAAATCCACCAGCTCCATTTGGGGGAGGCTTCATTTTACAGACAGGATGGTCCCTCCTTACCTAAAGTCCACATCTGTCCTACCCCTGAGCACCTCGGGGTGAGCTGAGATGACAATTCCTCATAATCGAACTACGTTTAACAGCAGCTAAGAGAGCTGAGAGAGAGGCCAGAGATACGCATTAAACTGTAGACAGCTTTTAGTAGTTCATAAAATGCCTTTTCAATGATAACTTGGATCAGAGGGTCAAAGAAATTGAAGGAATCCTGTGATTTTGTTCCTCTTAGAGTGCACCAAAGGCAGGCTCTGAGGGGACAGCCACTGCACCTTGGCACTCACGGGTTAATTGAGTGCTGCTGTTTCAGGTCTCATTTATGCCGTATTTTTTCAGTAAACACACATCAACTCTGAAGATCTTAATTAGAGTCTTTGGAAAAGCCCAATATGCTATAATTCTTCCACTGAGGTCTATATGGAAAACAAGGAACATATTTCAAATGCAATGGCAACAAACAAACAAGTGTGCATAGCCCCAGTCTAGAGACCCAGTACACACACACACACTTCCCTAATATGCTTGCTTAGGCTTTACAATCTGTTTATTAATTCGTGAGTAGACTTGATATGCCCTCTGGAAAAAATACTAAAATAATATCTCTCAATTGGCTTCACTGTTAGCATGCCTCTAATTAAGTAATGTACACCTCCACTCGCTATTAAACAGTTCCATGATTTTTAACACCAGTGTTGTTTGGTGCCAGCTATAAAAATTTTTAACAGCTCTCCTGTTACCACTCTTCTCCTAAGTACGTGAAAGTGGCTTTACATATTTGACCTCTCCCTTCCCTGCTCCCACATTTTTATCCCTTCTTTCCCACTGCAGCAAGGAGCCGAAGCACTGAAGGTCTCATGGAGATGAAGATGAAAGATCCCCCCCTTGCTTGGCACAGGAATTTCCACCAGCATGCCTCTGAGGATGGAGTCCTCTGGGCTTCCCCTGAGACTGCCAGGGACTGTTTGAGGAGCAAAGTTCTGATTTTGTGAGTAAAACCAACCCATAGCAGTAAATCTGATGATCCATAGCAAAGGCCAGGAGAGATGCTAGTACAGCATCTGGATGCCAGGAGCTGTCAGCCTGGCACTAAACTATCACTTTAACTCCAAATAATACAGAAACCCTTTAGCCACCCCACAGCCTAACACCCAGTAATCTCCAGCAAAGCAAGAGCAAATCCATGGGATTATTTTCCTTTTCAAGGTAAGCAGGATAATGTACTCAGCTGGAGTTGGGCCATGAGGCTGACAAATCTGGAGACAAGGCACACCCTGCAGTTAAGGAGAGCACTGAGACTCAGGTGGATCCATCCAAGAATCACTAATCCAAAGTGACCCTCTGGTCCAGTACTGAACCAATGGCCAACCAAAAACCTCATCTGGAGGAAAAGCTGCTGTGTCTTGACCAGTTTCTCATGGTCAGTTAACCAAGGAGAACCAAGGCAGTAACAGCTCAGTGTGGCTGATGAAGCTGCAGAGGTTGCAGTCTGGAGGCACCTGGCTCTGGGCCACGAGCATTGTGTGCATTTTCCTCTTACAATTCACAGATAATGAAAATTCTGATTTTTACCCATAAGTTGAAGAAAGAAAAACAGATCTGTACCCTTTCCACAGGGCAGATAAGCAATTTCTTCTGACCACTCCAATGCCATGGTCATACTGAGAACTGTTAGCAATTCTAGCCTGGATCATTCTCAAAACATCCAAATGTCTGATCTCTAAATCCAACACTGTGTGATCCCACTGAACAGGTCAGAGCAATGATTGCCCCGTGGAGGCTGCTGAGCACCCTGCTCAGAATCCTGCCCTGAGCTTGCCGAGTGGGAGATGATGCCAGCAGAGCAGGAGCAGGAGCAGCAATGGGAAGGTGCAACCTGAGCCCTTCTCCTGTAGCCCCAGGCATCAGCCCTTCTTGGTCAGCAGCTGCCCGTCTTCTGCAGCAGCTACTGGATCTGTGAATGATCTTACCTGTCTGTGAAATCCTTTGTAATATCCTGAGAGCATCACAGTTTAACAATGCAAGTGTGAAAAACTCTCCTTCTGTTCTCAGCAGTGACGAAACCTGGCAGGAGCTGAAAGCACTTGAAATTAGATCCTGAAAGCCTTTTGCCAGCAAACCAGCATCCATCCACCCCAAGCAGCAGTCCCTGGCTCTCTGGTCAAAAGTTGCAAATGGCTCATGGCAGCTCTGTGCAAAATTACTTGTCCCGGGAGTTATCAAGCTGTGCCACATAGGACGTACACCAGATCCTGCCTCAGACCTATGGAGTGTCTTTGTGGCCTTAAAACAATTTTTCTTGCACAGTTTTCACTTCCTAAGATAAGGGGAGCTTAGTGTCACAGCATCTGTCATAACACTGCTTGCTTTTGCTGCCTGCTGGCCTCATGCAGGAGGGCTCACCGGTGTGGAAGAGCCTGTCCTGGTACAGTCCTGCCTGTGCTGCTTCCCAGAGCTGCTCCTTCATCAAATTATCTTCTGAAGTGCACACAGGTTTGTCTCAGCAAAGGAGCTCGTGTTTTCAGAGGAGAGCCAACACGTGGGGACTATCGTGCAGATGATAAGGGCCCTACACTGATAAGCAAACAAGGGTGCAGGAATACTGAGCAGCACAGGCCCAGACATGTCCATCAGGATTCCTCAGAGGTCACTGGAACAGCGAGGGGCTGTCACACCTGCCAGGGATGGCACTCATAAATAACAGCCACCTGTGCCAGCCGGGAGGTGTAGCTGTTTGTAGGCAATTGCATGTGAAACAGGCAGACAGGTGTCATCAATCCAGCCGAACCCAGGCCAAGTCATGCCGCTCGTTCCTCGGATCAGAGCCTGAGTACCAGCTACAGCCTGGAACTAACTCGCATCCTTAAAAGCCAGTTCTGAATGCAGGTTTTGGTTGAAGGAATTGCTGTGTCCCTGCATTGCCACTATCGCTAGAAGAGACATGTGCCTAATGGGGGAGAAGGGTAATCTCATTTCTTATGAAATTATATTAGTGACAGTTCATTCCTGGGGCTGCTCAGAGGGCTGTGTGGGTTGGATGGTGCTTTCATGGTACTTACTGATCCAAAAGTAAATAACTGAAGAAGCAAATGTCACCAGGGTATGGGCCATGGGGAATGGGGAGAGAGCAGCAGCAGGAGCACGTGGGGATGAAGTCAGGCACCATCAGCAGCCCAGCACACAGATGGAGAAAAAAGGGCAGCTATCCCCCAGGGCAGGGATGAAGATTAGCACAAGAAGAGGAAAAGGAGGAGTGGGCAGCAGCAGCAGGGCCTGCTTGGTTATCCCAGGGTGAAGAAATATCCTGTAGTGACTTTGCTGCCCTTGGTGCTCAAAGCTCAGAGCAGGAGTGGCCTGGCACCCACTGCCTCTGCTTAGCCCCAGGCAAATGCCAGGCTCCAAGCAGGACAGGCACGCCACACATCTCTATCCTGTTGCATTCCTGCACAAGAGACTTCCACAGAATGGAGAGTGAGCAATTTGTATGCAATTCTGTAGGGCAATCAGCGCTGTAGAATTGAATATATACACCCTGATAAAGGCCTCATAAACAGCCTCCACCAGGACACTGCCAGATTTCTGAAACAAAAGCTCATTATCTGGTGCTTCATCATGTAGCACCAGCCTCACAGCAGGCAGGGCCAGGATGAGCAGAAAGCACAGGCACACCCCATCACAGGACACCTCTGGCTTCACCAGAACTCCAGCCCAGGGGTATGGGTGCACTGGTGAAAACTGGTGCAGGTGTTCATGGCCAGCTAGACACACCTCCAACCCTGCAAGGCTGCCAGCAAGGCTGCTGGAGGTCTGAACCAGCTCAGAGATGATGACTTTGCTGCTGGGGACCAGCCATGAGAAAGATGCTCCCAATGCAGAGGAGGAAGAAACTCTGCTCTTGGGTTCATGGACTGACCCCTGCCTTGCTCCTGCTGTCAGAACGTAACACCTGCACTGTCATTTAACAAACAGATCCATAATTGGTTATTTCTGCTTAAAAGCAGCAATAAAGTAGATTATTTCTGTTTTATTACTTACAGTTTGTAATAAAATAACATCAGCTGATGGTTTGAAGATTCTGGGAGCTTAGATTGCACAGACAAGAATCCATTAAAGTATTCCAGGGAGTGGGAAATGACACTGTTTCTGCCTTCAAGTGTCCATGGGGGCAGGAGGCCTTGTGAAGTGCCCTTGCCCCAGGCCGTGGTGGTGGTGCTGAGCTGCAGTTCATGGCAGAGCAGCACATTCTGCAGGGCTGGGTTACCTCCCCTGGGTTTGGGTATGTAGAGCTCCCACATCAACTGCTTTGTTGCAGGAGGTGGTGAAGCAGCCAAATGGACTGAAACACAGCCAGGCCTGGCATTCCCCAGGAGCAGAAGCAGTCTCTCACTTTCCTTTCCAGTCTTGTCCTTGCTGACAGCTCTGCTGCATCACGTGCTAATGTCAGAAATGCCTTGTTTTCTTCTGCTCAGAAAGGAGAGGTTTGCTTCATCCCATCCTCTCTTTCTACCACGCTCTATCTCCTCCTGCTCATTCAGGCTGACTGTGGTCAGTAGACTCTTTCTTTCTTGTGGCAGCCTGACTTTGCCACAAGCCCAACAAACAGCCCAGCAAACAAAATGGGGTAGGTTTGTTTTGGTTAATGCCTTCTGCTGGCTCAATAGGTGTCTGAGGACCACCAGAGCTAGCACAGGAGAGCATCATAGACCTGGTGTGGTTTCCACTCAGAAAGCTGAACACACACTGTATCTCCCATTTTTTCCCTCTGTTGAGCAGGCTGGTGGAGGAAAAGTCACTTTCCATTTCCATTTCCTTTTCCATTTCCAGGGTTATGTCCTATTGAAGGCACAGCTATGAGACAGTGGCTCACCTGCCTGCAGAGGGGACAGCTCAGTGTCCACATTCACCCTGTGCCACTGCCACAAAAGCTGCCAAGTCCAGCTCTGCCCATTCAGCCACTTCCAAAGCTCACAGAGCTTTCTCTCTGTGCCTTTATGCACAGCTGTAAAAGCTGGATTTGGTTTTTCCCATGCCCCCACCAAGGTGACAAATAAAGCTCTGCAGTGGATGCTCCCCCTCTCATTGGGCGTGCAGAGGTCAGCCACAGCTGTGGTTCCTGTTTGTAGAGCACACTGAACATGTGCTATGGAAGTGATGAGCATCAAAGAAATTCGTTTTTAAAATGTTGTTTATGTCATGCCACTTCAAGACAAAGAGGTTTTTTTCTTCCTCCACGTTATCACAGATATCACAAGAGGAACAGACCAATTAGGGCTATTCCCCAAGCCATTCCCTCAAGGTTTTTGTGCAGGGCAATGTATTACAGGAAAGCAGCACCGTTTGTACTCTAAATCACTTGTACCTGTGTTGAAATATTACTGAATTAATTCCTTGTGCTGGGAACAGTCCCCACACGATCCATCTGGGATACAAGGGCATGTGGAGGGACCCTGAGTATCAGGCTCCTGGTCCTTGCCATGGCCTGATGTTTCTCTCTTGCCATCACAACATCCTCGCTGCAGCATCATGACAAAACGTATTATTCTGATCACATTCCTCCACCAGAGACACCTGGGGGAATTCTTCTGTGGCAACTAGAGAGGGACACCATGATTTTACTGTAAAGTAAAGCCAGAATATCTACAGAAAGTAGAATCCATTGGGGCAGAAAGAAGGGGGCATGCTCAGGTACATTATTAGGAAAGACTGGTTTTGCTCATTCCTGATAAATCAGCTGCATGTGATGTTTCACCCAGGTGGCCACGAGGTGCCCTCTGGGGTTTGTCCAGTGCTGAGGGGTTTCATCTGGGGTGTGCTGGGCCATGGCCGGGTCCCTGGACTAAGAGAAGATGAGTTCAGTGTGTTCTGTCCTAAAATAGGGCTTGGTCCGTGCAGGGCTCAGGAGCTCCTTGCAGGAACCTCCTCTGCTCCCTCAGCAAGACCCCATCAGCTGTGCTGTGCACAGAACACCCTGAGCCTGTCCTGAGCCAAGCAGAGCAGAAAGGCAGCTCTGACCTGAAGAGCATAAGAATTGCATGAGGAACATGCACTTCAGGGCACAGCAGGGCTGGATTAGGGTATTTATGGTTCTTCAAGGCTAATTTCACAAGCAGAGCCAGCCAGCCAGCCAGAAAGAGCCTTTACAGCACTACATAACCCCAGAAGGCCCAGAGCAATGAAAAGGCGGATGGAGGGCACACAGTTGTTGTTTGGATGGGGAAAGGAGACTGCCACGTTGAAATAGAGGTACAGAGGAGCCAGGCCAGGCTGAAGGTGTCCCTCAGCCCAGCTCAGGATGGTGTTTTGGATCTTGCTGAGTCATGCAGAGACAGTGTTGAGCAGGGGAATACAGCAGGCATCACACCCCACTTATGGACCTCAGCAGTGCCAGAGGCAGGGCCCACTGGCCACGACACCTCCTCATCTCTTTTCACAAATAATTTGCTCACAGTTTGGGATGGTGCCTCTGATCTCTGTCCTGCTCACCAGCAGCTGCCCCACACACCCACTCCAGTGGGGTCACCCCAGCACCGGCCACATTTCCCTTCCACAGGGACCAGGCTCTTGCAGGGGCTTGTGCTGTGTTTTTAATTACAAGCTTTGATATGAAATGCTTCTGAATATGTGCTAGAGCAGCACTTTGCTCCCACCCCCTTCCAGCCTTTCTTGGTATCAGAGGCCAAACCACAATGAAGGAAATTTTTTGTTCCATATCTTTACGGTGCTTCTTCCAGTAGCACATAAAACAAATTAGCCACTTAGGCCATTATTAGGCACTTATGGCCTTTTGATGTTTATGATTTATAACAGCAATTTGCACTTATGTAGCACATTTCAGTTGAGGCTAATACGGCAATGATAGTGCTTTGCATTGCAGTCGCGTCCTCCCTCTCCAGCTCTTGGAGAGCTTTGTGAGACCATGCTGGGCACAGCAGCAGGGAGCTCCTCCAGGGTGCCAGGGGTCCTGTGCTGCTGGGCATCTCTCCATCAGCCCAGACTGGGATCCATGCTCAGAGCCATCCCGGCTGGCCGGGCACCGCAACCCTGGTAGAGCAAAATGCTGAAGAATGGGCTGTGCAGTCCATGAGAGCTGGTTCAGCTCTGTGGTAGACACAGGAGAGTCTGGTTTTCCCTTAGCTGCTGTTTTTAGCTGCTCTTCCAGCAGCAGTAACAAGCCTGCTTCTTTGTGTGAGCAGATGCTTTGCTCCAGCCCCGGGCAGGGCAGGGTGTGTCAGCCGGGCACCCCGTGGCTGGGCTGGGCTGCAGAGCTCGGAGCAGAGCCAGCAGGTCCTGGGGCATCGCACTTCCCCTGCACGTGGCACCTGGGATGTGTTCCTGGTGTTTGGGTCCCCAGCCCCAGGACAGCTCAGCACGCAGGAGCCTTGTGCACTGCTGAGCCCACACTCAGAAGGAGTCAAACTCTCCTGGCCTCTTCAGAGACAGAAACCCAAAGTCTGGTGAAATATGGCAGGAATTCTTGGCTCTAGGCATGGTTTATATCCTAGAGCAGGCTGAGTGCTCCCGTACAGAACCCCAACTCCCTGTCACCTACAGCATTTTCTCTCTGTGGATTTACAGGTGACTTGGAAAGAGTTATCTGCCTGTCCTAGGATCTTATTTTCTCCCTCAGTTTTGGCATCTTGCTGCAGCTTAATTTAGCTCAGTGAGGAGACCCAGGAATGCATGTTCCCAGCTGGGGCACAGCGAGGTGGATCTGGGCTGTCTGCTCCAGGCTTGGCTGCTTTCCCCTGCAGAGGGGGCGAGGGGGGTGATTTGTCTGGGTCTTGGTTCCCCCAACTGAGAGATGAGTACGTCCTTGTTTCTTCACAAGGATGCTCCCACAGGTCTTGTTACTTCTTTGTGAGGTTAAAACCTCACAAGGTTCTGTCTGAAGGGCAAAGCCAGCTGGAATTTGCTGCAGAGGATTGAAGATGGGAGGGCAGGTGGAGGGTGCTGGAGCTGGGGCTGTTTCTGGCACTGTCGCCACATGGGCTGGGAGTTGCAGTCCTTCACAATACATGGACAAATGTCTCAGTACTCTTCCAAACTCACAGCTGCCCCTCTGTTACCTCCTGGGCAACCCCTTGGCTGCCTTCCCTCCTTGCACAGTCATGGGGAGATGCTCAGAGGCAGCAGAAACAAATATGTTCTGAGCCAGTTCACCAGGATACAGGTCTGACAAAAACTGCTAATGATGCAAACTCATTATCTGTGAGCATGCCCTATTTCTTGGAGATGTTTTAGAAAATTAAACATGCTGTTGACTCAAAAGTTTACCTTTATACAAGTCAAAATGTCAACATCTGGCAGGAGGACTCACGGACTTTTTTTCAGCCTGTCTGTAGTGAGGGGCTGCCTTCCCTATTTTGGTTTTGCCCAGACACTCCTCATCATAATCATGCTAAACACATCCTGAAGTGATTTTCCTGGTAAAGGCAAGTGTAGAGAGCTAAGCATTAAATGCGCTTTCAAAGCCACCAGGAATATCAGTGTTTGCTTGTCTTCTGGTCCGTAACAGATGCTGGCATTCAGCATTTGGAGTGCCTCTGGAAAAAAAGGAAAAAACAAAGATTGCCATGACAAGGTTAGCAAATGACAGTTATTTGTCAGTAAATCTCTTCCCCCGCAGTGAGGCTGCTGTTTGTGAATGGGAGCTCCTGGCTCCCTGTGTGCTAGGGCCGGTGCCTGCACAGAGGGGACGCGGTGGCAGAGTGTGACAGGCAAAGCTCACAGAGAGCCACCACGTTACCAAACAGCTTCACAGCACCATGGGTGGTGGTCAGACCTGATCCACACTGGCAGCCTTTGGCACTCTTGAAAAGGCAGTTGGGAGGGATCAGTAGTGGTTGGTACTGCCTGGGACAGACCCTCTGCTCACTGGCACTGGCAAAACCACTCAGTATAATTCTAAAATCAGCATAACTCTGATGAGTTTAAGGGAGCTTTAAGAGATATTTAGGAGCAGGCATATTCACCCACACGCACCTGCACATTCACACAGAGGATCTAGAGCCAAGCTCTGCAAATGTGAGGTCCCTCTGTCTGTGCCCAGCACAAACTCCTGGAAACTGACCCTGCACGGGAGGGATGCAGCTGTCCCTAGACATCCCCCCTCGGCCTCACTTGCCCACTGTGGGCGTTCTCCTTCCACCCCAGTCCTGTGCCATCCCCTCCTACCGTGCCCTCCTGCATTTCCTTCTCTCCCTCCTCTGCAGCCTCGGAATTTAAAATGCCAACTTTTGAGCAGCTTCCTTCCCTAAAGTGGGTCTCAACCATGGTAGAGCTGCTTTCCTATTCCTTATCAACCACCACACAGCTCTTGCTGCTGGATTCCCTCTTGGGACAGACCTGCTGTTGGCACACTGAGCTCTCAGTGATGCCACGAGCACCAAGCCCTTCCCACATGCTGTGCTCCAGTCATATTCCAACCTATGGGAAATGCAGGGGAAAGCAGCTCTTCTGTGCTGCTTGGCAATGTGCAATTAGCTTGAAGCACTGACATATAAATAAAAAACAGTGGACATGCACATAAACAAAATCTATTGCATCTTCTGCTTTCTGGAGTCAAGTGCTATGCTGGGAAAACATTGCCTCTTCATCAAGTTTTATCTCTGGCAATCAATTCATTGGGCCAACCAGGAAGCTTGAAAGGAAAGACACAGATTTTCCAAGTTTTGTTTTCAGAGCTGGTCAATCCTCTCCATCACTCTGACAATGGGGTTCTGAGCGAGACAGGGAAAATGTAAACCCAGTGGGGCCCAGCAGAGCCTCAGTGCTCCCTCCTTCCCCTAGCACATCCCAAGCCTTACCATGGGGTCCCAGTGACATTCCTGCCGCCTCTGCCAGGATAGGACATTGCCGGCCCCAACCATGCATATAGCCCCGGGCTGTATGTCAGCAGAGGGTTTAGTGCACAAGAGCTGTGACTCCTGCAGAAGGAAAAACACTGCTGCAAAGGGTTCACAGGCTGGTGTTTTGGTAGCAAGAGTGTTATTTTTTCCCCTCATGGCTATAAATCTATAGGTTACATTCTTCTCAGCACCACAGGGAAAATGCTCTTTTATGAGAAAGGCGAAGAGTGGAGTGAGCGAGCTGATGAGGGATGTTACCTTAAAGGAGTCTGGGACACATGGGCGCAGTCAGGAAGCCTTTGGGCCAGCTGCAGAATCGATTTTTGCTTTTCTCAGACACAAAACATGCTCCAAACACTGGCTGGCTGTTGGCTGGGCATGCACTGGTCTCGCCAGGAGAAATGGGGGTTTGCTGCGGAGCAGAGGATGCAGTGATGTGCTGCAGCCCTGGCCATGAGTGCTGCCTCTTTCACGCTTCTCCAGGTGTTGGATGTCAGCCCCAGGCATCGTGGCTTCACTGGCCTGGCCTGAAAAGCCTCTGTGGTGACTTCTAACAGGGCACTTTTGGGTGGTTTAGGTCAGAAGAAGGCAGAACTGGCCACACATCCCTACTGGCTTCACCAGAGTTCCTGTGGCTTTGCCTGATCTCATGGTTATTATTGATACTGAGTCATCCTTCAGCTGCCTTCAGAAACTCCAGGTAAGTGCAGGGCCCAGCTGTGCTGAGGGTTTCCCACCCACACAGCCACACCACACCTGCTGGTGTCACCTGGGGCTTGGAATGAAATGGGAAATGATTCCCTAGTTGGGAGATCACCGTGAAGTCGAGTCCCCAGCACTGGAAGGACACAGCTGGTGGCTTCCTCAACATTGTGGATCGCTTCCTCATCACCCCCAATCCTTTTCTTCCCTAAGCACCGAGGTTTGGGTGAGACTGGTGAGCTTTGGTGCTTTTTCCCCAAACCCTGAGGATGCACTCCAGTGACAGGTTAAAATTTCTCTGCAACCACAAGAGCTGGCAGAGGGCTTTGCTCTGCAACACCTGGTACAGTCCCTGAATAAGATGAGCACAGGTGCTGAAACTGTAGGAAAAAGCATTAGAAGATATCAAAGTGCAAACAAACTGCAAGAGAGGGTGAGGCAGGAGCTGCAATAAGCAATATTTGAAGGACTTCCCTTCTCTAACAGCATCTATATCCCAGCACTGTGCTGATCCTGATGCTGGCTAATTCCCCTGATGGATGATTTCTGTTGTGGTTGGAAGGCAAGCTCCAGACTAACCCACTGAACTTGCAGGCAGGCTTCAAGCTATCTACCATAGCAGCTTCGGCAGTGAAAGCTGACCCAGGGGGCCACAGAAGAAGCCAAAAAATGATAATACCCATTGCCAAAGAAATACATCACAGCACACAAAGCCTCACTGCCAGATATACCTTGGGCTGGCCACAGCTAGGAGCGGCAGAGCTGGCCCTGTCACAAGAGCTGCTGAAAAATTACAAATCCAGATACATGAGGAGGAGGATCAACAGCCCAAGAGAGGCCATTGTGGGGCTGGCAGAGAGCACGGATGTGCGTGCCAGGCTCCTTTGTCACCCTGCTGCCACTCAGGGCAGGGACAGAAGTTGACAAAGGCTCATCGATGAAAGAATCATCTCTCTGTGTGTGAAATGAAGTTTGCAGTTGTGCTGGGCTGATGAGATTCAAATACAGCTTGTTGTACCAGCGCTCCAAATAGAAAGCCTTGCAAGGAAGAATTCTTGAAATACTTCACTGGAGATACTGTGGCTGTCTCACTCCAAGGGAGGTGGAATATGAGGGTGGCTCAGGAAGAGGGGTGGGGAAAACAGAGAAAAGGAAGCATAAAAGAGTTCTGTTATGCAGAAACTATATCCCTGAAAAGTCTATAAACTAAACTACACCCCAGAAAAGCAAGAGACAGGCTGTGAAAGCCTGTTTCACAGACCCTGTGAAACCCCTCATTCTGCATTGTGTCAGGGTTAAAACTAGAATCTTAAAAGTTTACCTGTCTTCTAGGAATCGAGCTGGGACACAGCTGGGAACCTGTTATGCTTAGACTTGCTCTCTTTATGGCTTCGGTCTCCAAATCACTCAGAGCAAATACTTTTCCCTCCACATATGATAACACTCATAACCATAATCATAAACATGCAAATCGTGGGACTGTCTTGATCTCAAAAGGATTGTGATTCTTTTGCTGTTTTGTTTCAAGCAAGGAGAGGTTGTACCATGGAGCTTAGTAGAGCTGGGCTGCCTCTTAGATTTATAATCCTTCCTTTGCTTTATGCTCAGGATGAACGTGATACTGTTCCCAGCCTTGTGGCAACCCTGGTGCTCAAGGCTTCCAATTCTGCAAAGCACTTAAGCATATGCTTAGCACCAGGACTAGAACATCAAGCACACGCTCATGTTCCCTTGACTTAACTGAGATTAGGACATGCACTGAGAGCTGGAAAGGACCTGAGGAGGTGTGTGCAGTGCCTGACTGTGAGCTTCTGTCAACAGGCTCTGCAGAGCAGGAGACACAATTGACCACATGCTTCAAATTAAGCATGTGCTCAAATTCCGTTCTTATTCTTTTACTGTGGAGCATCAAGAGACACCACATTTTCAGGCAAGATCCTCAAAAAGCAGGAAACCAGCACCAAGACCAGCAGGAGGCTCAAGGGGAGCAGGGCGGGGTACTGGATTCATCCAGGGGATGCCGAATACAAAAGCTCTGTGGGAAGCTCAACATGTTTAATCCCTCTTGCAAAAACCTCCTCTCTCTGCAACTACACTAGAAGCTGATTCAGACCATCTTTTTGCCCTTTCTGAAGCTTAAGCCTGGTTTACTATGCATTTTCCTGTCTAAAAGCTGCCTAACATCTTAGGTAATTCACAGAGTTACAGAATGGTTTGGGTTGGAAGGGACCTTATAGGTCATCTCATCCCACCCCTGCCATGCCCAGGGACACCTTCCACTGTCCCAGGCTGCTCCAAGCCCCAATGTCCAACCTGGCCTTGGGCACTGCCAGGGATCCAGGGGCAGCCACAGCTTCTCTGGGCACCCTGTGCCAGGGCCTCCCCACCCTCCCAGGGAACAATTCCTTCCCAATATCCCATCCATCCCTGCCCTCTGGCAGTGGGAAGCCATTCCCCCTTGTCCTGTCCCTCCATCCCTTGCACAGAGTCACTCTCCAGCTCTCCTGGAGCCCCTTTAGGCTCTGGAAGGGGCTCTGAGGTCTCCCCAGAGCCTTCTCTAGGCTGAACAGCCTCAACACTCTCAGCCTGTCTCTATAGCAGAGGTGCTCCATGATAGCTTCTGATAGTTTCACCTTGTAGCAACTTTCACCCCAGACATACGATTCACATTTAACCATATGTAAACAGTCCCATGAAGCTTCCTTGCCCAAGTTTGCCAACTGTGAGAGTTAGCTGTGGGCACCAGTGTCCCTGGTGCACCTCTCTGAGCTACTTTTGTGTGTGTGTGTGTTGTATTTTTGTGGTTTTGGATGGCTTCAAGTAGAGACATCAAATACCAGAGTAGCACTTTCTAGCATTCTGCTCTGTTTGATTTAGAAATAAGCTGTTACATGACCCATAAAACACATGAAGCCTGGTGACCCTTCACCTTCTCCTGTGGGGACCCTTTGAAGTTTAATAGAAGTGGAAGTTGCAGCCTTTCCCTTGCTGAGCAGATTAATGCCACCTCACTTCTCTGCGTGTCTACCTTTTTTCATCATGTAAGGAATTCATACATGTGAGTGTCCCCATCTCTCTGTCAAATTTAGTAGAAGTTGGCCAGTGGTCCTTGAGGCAGATACACAGTGCGTGGTGTCCTGAGGCTGGTTTTCTCAAGGAAGTGGGTCAATAGACAGGAGGAAGTTGTCACTGGTTGGGAATTAGGTAGCAGACAAGCAGAAGGTAGCCCTGGTTGAGGCTGGTGGGAAGGAGTAGGGTCCTTGAGACACACCTGGAGCTATCCCACAAACAAGCAGGAGAGCCAGCTGGGAAGCTTAAAGTCCCAATCTTGTCTGTGCAATAAATGATGAAGACACAGGAATAGCAGAGGTTCTGCTAACAAAGATGCTCCTTTCTCCTGACTTTGAAGCCTCCACCAGGTGTCTAGGGAGGAGCTGGAGGCCCAGGAATCCATGGTGGGAATCCCCCTTTCCAGCCACGCTTGGCTGTACATGTGTACTTTTGGATCCAGCAGTGTGAAAATCCAATGGTATCGACTGGACGATGCAGGAAATACAGTGTCTCAGCCCAGCGAAGCCCAGATCAATCAGCTAATTACTTCATAGGGGGTTTGCACCAGGCAGCCTGATGGTCACTGACAGACCCTCTCAGCAGCCCATCTGCTGCCAGGCTGAGTGTTTTCGGCTTTCCTGGAAAACCTTTAGTGCAGGCCCTGGGGGGATCCGCAGGCTGTGAGAGCTGTTCTCTCATGTCACGGCCTGGGTGGATTTGCTGGTTGCCTCTCTGTCTGCCTCAGTGGGCTCAAGCAATCTCACTGAATCTGTTCTTATCGATTTAGGAAAAGGCTTTGATTCTGAAAACTGCAAGCTCTTACTCACAAAACTATGACAACTTGGTATTAGCTGCAAATCAATGACCTTTTTAAATGCAGTCTAAGCAACAAAACTCACTTACTGCTAAACCCTGATAAGCCTGGTTCTGGGACAAGTCAAACCTTTATCTTAACTGCCATATGATCTTTTCCAGCTTGATAGTTCCATTTACTGTATCAATAAGGATTATAACCCATCTGCAGTGAGATTTTACCCTCCCTGGAAGCTCTTGTACAGCAGATGATATTGAAAAGGAAATATTTTTTTAACTTTCTCTTCATACCAAGTATTCCAAATATATTATTCTTGTTCACTGTTTCCTTTCCAGCTCCTTCTGTCTGCCTTCCTGATCTTGGCTGTTTTCAGGCCAAGCAGAAACTGTGAGCACACCAGAGAATGTTACTCAGTGTGACAGAGCTGTGGTTGGGATGGGTGGGACTCGTGCTGCTACACGAGTGGTGACCACAGGTTGTAGTTGCCCACCTGCAAACACCAGCCTAGGGACACTTGTGGCCTCCTTCCTCCTCAGGTCCCTTATCCACACTTCCCATCAGTGGGTGGGAATAATCCATCAGGAGTGGCATTGCTGGGCTTGGACAGTGACAGGAAGATTGGCATCATCAGGCTAAATTCAGAAGTTTTTTTGGTGGAGTGATCAATAACATAATCCCTTCTCTCTGAATTTTGTTTCCCCCACCACGTGGGTGCTGAGTCTGTCCCCCAGTGAAAGTCCCAGCAGGCTCCTTCTACCTGGGCACCTTTTGGGTGGCATTTAGCTCCCAGCTCCCTGTGTAGGCATTTGGAATGAGATACCCAAACACCTTCCCTGGCAGCTTCAGCTCAGCAGCTCAGGAATTTGGGAGGCTGCTTCCAAATAAGAAGCTGATGCAGTCAGATGCCACCTCAGGCCAGCTGGGTGTCACCACAGAGCAGCAAGGCAAAGCCTGAAGACTGGAGGCACTGGAGCATCCCCATCCAGGCTCTGCAAATGCCAGGGAAGTAGAATAATGGGCCCATTTATTCCCCCAGGGGGGAAATGTCAGAAAACACTGAAATGAGAAAAAAATTGCCTCTTTGTTCTGCAAATGGTCGTCATTGTGAGAAAGTTTATCCACCCTCTGGGAATTCATTTAGCATCATCAAAGAGAGGCTTTACAAAAGTGACTTCTTATTTACCCAGAGTAATTTTACTAAATAATTTCTTTACTGGAAGGAAGGTGAAGTGGAGTTACCCACACTGTGAGATGCTCTGCCTCTGCTCTGCAGAGGTGTAAAGGTGCATTGTGGTGGAAGCCTGCTCCTGTTCAGAAGTGATTTAAGCCACCATGAAATGCTGCAGGAGCTCCCTTAGCCATGGGAATGTACTCACAAGGCTCAAGTTGTTCAATGGAGTGTTTCTGCAGATTTTTCCACCCTTCCCATGAAAGGGTGGTTAATAAGATGTTTGTGTATACAGGACTTAACAACTTTAAAATGCACTGGCCAGCCATGACCAAGCTGTGGGAGGCCTCGGGGACAGCATGGAACAGCCACGTGTTTTTAGAAGGATGTTTTATTTATGGAGTGCATGGGTGTTGCCATTACAGGCCCTGCTGAGATCAGGCCTTGCTGTGAATATATATTCACTGAGGAAACAACTCTGGCCCCAAAAACCTTACACTGAGCACCTCAAACAGACGTGTTCTCATGGAAAGCATTTTCCTGCTCCAACAAAGTGTAGGTTACTGGCTTACGTAAAAAAACCTCTCTTCTTTTTGCAGGATTCATACCTTCATACTTAGAAAAATTATTACATTGAATCCAACCAAGTAAGAAAATAGATGTTTTTTCAGCCTTGAAGATTTTAAGTTTTTTAAGCTTTGAGGCTGCATTATAGCCAAGAGTTTTCATCAAACCTCAACCCCACTTCTTACAAAAGAGCTTCTGGGACAACCAAAGGCTGTAAAATCAGCCTTCCTTGGGAATAACCCTACCTTGACCAGCCCTCCCACTCTTCTCCAATACATACATCAGTCCCCCACGCAGTCACCCCAGAAAGGCACCAGGAATGACCACCCCAGGGCAAAGGGGGGTGCCACAGAGAAGGCTGCCCAGGGCTGTGTTGGGCCAGATGGGAGTGGGGCTCCTTACACAAAGCCAAGTTCACAAATGGGCTTCAGACAGACATTAACAAACAGTGACTTATTTTCCACACTGAAATCAAATGCAGAGGAGGAACACCCCACCCCCCACCCCCCAGTCCTGAGTAATTTTGCAGCTTAGGAATATTTCACATTCTTCTCTCACCATAATGTGAAGGCCAGATATAACTTACTGATTAATGGGGGCCATGGAGTGCAATAAATGCAGCTTTAAAGGAAATTCATTTCGCAGCAAGCACAATCAGTCTTTCAGAACCCCACCCCCTGTATACACTGGGTATTTTTTGCCTGCAAATTTAACAGCACCTAAGGGAATTAGGTACCCAGGTCCCATCCAGAGTCTGTGGGATTTGGCTGTTTGGTTCCTAGAAATGCCTCTATAACCCTCAGTCCCTGGGGGTGTGTCCCAGGCTGCCCTCTCAGTTTGGGCTCTTGTGTAGGTAGGCTCCCTAAAATACTCATAAAAGCTTTTCACCCGTGTTTTTCGGGTTTTTTACTACATTTCACTAATGGAGGGGTGAACTGGGGTCCCCCAAGCACCATGTGAATGCTGTGGCTGGCCTGAGCTCCCCAGAGCATCTTCACCCGTGGCCTAAACAAACCAAAATCAGGAAGGGAAGCACTGCTGCTGAGGAGCACAAGCACACTTGTTAATGAAAGGTGTTTTAGTGCCTGGGGAAGTAGCTGGTGGGACATGTCTGGTGGTTCATGAGACAAAGAAGTGACTAATGGTATAAGGGATGAGAAATGTCAAAAGAGGAGCAGAAATCGTGCACTATAAATATTCATTGAGAGTCACACAGGCAGAATTGTACCCCCAAGCTGCTCCGATGAATTAATCAACACCCCCAAATTTACAAAGGTCCTATGAGCTTTTCAGGTGGGTATTGCACATGTGGGGGAAACCAGACCAGTGCTGGTCACCCAACCCTGGGTGCTCGCAGCACTGAGGGGCTGAGCTGAGCACCTCACATGGTTCTATGTACCAGGGCATTCAATTGTTCTTACTCCTTGGTGAAGTAGAATGTCTGCATCATTTACGTTGGAAAAGCCCTCTAAGATCATTTATTTCCACCATCCCCCCAGCACTAACCCATGTCCCCAGATGCCACATCCACAGGGTTTGTAAATCCTTCCATCACTGCCCTGGACAGTCTATTCCTAAGCTTTACAGCCTTTTCAGTGAAGAAATTTTCCCTAATAGCCAATCAAAACCTCCCCCGGCCCAGCCTGAGGCCGTTCCCTCTCCTCCTGTCCCTGTTCCCTGGGAGCAGAGCCCGACCCCCCCGGCTGCCCCCTCCTGTCAGGGAGTTGTGCAGAGCCACAAGGTCCCCCCTGAGCCTCCTTTTCTCCAGGCTGAGCCCCTTTCCCCGCTCCCTCAGCTGCTCCTGGGGCTCCAGCCCCTTCCCAGCTCCGTTCCCTTCTCCAGACACATTCCACGCACTCTGGAGAAATGTAATTTCTGTAGTGAGGGGCCCAAAACTGACCCCAAGATTCAAGGTGCAGCCCAGGTAGGGGATTTTAAAGAAGAACTAGGTGGATGAAAGAAGCCAGGACATCTACCTTTAAATACTGCATTGGGAGCTGCTGGTCGCTGAGTACTTGGGCAGGAAGGTTCCTCAGGCAAGTGTCAGGTCCCTGCCTGCCTTGGAAGAAGCCTCTCACATGAAACTCCTGACTTTGAAAACCCAGGTGCTGTTTTGAGCAGTAACCCTCTCCTTTCCTCAGCAGCAGAGGTGTCTCAGACACACTTAGGCTGAGCAGAGAAACCCCAGCACTCGTTCTGTGTTCAGGGTCTCCTTGCAGAGGCTCAGACACTGAGGCCTCAGCTGACCGTACAAAACCCCCCAAGGGTTCACTCTGACAAGTCTGAATCCTTGAGATGTTGGAGGAACAGCTGCTGTTTGGAGAGATGAATTCACCTCGTGCTCCCTTCTGACAAACAGGAGTGCTTGGGTCATGTTTGAAAGCAGCAGTGTGTGCACAGGAGGTGCCACAGAGCATCCTGGCCCCTGTTCAGCCGGTGGGTCTGTCCTCCTTTGGGCTGCAGAACAGCACGACTAGTTCAGTTCTTCTACAGGAAACTGGCACTTACTAAAACCTAGTTCCATGCTGTATAATTTCTATGGCTTTTATTAATGCAGACAGTATAGGCTCCATAAAGAAGAAAAATTACCAGTGGAAGATAAAACTAAAATACTAGTTGCATTACAATCACATTCTAGTGCTGCAATAAATTGCATGAAGCCAATAAAGCAAAACTAACTGAAGATATTTGACACAAACCAAAAATGAAATGAGAGTCATTATGCAGTCTGCTACAGGGACCTGCCTTGATGTAGTTAAAGCAATAAACTACCTGGGAGTAATCTTTA
>VZRV01002237.1:226228-385984 GCA_013398115.1 Falcunculus frontatus | reverse complement strand
TGTGTGACAGCAGTTTCAGCTCAGCTACAAGCGAGGAAAAGCAACATCTCCAGTGGGATTTTGGCCCCGCCTTGGTTGGTGGCTCTATGTCCATGGAAAAGACTGAGGAGAGGGACACAAGCAACCTATGAAAATGTTAATTTCTTTTTTTTTAGTCTTTTTAAAATAAAACAGCTCTCAAGCACTGAAGTAACACCATGAGCCCATGTCCCAAGGACATCCCTTGCCCCTTTTTCCATGGAGCCTGCCCTTGCTAGACTTAGGCTCGGTGCTCGCTGCCTGCCCTTCCTTACCCCCATTATAATGAAAACATAATAAAAATGACAAAAAGGCTTTTTACACCTAGAAAATACCTTCTCTAGTGCCTTATAGAAAGGAATTTAATGTCCTCTTTATGCAGTTTTGTTTGGCTTGGTGGGAATTCAGAGCCACCCTTGTTCCCACTGGAGCCAGTGGCAGGACACGAAGCAGCTCCTCCGAAAAGCCCCTGGCAGAGCTGGCTAACACACCTCATGAGCTGATGGGAGCCAAAAGAAAAAGAGGAAAACCAAGCAAATTTAATAAGAGAAAAACACTGCTTTTCACAACCACTCTACTTGCTGCTTGGTGGGTTTGCTGATTTACATGTCATTTCCATACAAACACAGGTATATACAGACACTGCAGGGGAAGGTGGGGTTCTGGGGTTGGAAAGAGCCACATTTTTTATATTTACATAATATTTCCAAACTTTCTGAACATGGAGTCTCTGTTTTGAGGCTGGGGCTTGTTTCACCTGGCCATCCCCAGCCCATGCTGTGCCAGGCCTTACAGCTGCAGCTGCACTTGGAGCTCTTGGAGGCTGAAACCACCTCAGCTCCTGGTAAATCAGCGTCTGCTTGTATTATGAAAACATTTGCAAGCATACAGCTATTCACCCCACCTGAAGCTGTCTTGTAAGGTGGGTGAGAGTTGTGGGTGCACTGGCCAACCTGCCAGGACACCCAAAGCCCCCCTTTGCTGCAGCACATCCTGGCAATAGCAGCCATTCTTCCTGGGAAGCAAGTGGGGCTGGAGTTTCTGCTTTCTGTTTGCAGAGTAAATAAGAGCCAGAAATGTGCAATTCCACTTCAGTGTGGAATCAAGAGGTCTCATCTTGTGACTGAAGTATTCAGAGTGCTGAGCACAGATGCCCTCCTATTCACCTTTAAAGTCTGCATCCTTTCTGTGCTTCCCACGCGTCCTTTGCCTTCACCTCCAGGATGTCTGTCTGGCTTTTGAAATATCACTGCTCTCCTACTGTTAAAGTATGTGGAAGGATGAATCTTTTATCTCCCTTTTCTATTTGGGAGGTTGATTCTGGGTTCATTGGTTAGTTTTAAGATGTTACAAAAGCATCTGCCCAGTGGGATATAAAGATGACAACCCTCCAGTGTTATTTCAATGCAGGTAATGGCAAGTAGATCTCCCTGCTTTCTTTACACACTGTTAGGAGGAAAAGCCTGTCTGGAATAAGGATGTAGAGATAAGAAGAGATTAGAGATTCAAGCTGAAGGCAGCTTGGTTGCATGGAGAGCACAGGGAGCAGCACAGCTGAGCCCAGCTCTGCCCTTGTGGGCAGCCCTTCTGCAAATGATGCCCCAGAGCAGCTGTGGCTGCACCTCCTGGCTTTGGAGGATGTTTCCTTGAACAGGAAGGCTCCCTGCAATCCCCTGGACTGAGCCCTGGCTGCAGATCCTGGCCTGAGCTCCACAGGAACATGAGAACTATTCCTGTTACCTGTGGAGACAGGTGCACCCCAGCCAGGCACAGTTTGGGGTGCAGGCTGCCCTCCAGGGAAGCTGCTGTAAACCATCCCATGGACCTTCCAGGAATGCTTCCCACTGAAAAACATGGGGTTGGATTGAACTGAAATTGCTCAAAGAAAGCTGGAGAGATTTCCATGGCATTTCACCTATTTAAAAAAGACTTATAACAAAATCAGTTATTTCTGAAAAATGCAGGTGTTGTTTCCAATGTGCACTGTTGTTTTACAGTTTATTTGGGTGTAAATTTTTCAGTTTTACCAGGTTGCTTGGCGTAACTCAGGAGCTCTGCAGGTCTGAAGCACCAGCCTGACTCAAGCTGCACAGCTCAGCTCCTGAGAGCCTGCCCACACCCACAGCTGAGAGCATCCCCTACTTCATTCTCTTCTGCTTTGTTTCTCAAACACTGAGGAGAGCTCCAGCTTCATACGAAGTTGAAGTCATCTAATTTTCTGGATCAAAGTGTCTCCTGTTTTTGTTGTAATGAAGCAATTTGACACTTTCGGTAATACAAACATTCCCAACTCTAATTAGAAGGGCAGCTGTTCTCAATATCTCCAGAAAACTCTTCCAGATTAGTGCAAGAACACGGCCAAAAATCACAGGAGACCAGAGGATGGGAATATTTCCTTCCAGTAAGGCTCTTCTGTCTGCTCCAGTTCCCCATCCCCCTGCTCCATACTGACAGAGGAGCTACAAAAATTCCTCTTTTTTGTGGTTGCCAAAGCCAGCAGCGAGGCCATTGGGGAGTGCTGGTGCAGGCTGAGGACCAGCATTGAACTGGTTGGTCCCTTCAACCTCTGCAGACGATGAGCAGGGACCCAGTGCCAGGCGAGCTCTGCGCTGCTGCTCCAGGCCTGGGATCCAGCAGGAAAAGCAGCAGATCCAGAGAAGGGAAGGTGAGACTGGCTGCCTTTGTGCCATGAAGCTGAAGTTGTGGAACTGCCTGAGGTGTTGCCCTGCTGGGCTGGGGCCATGTGCCAGGACAGGGCTTTGGCTGTGGGTCAGTGCTTGTCACACTCCGGAGCCGGGGGTGAGCAGAGCCTGAGCTCAGCCTTGGGCAGGAGGGAGCAGTAAGGGAGCAGTAAGGGAGCCAGTTGTGCCAAGACAGGGAGCTGGGAATCCCAAATTAGAGACAGACAGCTTTGGCTCCACTTTTCCATGGGCTGGTCAGGGACCAGCAAGCTGCAATCCTGTCTCGGTTCCCTCATGGAAATTGGGGTGGACAACAGCAGATTTATGAGAGCTGCTGTGGTGATGTGGGGGTGTATTCAGGTTGTGTCCATCTTGCAGAGACTGTGGAGATAAGCGAAGCTCCATCCTGACCCTGCAATGCAGGAAAAGATGCTGTATCCAACAGCTGGCCAGGCAAGGGCTGGATCCAGGCCACAGGCACCACGGGCTCTTGCTCACGCCTGCGGTGCCAAAAAGCAATTTATTCATTTTGTCTCCTGAACAAGTATTAAGATGAATATCAAAACATAATTGTCTCAACAATCTTTAGGCTTTTACTTATCAGCTGATGATAAGGCTATAGAGGGGAATGTTCATTTGTCTGCAGATCTCTGTAATCCTATTAAGTATAGAGTGATAACTGTTAAACTGTACATACACACAGCCGTGTACACATTTATTGAGGGAAGTATTTAACACACATACACAGGCACACACTCTCTCAGTACAATTCCCTGCTGCACAGCCAGGCTAAGTGCCTCTCTATGGACAACCTGCCTCAATTAGCCATGGATCACTCAGGGTCAAAGACCCCGCCTAGCAAAACATCAGGAATGCTGCTGGAGCTAAACCAGGCAAAAAGAAAAATTTCCCTTGCATTATATTCTGAATTTCCTTCAGCGAAGAGGGAATTTTCCTGGCTCTGTGTTTCATACCTGGAATCTGTGGAACCAGGCTAGGGCAGAGCTGTGCTCACCTGATGCTTAAACCTACCACTGGTGCCTCCATCAGCACTGCCCATGGGACTGCAGCACCCTGGGACAAATCCACAGGGAACAGGAGGTTTCTCCCCTATTCTAGGCTGTATCTAAATGAGGAGAGCCCATCCGGGAAAAAACCCCAGAGATTTTCACCCACCAAAAATAAATGTCCTGGGCTTCAATAGCAAAGGAACAGCAAGGCTTATGCTTCAGCCCCAAACTTGGCAACGGTGCAGGTTGGCTTTTTCTCCAACAGCTGGACTTCAGTAGCTGCTGCCTGGGTGCAGAAATGTGGTGCAGGACAGCCTGACAGTCTGTGGTGCAGTGCATGGCCCGGCAGGGTGTGACACTGCCCACGGGGACAGGGACACAACCCTGCTGTGACTCAGCCCTGCCACTGGCTCTGGGGCTCAGGCACTGACCTGACCACGCTGCCACTGCTGTGGGACCGTCTGAGGTGTCCAGAGCTGACCCACCCCTGCCACTGATGTGGGACCATCTGAGGTGTCCAGAGCTGACCCACCCCTGCCTCACCTCCCTGCTGACCCCACCCAACACTGGAAACAACCCCCAGCCCACGGAACCATTTCCACTTGGTGCCTCTGTGTCCTGGGAATTCACGTGGCACCAAACCCCTGCTCACCAACACATGTGCCTCACCTGACCCCTTGCCCTGCCCTGCCAGGGAGGTACAGCCACACCACAACTCCTGTTTACAACCAGTTCCACCCCCTGCCCCTTCTTTGTGCTTATTCTGGAGTGCTCTCACACTGTGCAGGCACCCAGCACTCCTGCAATACCCATCACAGACCATTTTCTGCACATTGCCTCCCTAAATTACTCTGAACTCATTCTCAACAGTTTTTCCAGATACCTTCTAGCATTAGAAACACTATTTTCAAAACAAAGGTGTCACAGCCAACAAACTGGGAATAAGGACTCACATCCTGAGTTTCTCCCTCCAAAGCCTTGGCTGCTGCATGCTGAAGGAGCTGGAAAAGCCTTGGGAGACCACCCAGCCAGCACACGTCCCACTTATGGAGCATCTCCCTTAGTTTCCAGGCCTGAGATTTGATTCCAGCTGGGCACATTTCATAGAATCACAGAATGGCTTGGGTGGGAAGGGATCTTTAATGGCCATCCAGTCCAACCCCCTGCAGTGAGCAGGGACATGAACTAGGCCAGACTGGTCAGAGCCCTGTCCAGCCTGACCTTGAATATGACCAGGGATGGGGCATCCACCGCCTCACTGGGCAACCTCTGCCAGTGTTTCACCACCCTCATGATAACAAATGCCAATGGCTTCCCATTTCTAACTCTCTTCTGCCCCACATGTGCACAAATATCTGCTGTGCTGTGGCAGCTGGAGCTTGCCAGTGCCTTAGGGCCAGGAGCATCAGCAGCAGATGGCGTGGAACACTGAATTTTGGACATCAGTAAACCTAGTTGTACTGTACTTACACCACTGGTAAGCCTTGGCCCTGCCCTGAGGTGGGAAGGGTGCCTGGGACGTATTTCCTTCTTTATCCAGGCTGGGAAGCACACAGAAAGGAGTTGCAATGTGCCTTGACTGGGGTGAGTGGGGCTGTCAGGAGGCAGCCAGGAGAGGGCTTGTTCCCTATTGGGTGCTGGTAGAGGAGCAGAGGCTTCTCCCTGACTCTTGTTAAACACTGAGCTGAAATGCAAAGTGGTGGAAAAATATAAGGAAAATAAGGCAGGAAGTAGCATTAGATATATTGATAACTTGGGCAAATCACTCCTGTGGACCTTCTTTGATTACGTTATGTGTTCAGTCTTATTAAGTGCTGCTATCACACAAGTATAATAAAACAAGAATATATAAATGGAAGGAATTAAGAGCCATCCTATTGGGACCAATTTAATCTTTGCTTCATTTAAAAGGAGAACATGGCTCCCTTATCTAATGTGCATAAAATTGCTCTTTATTCCCCAGGTTTACATAGAGATGACAGATCTATATAAAAATGGATCTGCTCCTTTTCCCCATTCTGTTGTGAGAAGAGCCACTTTCCACCACATCTCTGTTCTGGACACTTGAAGTAGCGTCTCCCCTCTGCCCTATGGTGTTTCTGTGAAAGGAGAATGAGGATGTGGCAGCATCCTTTGGAAGACACAACTCCAGCAGCGGCTGGTTGAAGGAAGACAGCAACGAGACCAGTTCCAGGTAGCTCTTGCTCAGCGGCATGTGGTGGTGGAAGTGGGAATGGGCTGAAACCCACCCAAAACAGCCCCTCCCAAGGGCACTCCACTCCCATCCATCTTTGCCAGCTTTACTTTTGGGGAGTTACAGAGCAAATACTCAGAGGTTTCTGTGCTGTACAAGACAGGCAGGAAACCACAAAGTCTCCTGTGAACTGTCATGTTCAGGCCACTCAGAGTGAAGAGGAAACACAGTTTTATTGGGGAATTACCGAAAGCAAAGACGCCCCTGCCAGGACAAGGGTCCTGCTGAGCTGCCCTGTAGGTGGGAGCAGCCCTGGACTTCCTCCCCAGGAAAGGCTGAACCATGGTCTCAAGGGTGTTGGGAGAAGATTTAGAGCAACCACCACAAGCCATTTCTGTCTTCACAGATTCAGATTTCTAAGTTAGAACTCAGTTATCACCAGAAAACAGACTTTCCCACACCCAAAGATATAAACTGAAGCTGAAATGTGGATCTCAGTCAAACACAGTTTCCCTGCCAAACTTCTCACTGGTCCTGTTACCATCTCTGAGTAGGACCCAAGTCACTGTGATTTCACATCCCTGCCCAGATGAAATCATGTCCTCTTCTACAGGACATTCAGAAATGGGGACTATGTCCTCTCTTCCTCACCTCTGAGCTGGGAAAAAAAGAGGTATTTGTGCTTTCTAACATGCTGAAAGCATCAGAGGACTCCCTGCTCTTTCAAACCAACTATCATAAGTGCAATTTCAAAGTATTTCTCTCTACTAATATCCAGTGGCTTTTAAAAAAGCAGCTTCCAGCACTGCTGGATTGGCTAATGCCTAATTAGCTAATGGTTAATGATGCTCCTGTGAGCGAGGCTGACATTTCACTCTGTAATTATCACCTAGGCTGGTATCACGTCCTGCAGTGGGCAGTGGAGGGTGCCTTGGGACATGCCCATGGAATGGCAGGTCTGGAGTGCTGCTCCCAGGCTGCCCCCTGGGCCGAGGACACATGGCCCCTGTGCTGGCACAGCCACGGCCACTGCTCCACCCCAACTGGAGCAGCACAGGCATGGCTTTGGCATGGCTGCCCTTCCCCACACACAGCCTCATTCTCCACCCCCAAGTTTATATATCTGAGCCAAAAAAGGGGAATTTTGCTGGGACTTCCAGCTGCCAGGCAACCTGTGAGCAGCTCTGCCCTGGTTCACAGGTCTATGTCCCAATCCAGGAGGCACTGGAGGAGCTGGAGAAATCACTCTCTGCTTTGCTGGGACTCATCAGGAAGCCTTCAGGAATAACCATTCAGTGTAACACTCTGAGGCTGAAGGCTTATGTGCTGTATTAACTCTAAAAAAGTCAAAGTCCTCTCTTTGAGAAGATCTGGGATCCAACACACTGTTAGGAAAGATCTTATACCATGTTTTAGTCTCCAGACTAAACTGTCTTTTTTGTTTTACAGGGACGACTCAGTTTTGTTCCTTGGGCCACCAGAGAGTGAACACCAATTTATAGGTTTCAGGGAGGGTAATTCCAGTGTGTTTAAGTGCAAAATCAATCTGGAGTCTCTGCTTTTCTTTTCCCTAGCCCCTGCCCTACCCACCACCCTGGGACACCCTCTCCAAAGACAAGCCTGCAGCCTTAGGGTCCATCTCAAAATCTCCATTGCCAACTGCAACTCTTAGGACAAAAAAATTACTAGAGGACCTGTTAAACAAAGAACCACCACTGAAAACTTTCACCCAGTTTCCTGGGGTTTTAGGGATGCCAGCAGCCTCGTGCTCCCACAGTGCAGGGAGACTGCTGGGGAGCTACTCCAGGTGTTGGGAGAGCTCCCACATGGACACAGCACTGGAGGATCCCTGCTAGGTTTTTCTCCTATCAATCTCCAAATCTATGGTTTCATCCACTGCAAGTCTGACTTCTTAGACATGCTAAGTACTCCTAGTTAAAGGAATTTGCTGGAGCTGAGCATTTCCAGGGACAGAAGGGAGGCACACATGAGCTGTGACACTGAAACAGAGATGCTCCTGCTCTGGGGAAGCCTGACCCAGCTCTTCCATCGACAACCCTTGGCAACAGCACCAGACACACCCCCTGCACACCTCTGCTTTTCCACTTTCATTTTTCTGCAGAAGGTGGGGAGATGTGCAAGTGCTGGCGAAGGCTGCTGGTGTCAGAGGGTGTGTGTGAAAACAGGAGTTCCTGCAAATACAGCACTCAACTGGCAGATTAAAAAATAATAAAAATAATAATAAATAATAATAAATATGGTTATTAATGAGCAGAAGGAGCCCCTGGAGCTCTGGGAGATACATTAGCTGTTTGAACAAGCAGATATTTCTGTCCCTCCCTCCCTATGTAATCAACGTGTATTTATTTCTTTATTTAGCTCAATGCTCACCCTTTGAGGAGAAGATGAAAGTGTCAAGATGATCCTCTCCTTATCATGCCCCGCACAAGGGAAAGCTTTGA
Organism: Falcunculus frontatus; assembly: GCA_013398115.1. Classification (NCBI taxonomy): domain Eukaryota; kingdom Metazoa; phylum Chordata; class Aves; order Passeriformes; genus Falcunculus; species Falcunculus frontatus. The sequence goes on along the minus strand of VZRV01002237.1, from coordinate 377,619 downwards.
AGATACAATATGCAGAAACACTGGGCTCTCTGGTGACTTCTCCAGATTTAATTAGCCCAACCTTCTGCATGGATCCTGCCTCCCCCTCCAGACAGCCCTTTTTTCCCCCCTCCCCAGCCTCAGACATGCTTCTGGACTCACTGGCAAAATAGCAGCTGCTCAAGCCCTCCGTTCAATTCGGAGCTTGGCTCTCTGAGATGAGCTAAAAAAAAATGCCACCCCAAAGATGGAGCTGCTTTTAGCATTATACACGAGCTGCAACTGCCAAGGAAAGTTTATCTTGGAGCCAATGTGAGCTCTGTTGCTCCAAGTTAAATATTTCCATTTAAAAAGTAGAATGAACTATACTGTGGGACTTCCAATTGCTTCCTGAAATATTAAGAAGGAATATCTTTAAACATTAATATTTTGTTACAGTGCTGAAGCCTTTCGAAGGGAAGGTTATTTTTTAGAGCTGTGTATTTTTCTCTGCATAATTGGAGCCTCTGATCTGTGCTTGTATTCTGTGCTCCCAAAAAGTCACTGCACACCAGCAACCTTCCTTCCACAGCAATCAATAAAAATCCTTCCTTTTTCTCTTCCCTGCTATTCCTGCTGGTAGGAGGCATATGCCAAGGGCACCGTGTTTGAGCCTTTGAGGTGAGTGTCCCACCATGTGCTGAACCTCAGTGACCCCACAGGGCTGCCGAGAGCCTCGTCCTGCTCGTTCTGTTGCACCCACATCCACTGACACATCCATGGATGTGCTCCACCAGCAGTGGGAGCTTGCACCCAGCCAGGCCTTCCCTGTACCCCAGCCCATGGCCCATCCATCTTCTCTGACACCAGGGAAGCAGCTACTGAAAGGGCAGATCAGGAGAGCAGATTTAATGCTACTTTCATGGTAGGGAAGGGAAAAAAAAAATTAAAAAAAGAAGAAGAAGAAGAAAAAGAGAGAGAAAAATTATGTTGCTTCCAGGCCATTTACATGTTCATTTCTCAAGAGAATGTGACACTTTATCCTTTTTCTCAAATTAACTTCTGTGTCACAGGCGGAATAAAAAGATTCGATAGATGGGAACTGAAACATAGCGAAATGAAAGACTGGGAGCCGGCGTGCACAGAGCGTATGTTTGTGATCTATAGGAGCCAGGGGAGGGACAGCAGTGCAGCCCTGCTATGTCAACCATTGTTCAGCAGCTTGGTATGTTGGCTTAATCATACAAGGTCTCCCAGAGGTCCTTTTTTCCAGATTTTTTTTTCGCCCCCCTTCAGGGCAAACAAAATGCTTTCCTGAGCAGGCAGCTGGAGCTGCTTAACCATTCATATTCTCTGTGGGAGAGTCCCCAGGGATGAAGAGCTGCTCCTCAGCTGGATGGTCAGCTCAGGGGGGACATCAGAGCCAGCAGGACAGCCCCAGCACTCACACTGGAGGCGTGGGCAGGTCCTTGCCCACAGACTCAGCACGGGTTGGCACCAGAGGCACAGGGAGCAGCGATTCAAAATGTAGCAGAAAGAACCTGAAAAAGGATTACAGAAATGAGGGGTTTGTATGAGGCACTAGGCAGGGTGACATCGTGTGACACTCAGTCAACACCACAGCTGAGCTGAAGCTCTGTTTTCACACCAGTGTTACCCACATTTCCCATCCGAGCCCTAGGACCCATCCAGTGACAGCCTGAGAGAGTGGGGGTTGTTCAGCCTGCAGAAGAGTTCGGGGAGACCCTACAGCACCTAAAGGGTACCTAAAGGGGCTCCAGGAGAGCCAGGGAAGGACTTGGGACAAGGGCCTGGAGTGACAGGACAAGGGGGAATGGCTTCCCACTGCCAGAGGGCAGGGTTAGATGGGATATTGGGAAGGAATTCCTGGCTGTTGAGGGGGGTGAGGCCCTGGCACAGGGTGCCCAGAGCAGCTGTGGCTGCCCCTGGATCCCTGGCAGTGTCCAAGGCCAGGCTGGACGGGGCTTGGAGCAGCCTGGGACAGTGGAAGGTGTCCCTGCCATGGCAGATGAGTTGGAACGAGATGAGCCTTAAGGTCCCTTCCAGCCCAAACCAACTGTGATGATCCCATGGATTTTGCTGTCCTTGGCTGGCTGTGTGCCCTTAGGGTACTTTTCTGAAGCACCCATGGCCATCAGCCTTGATCTACTGGGACACCCCAGCATTTTGCTTTCTGCAAAATGAGCCAAGTCCTGCTCCTTCAGTATCACTGCAAGGGGCAGCCAAATCCCAGCCCGGGCAGTGGAGGCAAGCCCTTAACCCAGAGAGTTCCTGGTGTAGTGAGTATATATTGCTGTTAATTGGTCACGTAACTTCAAAAAATCAGAGGGATTTTTTGGGCGTTGGAGGAGGATGGGGAAGAAAGAGCAGAATGAGAGATCATTTCTCTGTGAGATCTGACTCCCAGCTGGCTTAAGCACTGACCTCCACAGCTGTGCTATGGGGAAGTACAGCTGGCTTCTCCGGGTCACATACGGTTTGGGGTTTTCTGGAGGGTTTGTGTTATTTTTTATTATTTTGTGGGCTTGTGCCCTCAGAAAGAAAAACTCAGCACCTTGCCTTCACACTTCCCTTCTGCAGCAGCAGAGAGAGGGTGTTAAAGCCCATGCCTCCAGCTCCACTTAAAGCTTCATAAACTGTAATACCCACTTCAACTCCATTCCCATTCCTGGTCAAGATGGCTTTGGAAAACCAGTTCTGAGACAGCAGAAGCCTGTCTGTCCCTCAGGCATCCCCATTCCTTGGGAATGCAGCGCTCTGGCTGTGCTTAGGACACCATGAGTCAGTGTTTTAGGGACCTCCTGCACCTCCAGCCCCAAACCCTGTGGGCTGGACACCCCTCACTGCGGCCTGGTGTGAACAGCCCCAGCCCAGGAAACCTGTGCGGGAGGTGACAACGTGGAGCTGCTGTGGGCTGACACGCAGGGCAGGACACCCTGAGGCACAACGGGCAGCTGGGAATGATTTGTCTGTCTAGGATTGCAATTAAACCTCAAGGGCCAGAAGTATTTAAGTATTTTGGTTCAGGGCTTTTTTTGGTTTCTGGGTGTGCAGCTGAAGGGACCTTTGACCTTGATGGTGCACTCAAGGAGCGAAAAGGGATGTCAGTGTCCCTTCAGAGAGATCCAGAACATGCACATCACTGCAGCAGTGGGATTTGTTTCACTTTGAGTGTCCATAGCGTATTTAGCTCTATCAGATTTCACCCTGATCACCCCTAAGTACCTGGGGGAATGTGGGTGTTCCCAGGACATGATTCCCCTCTCATAACGTGGACATGTGACGTTGGACAAGACACATTGCACATCCCACATTGCCTGTTCCTCCCCAGCACTACTGAGGCTGCAGGACAGCCCCAGCTGAGGATCCCACTCCACAGGGTCTCTTTGTCAACCTCAGCCCCAGCCTTCACTCCACCAGCATAAAAGGAAAGCAAAACATTATTAATTGTAGTGTACAAGCTAAAGAAATTTGAGGAGAATTTCCATTTTGAAGAAGAAAATGTACTTGCCACTACAAAAGCATTATTCTAGTTTGACATTTCAACTCTTTTTTGTTTTTTGGTTTTTGGGGTTTTTTTGTTTGGTTGGGTTTTTTTGCAAAAGCTTGAAAGAAAGAAGCCAGAGGAAAAGAAAAGCTCTTCTTCCCAGCTTCCTGCAAAATTCAAATGGAGGACCCTTGCCTTTCCCACCAGCTGCAGAATGTAGGTCAAGTCCTGTCTGTGCTCTCAGGGACAGGATTTACAGTGCAGAAAATTGGGCAGCAACAACAGACGAGGCTCCCAGTGCCCCTGGCTGGGCCATCGATCAGGAGAGGACACGGGACAGGTTCTGACACTGATGGTCCCCCCACACTCGGGACCTGCACTGCTTCAGTCACAGCAGCCTGGAAAACAGCCCAACCCTGCCCCAAGGCAATCACAGCTCTGCTGGCTAAAAGGAGCCACGAAATCTTTTCTCCAGATCAATTTCAACTCCTAATCAAAGACAGCTACAAAGATAAACTCTGAGTTTAACACGGACCTTGAATCCACAAAACACTGTTCAGCTGGACGGCACTGTGAGAGTGGGAAGTGTGAGAGGAGCTGGGGAGCAGCTGACTGTGGTTTGTGTCTGCCCCATGTTCCACCTCACCCGGATGGGGCAAAGGGCTTTCTGCATCTTCACCTGCTAAAAATATCCAAGGCTGGAAGTTAAAAGAAATTAAATATTTAGCAGTTGCATGAAGGCACCTTGGGATGAAAGTGTATGGATACAAAGCTGTCATCCCTTCATCATCATATTTTTTATGTAGCAGACGTGTCTCGTCGGCAAGGCAACTTTTGTGTTTTAAATCAGCCTCATAAATCTCATTAAGATGCCTTTTCTAAACCATCCATGCCAAAAAACCAGGAACAGGCACCCACTGGATGTCACCCCAGGTCCCTTAGGGTTCTTCTCACCACAGCTCTCAGCAGGAGCTCATTGGACACTTCCCACTGGGACGTTTCATGATGCCTCCTGAGATATCAACAGCAGGACCAGCACACATCTGGCTTCACTAGAAAGACTCCTGAAGATTTTAAACATGCGTTACCTCCAGAGTTTCTTTCCCCACTATAAACACAACAAAACAAACCCATTTTTAAGCTTGTGGCCACGGAGAGCTGTAACCTGGCAAATTCATCTGGGCTTAACTCCAGCTGGGAGGCTGGGTGGATGAACAGATGTGTCTTGCAAAATGACTCAGGTTTAGACCAGCCCTTACACATGCAATGCAACAGCCTCATCTCTGGGTGTGCCACCAGAACCTCCTCCTCTGGGAAAGGAGGGTGGGCTGGACATCACGGGGTCAGGTTTTAACCCAGATCATTTGTCTGTGTTGAGGCAGAATGAAGTCAAACATCACTGGTTTCCCAGAAGCAGAGCAGAGCTGTGGGAAACACACAGTTAAGATATATATATATATATATAGATATATATATTTTTTTTTTTAAATGCACAATACTGTATTTCTGGGGAATCTTTAATTCAAACTGATTAAATAATGATCCCCTGTAGTGATGTACCCTTTCAAATACCCACTCAAGGAGTAATTCAGTGTGCTGGCAGCACTACAGGCTCACTGCACATCTCACACGAGCTTGCAGGACTTTGACATCCTCTTACAGGGGCAATGTCTCCCTCTTCAATAGCACAACCAATTTAATTTAGTGCTGGCTTTGCTGTCCCATATACACTCTCCTTTTTCAAGCACACCGCCTCCATGACATTTGGTGGCATCTGGCCCACAGCTGTTTCTCAGGGGGTCCCACCAGCCTCTGGAGCAGAGATATACCTCATTTTCCTGGCAGCAGAATCCATAGGAGCCGCTATCAGCCTTGTCCAAGTGTGGGAAGGGAGGGATGGAGGGAATGGATGGAGTCCACATTGCACCCCCAGGTGCAGTGTGTGCATGGGTGGTTTTCCAGACAGCTGCCTCCCGAATCAACACAACCTGCTGAGCCTCTCCAGGGCTAAGGACAGCATCTTCACACCAGGTACAGGTCTGCCAGAGATCTGATTTTTAAGGGTCACTCTCCCTGGGGCTCTCTGACTACACATGGATGAAAACAGTCCAGAAATAAGGATTTGGGGGCAAGGAGGAGGAGCATTTGTTTGAGTTGACACACTCTGTCCACCCTGGATCTGTTGGGAGAAGGCATTTCCATCAGTGAGAGAGGCAAAGGAGACTGTTCCACACAGACCCAGAGCACAGGGTTTGCTCTGTGGGGCAGCCCTGGCACCTCTCTCTCTCTTGCTACACTCTGGCCACTGAGTAAAAGGAGGCAGATTAGGCAGAAAAGGGAGGAAAAAGCAGTGCTGCAGTCAGTTCCCGGCCTGCAGCCTCTCCAGAGCCCCCGGGGGCAGAGGGCAGGGACACAGCAGCAGTCTCAGCTCCGAGCTTTCCCCTGCCCATCCCAAGTCCTTGTGCAGAGACATCAGCAGGGCTGAAGGGCCGTGAAGGGCCACGGTTCCTCTTTCCTGGTGAAATCAGCTTTTCCACCATGCTACCAGGCTTGATTGGTGAGGGACATTCGTGTACCTGTGCCCAGGGTATGGTGTGGGTACACAGGGTCCCTGCCTCACTCACATCAGTGGCACACAGGTCTGATGCCAGTGGGTTTAAGAGGCACGTGCAGGACCTGGTGGCCAGCAGAGCTCCTGAAAGGAGCATTTGGAGGCCATTTATCCCCTTAACCTGAATCCAGTTCCCGCCCAGGCAGCAGCAGGCACTATACCCCCACAAAAGGCTTTTGGAAGTTGCGCTCCCCCTGCTCTCCCTGTTGCAGGATTTAGCAGGTCCTGGGAGGTCACTGTCAATTTTAGGGACACCCTTTGGGAGACAACAGTGGGTTTACTGTTTTTCTTACAGATTTTATGTGCCTGAGAGTGAGATCAGTTATTTTCTCCCCACTGGCACAGGTAGGATGTGGTTTTCGGGAGGAGAGGAGCCTGTTCACACACCCAAACTCCTGCCCTTTCCACAGCAGCAACACTCCATGGCATCCAGAACCTCACACAGTGACACAGGAATGCTCAGCTCAAGGCATGTCTGCAGAGGCAGCCCCCGGAATTCAGAGACATGTCCTGCTGAAATCCTTCATATGGCAACCCCCTAACTCCCTCTCCTCCAGTTTTCCTATGTTTCAGCCCAAGATCATCCCTTGCTGCTTTATTTATTCCGGGCATAAACATCCCTGGCAGCATTCATCAGTGGATAGACAGGTCTCCCTCAGTTCCTCTGCCCAATTAGTGCCACTCTGCCGCGTGCAAGAAGGAGCAGGAGCCCCCCCCGGCCACAGAAGGCAGCTCAGCATCGCCCGTGGCTACATGATGCATCACACCTTGCCTGCCTCTCACTGTCTTGGGTTAGCTGAACCCAATGAATATTTCAATAGGCTCTGCTTGCCCAGGATACTATTAATTTTGGAGTCCCTATAATCCAATTCCTTTTCCTCCAAGTGGGTGGTGATTATTAATTTCACAAGCTATGCTTCCACTAGCTCCTTCCCAGTCCCTTGTGGCTGAGGAATATTAATCCACGTTCATCCTGTCATTCAGCTGCCCAGGAGACTCTGGTGTGAATAGTATTATTATTAATACCACTGCTCCACACGTGGTTATAGCAACTTAAAGACACACAGGCGGGTTGCAAAGGTCATTTGCAGAATAGCACCTCAATCCTGATGTTCAGAAAAATAAAATAGGGCCCAGGCAGTGCTTTTTGAAGATGTTTCTCCAGGTCCTGGACCTGCTGTTGCTGGTCCTGCCTTGCCAGGGCACAGGTGATAGACAATCGCAGAAAATCTTGGACCTGTGAAGGTCCAAGAGCAGAATATGAGCTGCAGCCTTGTCCCAGCTGTATCTGGCAGCCAGCAAGGAGCAAATATTTTTGTCCTCCTTTTGGGGAAATTGGGGAAAAAAAATTTATAAAATCCAAACATGACCTCTCTACTTAAATAAAGTGCCGTAATACCCTGGAATGTAATCACTTTTGACACCTCAACCTTATTATCAAATTTGCTTGAAATTAGGCAATTCATTTGTGTTCTGCTGGGAAGGCAGAGGGTGGAAGAAAGCAGCTGAAGCATTTCTTTCCAGAGCAAAAAAGCCTTTCCCAGGCAGCCAGGTTTACCCAGGCAGGCGAGACACATTTCAATCAAATATCTTATGGAGGGGTTTGACAACACATCAAGGTTCCCTTCAGCGTGGGGCGCTAAATGGCAGAGAGATAAACAGAAAAAAGAAAGCCAAGAAATGCAGCATTAAATGATAAACAGCCCCCGAGGTCTCCTGCTCTCTCACAAGGGTCAGGGCATCCAGCAGGTGACAGAGGGAGGAAGGGGCAGGGAGTGAGGCAGGGCTAAAGGACCCTCCATGGATCACGGGCTCAACGTGTGGAATCTCCACACTGGTGCTGGAAGGCAGAGCACTAGCAGGGCTGCTCTGGGGGCAGAGCAGAGCATCTCCACAGCTGCAAACCCTCCTGAATCACCCTGCTCCTCTCTCAGCCAACACTGCACATGTGCTTCTACCCCATAATAAACACCAGTGCAAGCGAGAGCCTGCCTCACACCTGAGCTTGTCTCGTTTGCACAAGGGCTGCGGCACAAGCCATGGTGCAAAGAGGCCCCTTTTCAAGGCAGTGAAGGCCGACAGCATCTGAAACCAGAGCATGTTTTAGTTTTGTTACTGTACACTTTTGGCAGCTGAGATGGGCTGGAGGCTTCACAGATGTAACTATTTTCCCAGTTTTTCCTCCTAGAAGAATGCAGCTTTCCCAGATTGTCAGCACTTCAGCCAGCACAGCCCCAGCAAATGCACCAACACAATTACAAACGCAGAGGAGGGGAAAGATCCCCTCCCAGCCCTTGGTCCCAAGAGGACAAGAAGTCAAATCCCAGACCTGCTGAGTCCCACTGTGGGTGGCAAACTCTTGGTTTTCCAGATGTTGCACAGCCCAGGCTGCCAGATGTCCCAAAGTCCCAACCCCACAGCCCCTGCATGGACAGGGTGGCTTGGCACAGAGCAGGGACCCAGCTGGGATGCATCAGCCTTGCAGTGCGGATGCAGGCAGCCCTCACTGCAGGAGGGAAGGATTTCAGCCCCTCATTTACTCTTCCAAAGAATCATAGAAAGGTTTGGGTTGGAAGGGAGCTTTAAAGTTCATCCAGTCCAACCCCCCTGCAGCGAGCAGGGACTTAACTTGACCAAATCATTGTTCAGAGCCCCATCCAGCCTGACCTTGAATGTGTCCAGGAATGGGGCATCCAATGTCTCTCTGAGGAGCCTGTTCCATAAATAATAAACAAACAAGTACTCACTGTGGCCAGTAAGCCCCTGTTCACTGGAAGCCATTCCCTTTATAACTTTTCCTACCAACACAGTGAACTCACAGCTTCTCATCCCACCCTTTTCCTCCATCCCTGCCTGCTGAGCCCAGACAATCAACAATTAGCTGCTCCTGGTTTGAAGGCTTTCCTTGATTCCTGTTAAAGGCCCCATCAGCTGAACACAGCAGGTTCCCATGAGCTGCCCCAGTGCGACTGGGCTCAAAAAGCTCCTCTCCAGCAGAAGAGCTCTACAGGGGGGTTGAATGTGGCACAAGGGCTTAGCACCCACTCTCTGCAGGTGTCACCTGCAGGGTGAGATTTGGCTCTGTAGCCAGCAGACAGCTCCTGGGTAACCTGGACCCTGCCTGCACCCCTAAGAATTTCCAAAGCATCCTACAATCATAGAAGCACGGAATCCCAGAATGGGTTGGGGTTGGAAAGGACCTTAAAGCCCATCCAGTCCCACCCCTGCCATGGGCAGGGACACCTTCCACTGTCCCAGGCTGCTCCAAGCCCCGTCCAACCTGGCCTTGGACACTGCAGCCACAGCTTCTCCGGGCACCCTGTGCCAGGGCCTCCCCACCCTCACAGGGAACAATTCCTTCCCAATATCCCATCCATCTGTGCCCTCTGGCTGTGGGAAGCCATTCTCCCTTGTCTCATCCCTCCATCCCTTGTCCCAAGTCCCTCTCCAGCTCTCCTGAATCCCCTTAAGGCACTGGGAGTGGTTCTAAGGTTTCCCCAGAGCCTTTTCTTCTCCAGACTGGACACCCCCAGCTCTTCCAGCTCATCCCCATAGCAGAGCTGCTCCATCCCTCTGATCATCTTCATGGCCTCTTCTGTACTCTCTTGAGCAGGTCCATGTCCTTCCTGTGCTGAGGACCCCAAAGCTGGATGCAGTGGAGACCCAGGTGGGGTCTCATGGGAACAGAGTACTAATACTGTGCCAAGCAAAGTTCTCCTGAGCCTTGTTAACTCCAGTGAGATTTCTGTAGGGGCTCCCAGGAAGCTGTGCTTCACTGGAGCCACTACAAGCTTTCTAGACCTTTTCCAGAGGTCTGGAGAAGAGCTGTGTCCTGGGCTGTCACAGCCCAGGAGCATCTGAACTCTGCACTGCTCACTCATGACCTGAGCTATGCGAGACAATCCTTCCCCCATACCACTGCTTTGACAAAAGGACCTAATCTGGATGACTAGTGCTGATATTGGTGTTTGGCATATGATGCCTTGCTCTAAATGAGCTTAATTACAACTCACACAGGTTGCAGATTAACAGTAGGTGGAGAAAGGCAAACTGTGAATGTCTGTATCTGTGCTGCTGCGGAGCAATGGCAGGCTCTGAGCAGGCTGGATGGGCTTGGAGCAACCTGGTCTTGGGGTAGGTGCATGGCAGGGGGATGGGAATGAGATGAGCCTTAAGGCCCCTTCCAGTCCAAACCATCCTGGGATTCTGTGACTCTTCCACTTCAGCCCTACCAGTGATACCTCATGAGTGATACCTGAGGGAGAGGGATGGGTTTGAGAAGTGATTTAGAGACTAAAATTAATTTTTTTAAGTGATACAGGCCTTTGGGATTTAGAATCCCATTGAACGTCATTTACATTTAGGTTCTTGTATACATAAGTCATATTTCAGTAACATTTGAGGCTGATTCTGATGCTCATTATGGGATGGAGTGGGTCAACAGAGACCCCACAGTGTCTAGAAGTCCTTCTGAGGAACAAGGGGAAAAAAAGCCTTTGGTCCCTAACCTGGTAACTTCTCCTGAAAGATTATTAGGAAGTCCAAGAATCTCTTAAGCTGTGTGTGAGACTTTGTGAAGGTTCTATTTTAACATGGGCTGCATAGACAGGCACGGAGACTTTTGCTTTTGCCTTCAACCCTGCATGTGCTCTCTGCCTGAGCCTGCACTCAGCATCCAGCCACAGGTCTCCCTGTTTTAATGGGACTTCACTGGTTTCAGGAGTCCTGAAGGGTGGGGGTGCCAATCCTACAAGGAATCTCTCCCTTTGGTCCAGGGATATGCTAAAACTCCCTCCGAAATGTCATTGCCATTCATTAGGAGAGTGAGAGATTTGAATATGTCCTTAAGTGTTGGCTTTAGAGATATTTCAGCAGCTGATCATTACTTCTACATGTAAAAGGCAATAAAAAGGAAAAATTAAGCCAAGAGTGATGATCTCACTTGCTTTTATTAAGACAGCCATTAATTCTGGCATGATGTGGGTTGATAAAACCTGCTCTCACATGAGCACTGCTATTGTCTGAAGCAGTCCCAGGGAATTGCTGGTCTGGCTCCAGCCTGGAAATGCAGGATGCAGGGGGAGATCAGAGCTCCTCAGCTCTCTGTAGGGTGTGCAAGAACCTCTGATGGGGTCTGCACTCTGAAGAGAGGAAGGGAGCAAAGCTTGGAGAAATAAAGTGAGGTTTTTGACTTATTTTACAGGCAGGAAAGAGGAGGTCTGAGGCTTATGGAGGATGTTTGGGAAAAGCCTGAATCCAGTCTTCTTTCCCCACAAAGTGACAGACACAAAGTTCCTTTGCAGTCCTGAGGTAATTCAGTTTTCCTTCTAACTCGCCATGGGGGCAGTTCCTTAAATCTGGCTCAGTGTCCCATTACAAAACAGAGATTATAATCCTAGCCTGACTCAGCATTAATCCTTGCTAGATTGCAAAGCACTTTTTTGTTTTCTCTCTAAAATTAGCAACATCCCCCCGCTCCGACACTATCACAGCAGAAACAGAGTGTAGATAGCAAAATACAAGAAATAACACCAGTTGCAAGAGCAGCTCATTTTCTGCTCAAGTACACCCTAGTTTTGGCACCAGAAACAACACTTTTGTGGACTTCCAGGTGTTAAGAGGCTGAGCAAACACTGGTTTCCTCTGGCCTGCCTCCCTGCCACTCTGGATGGAAATGCCCTTCTTCCTGCAGCGTGTCTGAGCTGATGGACTAAGGGGTGCAGTGCCCTGCTGCTCTTGCTCTCTGCCCACTGAGCTGAATTAGGTGTAGAAACAGCTGTAGGTTGTCTCCATGTCTTCCCAGTGCCAGAGGAAAACCAGGATGTTTTACTAAGCGTATTACAGCACTGTCTCGTTGGGATATTTCCTGGCAGTTAACATCTTGCTGGATCAAATACCTTCGGCTTTGCCTGGGGCCCTAAGATCATGCAGGCATTTAACTGCCAGGAAAAATACCCTCTCTGTTGGTGACTGCAATTTAATTAGTGCAGCTTTTCTAAGGCAGGGGATTAGGAGACTGGCATTTGAAGAAACACCTTCACCCCTGCCAAGTCATCCCAAAGAGCTTTACAAAGCACTGAAGGATGATAACAGCAGCACGATGTCCAGGTAAGCCAGCCCAGCGAGGGCCAGGTACTGCTCTCACTCACTCAGCAGGAGATGATGGGATTCCTAAAGAGTAGGATTGCCCTAAAAAACTAATGTTTTGCACTCTAAAATGTACCTTTGGTGCCCTATTCTCCTGCCAGACAGGTTTTGCTGCATCAGCCTTGTACTGGCCATGGACTCAGCCACAAGTCTGATGGTGGCAGTGAAGCTGGGTGAGCCTAAGGGACCAAGGGAGTTTGGGACCCAAATTCCCGTGTCTGTGCCCTTGGGGCCCTTTCACTGCAGTAGGTCAGTGGGGATGGGAATGTCCCTGAGCACTCAGGTGGGTTCAGCCGTGTCTGTGGTTAAGCTGCACTGCCCAGTGTGCTCCCAGTGCCTTGGCACACCTGGAGCTGGCATGTCACAGGGCTTTTTCCCACCAGGAATGCTACATCCACCACCCCATTTCACAGGCTGCAGACACACACTTCGACCCTTACATGTCAGCTTTTGTGCCCTGAAGTGGCCCAGGACACATTTAATTTGTTAATCCTGGTGCAATAAATCTTCCTCCAGCCATGAGCAGTGGTACCCTACAGTAATGTCACGGAAACATTGATTTCTCCTTATATCCCTTGGGTGAAGTCCTGCTCACCTTGTTTCACTTGAAAGGATATGTGAGGCAAGGAAAGAGCAAACATCTTTTAACACATTCACAACAAAACCCCATGTTCTGCTGGTCTCCCCAAACCTTCTTGCATTTGTGGCAATGAAGGAAAAAGTGTAGGTTTGGATTAGAAATTGGGAAGAAATCCTTCCCTGTGAGGGTGATGAGGCCATGGCACAGGATGCCCAGAGAAGCTGTGGCTGCCCCATCTCTGGAAGTGTCCAAGGCCGGGTTGGATGGGGCTTGGAGCAACCTGGGATAGTGGGAGGTGTCCCTGCCCATGGCAGGGGGGGGAATGAGATGATCTTTAAGGTCCTTTCCAACCCAAACCGTTCTGGGATTCTGTAAAATACAACTCTCCAGGGTGCTTTTTCTGGTGTTAGAATTAAGGTTCCTATAGGAGAAAAAGGCAGCCAAAGATTGCTGAGGGTAAAACTCTTATTAAAATGGAGTTGAAAGAATGGGGCTGCAGCTTTACTTGCCTAGGCGTGGAGAAGGTCATTGTATGAAAATCCCAATCCCCTGCTCTGCCATGCAGCAAACTCCAGCTTCTCTCAGCACCTCTCCCAGATTTGGTCCATGGAGACAGAGGAGATCATGCAGCCTCCCAGAACACACAGCAGAAATTACAGAATGTATGGGACTGAAGATTGTCATTTAATAGAGCTGAGCCAACCTGTTCATTATTTAATGATTGCATTGATAACCACAGCAGAAAGCTGATAAAAGCACAGCCCTGGCTCTAAACCACCCTGTGCTCTACTTATTAAGTGCAGTGACACAACATATTGAACTGAATATATTGGAATGTAAATAGAGCATACTTTAGCATACAAGTAATTATTGCATTTAGAACCTATTGCTGCTCTAGGTGTCTTAGATTAATTTAGCACCACTCATGTGAACAGAGGCAAAACAGGGTGTAAACACATGGTGGTGTGATGATCAGCTGCTCCTCCTAGTGCACATCAATCCCTTCACCCCAGCAGAGAGGAAGGGAACACAGCAGCTGCTTCATGCCTCTCCATCATTATATCTGCCTTTTCTCAGGGCTGTAACCCAGACCCAGTCACTGCTGTTCCTAAACCACCCCAGGACCACAGCTCAGCCTGTCTGGTTACTCACTCCCAGGGCTGTCCCACCACAGCCAGCTCACCAGGCTGAGCTGCAAAAGCTGTCAAACCAGCAGGAATGAGGTGGGAACCATGAAACACTTTGCTGACAGCAAATACGCTTTGTGTTTGTTTAGGAAATGTAGTGGAGGGTGATTTGATACAATTTACCTTTGTCCTTAGAGAAAACTCTGGTTCTGAGTGTTTTCCCCCGCACTGGTTTTGGTGGCCCAATGCTGACAGTACCACCTCAGCCAGTGCCCAGGGCTCAAGGAGAGCCAGCACAGGGCAGGGCCTGCCTGCTCTGGGGCATCTCACTGAATCACTCTCCAGTGAAATACTCTGCTCTGCTAACACCAGGCAGCCACTCCACTTCATCACTCCTCTCTCTACCCCAGTGTGAGTGATTCTTACTTTTCTACTGCATGAGCAAACAGCCAGTATTTATTTTTAGAACAGCCCCATGGGGCTGCAGAGCTGGACATTGCCCAGTGGAGCAGAGAGGGCTGGAGGCACCGAGAGCTCAACAAGCTTGGGGTAATGCAAATAGCAGTGCAACTGCTGCAGCTCCTTTGTACCCAGCCTGGCCTTCCTAAGAGGTGTTAAGACACAAGGGAATTTAAGAGCTTGTAGAACATCCTGTTATTAAACAGGTGATGCTGCACCAGCAAAATATTTTGTGAGCATTGATGTTGCTCACAGCTGTGTCCAGAAGAGGGTTATTCTGCTCTGGTTAGACCTTTTATGTCTCTTGTAATCTGAGTTGATGCTGTGCTGACACAGGTGCTGACAATGTCTCTTTGCTCTTCTTTCCCCACCCCTGATCCTCTCCCTGCTCTCAGCCCTACTGCTGAATAAATTTTAAGACCAGGGTTCTCATCCTGAAGAAATTGGTAGGGAAATGTAATTGTTAGGAAGCACGGAGATTGTATTAGACACCCAGATTATGGGTACAGTTTGAATGGCAATACATTTTGACAAGATGCTATTATGTATTTATTTGCACATGGTATAATAAAGATGACAATCAACAGATTTTGTCAGAAGTGGGGATGTTCAGAAAGGATTTCAATTTAGCAGAAGAGCCAGCACCTTGTTAACTTTTGACATCTGAAAATAGCTCCCAGATGCTCACAGGCTACCTTGGCTAATCTGACACACCATCCTCATTTATCTCATCCTAGTACAGTGGTCAGGAGGACTTACTGGCTGCCTAATGCTTCAAAGGAGAGAGAGGTAAAGGTTCATAGAGTCAAAGTAACCCTATTTCACCTTCACTCTGCTTCTCCCTGCCTTGAGAGGTCCAGGTCTCCAAAGAAGAGGTGACCCTGTGACAACACTATGGCTGGAGGAACCTGCACATCCTGCAAGCAAATATTCCCCCCAGATTTTCAAGGTTATGCGGAAAGTCCTTCTGAGTTTGTGTCAATATCTGAGAGTGACTTTCAGTTACGAACACAAATTCCTATTAGCCCGAGGTGACAATGCCTGTGGCACCTTTGTGGCCATTTTCACAAGAAATTCTCTGGCAAGCACTTCCTTAGAGATGAAGGCTGCTGCCATCTCATGGGGTACTGATGGCTCACCACAGGTGTGATCCATCTGCCCAGGGATGTTCTTATCACCCTGGCACACAGATGGGCACTGCTGTCTATCCTGCTGACAGAAGTATCTAGAGAGCAGCTCATCATTAGGTGCTGTGGGTCAGCATCCATGAGTTAGAGCCTTCAGTGTCCATATGACACTACCCCCTCTACGCTTTCCATTGGGGAAACTGAGGCACCGAGTTTGGGGGTTATTCTTTAAATGATGCAGATATGAACTTTTGGTCTTTAGCCATGCCCAAAGCCAGATTGATGGAAATCCCTGTCACCCTGTGCAGCTGAGCTGGCAGTGATGGCACCCTGGCCAGCCCAGCCTCCCCGCACGCACTCCTATTGCTGCAGCAGCTCCTGGGCAAAGCTGTGTCTAGATGATTTTCCAAACTTTGGACTTGCCTTGCATGGATGTGAAGTCCTCACCATCCCATAGTGTTCCAGGGCAGCATCTGATCTTCAGTCAGGCTCAGTTTCTGTATCTGAGAACAGGCTCTGTGTCTGTATCCTAAAGGAGAGAACATAACACACCGGCTTACAGTACACTTCATCTCTCATCCTCCTAATGAATAAACCCTAATTAGAATTTTCTCATTTCCACTGTTTATACAAAGCACTTTTTCTTTATTTCCTTTTGACTCTGTCTCTAGAACCCGTAGGAGTTCACGTAGCCCCTGGTGCCTCTATGCAACAGGAAATACAATCAAATAAGGAAATTTGTGTAAACCTTGGGTTTGCAAGACGAAGATGTACTCCTGTGTGCGAGCTGGCAATGAATAGGCTCTCATAATGTATTCCTCATTGCTTTTCTCTTCTTTTGCAGACAGTCAATACCCTTGAGAAAAGTTAATTAGATCCGCTTCACTCTGTTTGGTCCTGAACGCTGAATACAGGGGAGAGGGAAATCCCAGCAAAGCAAATTGACTTGATTAGAGTAAGAGACCACTGAACAATTGTTGCCATTGTCTGTGATCACAGAGGATGATCTACTTGAAAAGTAAGCGTGAAAATGTTAAAACAATGACTTAAAAATATTTGTGCAAAATCCCAGTTCAGAAGCAGAATGCGAGTGGCAGCTTAAAAGGAGCTCTTTTCAAAGGTCCCGGCGTACACAATGCGTTTGCAGAGCTCTGTGTCTCTGTGTGGAGCAGTTTGAAACCACTCACTGCAGATATTAAGTATCTCTAAGTAACCATTTGCATATCAAACTAATGAAGGTGATTGTGTGTACAAAGCATGTGTACTTCTGGCTGTATTGGAGGAATGGACTGAAAATGTACAATAAAATCACACTACATGTAGGGTTTTCTTGAAGGCTGCTTGGAAAGCTGAGACCTTGGGAATGCCCATCTCTGGTTTAGCTTCCCTTCCAACAGGCAGTGATTCTGTCAGCCCACAATCACAGTATGCATTTACTGTATTTAATGTATTTAATTAACCCTTTAGATAGGGACTGGCCAGCTTTGAGATCAGCTTTGAGGGCAGTGATTAGGACCTACAGAACAGCTGTCTGTGTGAAAAATCCCAGGTGCCTTTTTTATTTAATCAGCGAATTTCACATAAAGTCCCAAATTGGGACCCCATGGGACCTGTGCAAACACCTTATCAAATCCCAACTGGCTGTTGTTGACCTGGCTACACTTAAGGTGAACAAACATCAAAATGAGGGAAACTTGTCTCAAGTTGTTGAGGGAATCAGTGAAATTCAGATCCTGAATTCCACCAGCCCTGCTCAGCTGCCTTCCCTTCCTGGGAAAGGCTGTTATGCAGCGCAAGCCCAAAATACACTTTGTAGGGCAGAAGAGTTTTTCTCTATGAGGACAAACTTCATCTGGGGCTTTGGTGTGATCAGATCAAAGACCATTTTTAAAATGTTTTTTCACACCTTAAAAGCCAAATGCATCCAGGTACCAGGGAGGTTCTAAAGAAGATGCCTGCAGCTACCAGGACTCATTAGGAGAGATGAGCTGTGAGCAATTTTAACCAGATTTAACACAGGGCCAGAAGTCTCAGAGGCACTTAACTCCTACCAGTGTTGTAACTTGGGGCATGACTTGTAGAAAAACGTCAGCTAAAGCCCAGGGACTGTGTCACTGTCAAGTGCAAGCTTGCTGAGAAAATCCAGGGGAGGAACTCAGCCTCTGGGAGTACAATCCCATTAGAGACAATGAAATAAAACATTGTCTGAGAGGTACAAAGTGCTCACTGGTACTGAGAGGAAGTCATCTCTTATGAGATACTCAGAATATTTTACTGAAGCTCAGTACTGGGGAACTTTGTTATTTCTAGTCAGCTCCACCAAGGGGTAATGGAAATGGCCTTTGGGATTAATTGGAAATGATGGATGTTTGCCTGTTATAAAACACCTGGTGCAGACACAGAGCAAGAAGAATTGTGTGTCCAGCAGCTAAAGCTGAAGGGAGACCTTTTACCAGGAGACTCCATCCCATCTCCTGCCCTGGACCCATCACTTTGGGTAAACACCATAAATTACCTCTTTGGAGGAGATGAGCTGGACGGCTCAAGAGAAAACAAATCACCTGAAAATACAATTCCTTGGATGCACAATATACACGTTCTGGTCTCCCTTGATGTCACTGCTAATCCATCACCCTGGCCTCCATCTGCTGCCTGGGACCAGCAGTGCCGCAGCACCAGCTCGAGCTCGGGTGCAGCCCTGGCTGTGGCACCCCCCCTCAGCCTGCAGGCCTCAGCAGGACCATGCTGGCACCACGACTTCTCCAGGCGCATTTGTTACTTTTGCCTCTGGTTTTGAACAAAATTTAAGCACCTGTAATTCATTATTGGTGTGACAAGTGTCCAAGGGAGGTACTGGATGAGTCCCATTGTGTTTCCAACCTACTCCATACCTTTCCCTCGAGTCCAGGGACAGAAGTTCTCAGCACCTGCTTTGCTTCTTTATTTTTTTTATAGAACACCAGAATGGTTTGGGTTGAAAGGAACATTAATGCTCATCTTTTTCCACCCCCTGACATGCCCAGGGACACCTTCCACTGTCCCAGGCTGCTCCAAGCCCCAATGTCCAACCTGGCCTTGGGCACTGCCAGGGATCCAGGGGCAGCCACAGCTTCTCTGGGCACCCTGTGCCAGGGCCTCCCCACCCTCCCAGGGAACAATTCCTTCCCAATATCCCATCCATCCCTGCCCTCTGACAGTGGGAAGCCATTCCCCCTTGTCCTGTCCCTCCATCCCTTGTCCCCAGTCCCTCTCCAGCTCTTCTGGATCCCTTTTAGACACTGGAAGGTGCTCTGAGGTTTCCCCAGAGCCTTCTCTTCTCCAGCTGAACACACCCAGCTTTCCCAGCCTGTATTTTCTATACTTGATTTATATATAGATATATCTATATAAATATTTTATATATATATAAAAAAAATATTTTTCACACACATGCACACACACACTCACATATATACACACACACAGATATACATACACATATATATATATATTTATCTTTCCATATATTTCTATCTATCTAGTATTTTTCTATACTTGCTTCCCATCAAAGCCTTGTACCAGCAGCCACCACTCCTCAGGGGTAGAATTAGATCCGTATTTGTCTGAGTCCTTATTAGCAAAAGTTTTAAAATGCTTCTTGGAGGGCTGGAGTCCCAGCTCAGCAGAGCCTTCCCACTCCTTGAGAGCAAACTCTGAAGATGCTGCTCCCTGGAAGGCAGCACAGCCATTAGAAGAGCTGGCTGCTCGCTCTTGCTGTTGTTTTCCAGAGCCAAGCACAAATACTCATTTCAAAAGGAATGCTGGAGGGCAGTCCTTAAGAAAATAAATAACCCACTCCAAACCTGAAAGGAAAGGCTGGGTCCTCTGGAAAAACTCAGTCCTGGAGAACAGGGTGAAAAAGTAGCATCACCCTCAGGCTCAGCTTTGCTTTTATCAAAGCTTTATGTTGTAGGGGATTATTTTAGTGTTTCTGGGTTTTCTTTCTCTCTCTCTCCTTTTTTTTTCACTAGTAAGCTATCACCTTCTTTTCTCATGCCTGCAAATCCTACCTTGGAGAAGCAGTGTTTCTGGGCAGAGGGCAATAAAGAAAGAAACAGTTAGGATTATATTTGCACTTTCCATTTGGCCTTTTATATTTCTGCTCTCTCATCAGGACACACTCCAATTCCCAAAGTTCATTTCCTCTAGAAACAGGCTCATCCCCTCTCAGGGGCACTGCACAGTGCTGGCACCATAAACACCTCCATGCTGGGGAGCGGTGAGCTGGCACTGTGAGGCACAAGAAGCCTTCCCAGAGCCCTGCTCCACACGTGGAGGTTCATGGACATGGCTACAGCCATCCCTGAAGATGCCCTTTCCTCTCCAAGGCTGACAACACATCAGTTCTGTTTCTGGTGTGGGAGATGTCACAAATATCACCTTTAAATTTCCATGTGTTCCCCAGCCCCTGGATTAGCAAGATGCTCCCATGTTTTGCCCTTCTCAGCATTATGTGCTTTCGTAGGCTCGTTCACCTCCTCCTCTACCCCCAAAGTTCTGCTAACCTCTGGGGAGAAGGATGCAACAGCCAATAAAACCAGGAAACACTGAAAAGGTCAAATCACGCTATTACAATAAATTACCATAATTCAGAGCGTAAATCAGGCATTACAATGATGATATGTTGCAAGACAGAGATTGGCATTGGACCTGAACATTAATGCAGTCTGAGGTCAAAGATCTGACTGGGAAAGGGTACACATTTTATAACTAGACCCTTATCCCTATAATCGTGTGATCTTGTGAGACTGTCACGTCAGGCGTCACTGAGTGATGGAGCAGCACACTGATTTATTTTCCATACTGAAGACTTTAAAGCCAACAAGTGGGGGTAATTGAAAATGGAGATACCAGCAGCACTGGGTAACCTTTAATGGTTACCTCAAGCTTCCTACAGCTTACTGACTGGGGAGGGTGACATCTCTGCTGTGCAATGTGGTGGCATCTTCTGAAAGGCCTCTCCCAGTGGCTGGGGCAGGGGACACTTAATGCAGTAATAACAATACTCACAGCAGCGTTATGGGGTGGCAGGAAGGTCCTGCTGTACAGGGGCTGGGGGTCTGTGCTGGTGCATCCTTCCCCCCTCCTTGGGGCACACCATGACCCCATAAATGCTCATTAGGCCTCGTTCTTGATGAACAGCCCCTGGGCTCAGCTCCTCTTGAGCTTATCAGAAACACTGTCAGTTCCCAGGCACTGCTGCTGTCCAAAGAGCTCCTGCTTTTTAACCAAGTCTTGGAAACTTATTTTTCTCTCTTGACTAACAAGCCTGGAATAACAATTCTGTTACCAAAATTTCTAAGGAAGTGACTGACCTGAATTGCAGCCAGGATGGAAAATGACTGTGACTAAAGCCCATCTCTCGTGACCCTACCAACAGCGCTCCCAAGTGAAACCCTTGGAGCTCTCCCGGGCTGCAGCAGCTGCCACCAGCGACCTCCCTCTGCTGGGGCCTCTCCCAGCTCAGGAAATATCAAGTTTGCTGTACTTGGAGGACCTGCTGAACAACAGTGATGGATCCTGGGCTGATCCCCCCACTCCCCGGGGCTCAACCCTTTGCCCATTGGGAAGATCCAAAGGCTTTCAATGTGAGCACTTCACTGAATTGGAGGGCAATTCTTTCACAGGTTCGTACCTTGTCCAGACTCTTTAGGTCTGTGTGCGTGCAAGTGGGAGTGTGCCACAGCAAATGGACATGAACGCTGCTCTCCTAATTATTAAGTACTTTAGATTTGTAAGTAAGTGAGGCCCGTGAGTTCCCATTGGGCTACAGTAAATTCTATATGAATCCTTTGTTAAGTTGTTTAACTGAAGCTATGGAATAAGTGCTGTTAGGTTTAAGTGCTGTTAAACCTCTAGGCCTAAACTGTTGGTCAAGTCCAGGGCTCAGTTTGGCGATGGGGTCCACTCTGAACCTTGTGCCTCAACCAGAGGGTCTCTTTCATTCCTTTTTACACTCACCCTACCTATCCTCACCCCTTCACCTCTCTGCCCCCACCCCCCCAACCTTCACAAAGACAATTTTTGGGCTGATTCCGATTTTAAATTGATTGATTTTAGATTTTAGTTTGCTTTTTCTCTGTGTGTTTAACCATCTAGTAAGTAGCAGAGCGAACCTTGCCCATGAACTTCGTCATGCTTTCTCTTTTATATTGAACCTGCTTTTGCCAATACCTTTGTTGGTGATGCTTTAAGTGACCTTAAAACTCCCCTTCACAACAGACTTACACCATGCTTCCTCCTCAGGTCTTTTGGGTGACTTTGGACACCTCAGGAACTGGAGATAAGGATCCTGCCCTATGTTTTAGGTATTTAGATAAGGTGTAGTGGTCCTATATTGGCTGGAGTTTCAAACAGAGTAAAGAATAGGTTAGCAGGGTTAGGAAAAAAGTGCCAAGAACAAAGGATGAGGGTAAGTTGCTGCTTTCCTGGCACTGGGAGAGATAACTGGCCTGGCCTGGTTGGCTCCTTGCCATGTTACAGAGTCTCCGACCTTCCCCAAGCATCTCTTGACCATTTCTTCAAAGCGAAACACAGACAAGCACAAAGCAGGGATGAGCTCTGAGAGAGTCTCCATCTCCACAAGCAGCAGCATTTGGTACACTGTGCCAAAAAATCTAACACCACGTTGACATGTACAGGTCCAACCTTCTCCAGCCATTCATGTTTTTCCATAGCTCCCTAAAGTGCTGTCTAGCCCATAACAAGTCCATGATCACTGATGAAGATTCCCTCAGGGCTCTGCAGTGAAAGCTCACTCACAGTCTGGGTGGCCCTGACTTATCCCAGCTTCAGCTCTGGTCTCCAAATCCCACTTCCAACCCAGATGATCTCTTCATCAGAGTGTGCTGTGGCCAGAGATATCTCCATCCCTTCATGTTCCTGGAGGATCCTGATGTTCCTGATTTGCTCCCCCTGTGCTCTGGCAGAGTCCCCTGAGGCACAAGAGGACACCAGTTCAAACTTGTCCTTTATCAAACCTGACAGAGCAACTTTTGAGCCTGAATTTTTTTTTCCATCTGTACAAGTCCCAGGGGGGAGAGGTTCCCTAGACCCCATCACAGAGATATGGGGTGGGAACATCTCTCACCTTTGAGCTGGCTCATGGAGAGAATCCACTGTGATCCCTCACCAGAGCTCACACCTGCAGCCCTTGCCAAGGTACTGCTCCCAAGGGGCAGAGAAACCACCTCTCACCTGGAGACTTGTAACTTGGGGCTGTTAGGGGCAAGATCTGCTCCTAAATAAGCTTTCTTCCTTGTGCCAGGCTGCTGATGTCTTTGATAAACCCAAGTTATCAATGGGAAACAGCAAGGATGGCAGTTCTGCTCTGCTTACCAAGGGACAGTAACTGCTGGTGGCAAAAAATCTTCTGCCCCTTTCCTTTCTGGTTAGAAATGGGGGGGTGAGGAAAAGAAAAAAATGAAGTGGCTAATTTTCCACAGCAGCAGCAGCCAACAAGTATTTTAATTCACAAGTCACTCAGCTGCAGGAACCTCCTGTTCTGAAAGGATTTTCCATCTTTTAAAATTTTCTATATCCCAGTAAAGCTCTCTCATTTCACACAGATTAAGAGTTAATTCAGGTCAAATAAGGATTAATTAGTCTGTGTAAACCAGCCCCAGACACTGATGCGCTGGAGATCTTTTTTAAATT
The DNA here is from genome assembly GCA_013398115.1 of Falcunculus frontatus. Classification (NCBI taxonomy): domain Eukaryota; kingdom Metazoa; phylum Chordata; class Aves; order Passeriformes; genus Falcunculus; species Falcunculus frontatus. Next base: position 354,407 of record VZRV01002237.1, on the reverse strand, counting down.
AGTTGCTGTTACTGTAAGTCTGTATCATCTGATGGCAAGACCTCTGGTGTATTATAAATTTGCAATCAGGTACCCCACGGGATGTGAGATGAGGGAAAATGTCAGTCTTAACAGTGTTTAAATCCCTCCTGCCGCTGAACTGCAGCCTCTTTCAAATTAGGTCCTGTTGGCAAAATCAGATAAAGAGATGGAAATAAATGATGTGAACAAAGGTCATCAAAGAGTATCATTTAAATTGTTATTGACTGTGGGCACAAAAAAAAAGCACAGCATGAAAACATACTTAATAAGAGGAGATAATAGGACCATGGAGACAGACAGGTCTTTTTGATTTGGAGGAGAAACATCAAACAGTTGGTGTGTTTGTGTATGCTTTTTCATCTGGTTTACAGGTAAGGGGGAGATTAAAACAGAATATATTTCACAGACCAGGCCAAAACCCTTTGATATGCCATATGCACTAACATCAGAGATTATTTGTTGAGACCTTACTGCAGGAGAAAGGCCCAAAACTGTTGCTGCTGGAGGGATTTCCAGGATCTCATGGTAATCTAAAAATATTGAACAGAGTTGCCAAAAAGGTCCAAGTGAGAAAACCTTTCAAAGAAAGGCTCCTCCACCATCATGCAGTGATCTCCAAGTCAAGGAGGGCTAAGCGATAAGGAAGGAAATACATCTGGCCCAGTCAGTGCTCCTAAAGATTTGTCTTGCAGCTTTAGGGAGCAAAGAATCTGCTTGGCCACATCTCTCTGTGAGCTGCTGCCAGTGGTGGGCTGAAAAGGGGGTGGAATTTAGAAACTTTGGGCCGAAGCATCGTGCACTAAAGGATAACCATTTGGAGATTACTGGGGGTTTAATCTCCTAGGTGATTTAGAACTCTCCATTCTGGTTTCAGGCCCAGCCTCTGTGCAGACACCTGGAGCAGACTGGACACAGCGGCCACACAGCCCATGGGATGGGGTGAGACCTCCTGCATGGGGCTGGAGGTGACACCCACACCCCCCAGGGGACACCGGCACAATCCACACTTTCCTGAGCCCCACGGATCACCGGCTTTCCTGAGGGCAGGGCCACATGCGACGGCAGAAGGAAGAGTGGTCCCACTGCATCAGTGGCCCCAGTGCCCTAAAACCTCTGGAGGACCCAGAGCTCAGGTCCTGGGGGTGCCCCCAAGCTCAGAGCATACACATGGATCTGACCAGGGCAGGAGTTGATCCATGACACAAAACTTGGAAGTTGGACTTGATGATCCTTGTGGGTCCCTTTCAACTCAGGATATTCTATGATGACATGCACAGTGCTCTCTTTCTCTCTCCCCCTTCCCCTTGCTATTTATAAATGACTTTCTACACTCCTAAACTCTGTGGAGAAAAATGATGAAAACATTGCTTTGGGTTCCTCATTGCAGCCTTCTAATACTTTAATGGAGCTAACAAAAATGAGCGAGGGGGCTTCTTATATGGACAGATAGTGACAGGACGAGGGGAAATGGCTTTAAATTAACAGAGGGCAGGGTTAGATGGGATATTGGGAAGGAATTGTTCCTTGTGAGGATGGGGAGGCCCTGGCACAGAGCAGCTGTGGCTGCCCCTGGATCCCTGGACATGTCCAAGGCCAGGCTGGACGAGGCTTGGAGCAGCCTGGGACAGTGGAAGGTGTCCCTGCCCATGGCAGGGGTGGAAAAAGATGAGTTTTAAGGTCCCTCCCAGTCCAAACCATTCAGTGACTCTATATTTTGGGAGAGCTTGTGGGACGTTTCCTCTCCTGTATTGAAAGTGATGTCCAGCAGCCCAGACATGGGTGATAAAAGGGACAGGGCTGTGCTAACGGAGCACAGATTATGACTGCACCTTTTCTGGGATTCCTCATCCTCGCTCTGAGTCATCATGAGAGCTCTGCTGTCATAACAAGGAGCAAACTGCTCCTCCCCACTGTTAAGCAGAGGCAGGTCAGGTGTGCAAGTTTTCTTTTCAGCCAATGCACACCAGTGGAGACAGAACGGCCCAAGGTTTCCCACAGTCCGTTTCTCACGCTGGAAGATGTCACCAGAAATGGAAAGGCAGCAATTAAAAGAAAAGATCCTTTGGAATAAAGTCCTGCTGGGGAGAATAGCTGACACATTAGTCTGGCTGTTAATGCACCACTGAAATCACTCAGTGCTGTCCTGCTGGGGGTACAGCCCCTGGAAAAGGCAGGAAGAGCCATTCAAGCCAGGAATCTGCAACATTTCTCCAGACCTCTCTCCTCTTCCCCAGAGTGGGTAAGGCATTCATTTCCACAGCTTGTCTGCAAATACTTGCATTTACTTTGGAAACAGGCCCAGCCTAGGAGAGAGACCAAGAGAATTTCGTGCTTTGGAGACTTTCTAATCTGATCACGACAGGAGTCCAGATGCAAACGCCTTTGTAACGTGGATGCACACTCAGCCCTGGATGTGACCAAAGGAGCTGGGGCCCATTTCTCCTGCTAAGAGAGGACTGTGGAAGAAACAGGATCTGAACAGTCCATTTTTAAATGACACATAAAATGCAAAAATACCACTGTAAGACAGGCACACTCACATCCTGTCTCATGGTGCCGTAGCTTGAGGCAGCTCACCTCTGTTGACTGCCATCCTTATATTGACAGAATCAATCTGAGGCTGCAGGAGCTTGAGCAGATGCATGGCTCCTGAGCCACCAGAAAGCCCAGGCTTGCAAGAAAGCTGTGCCTGAGATGCCACTTGAACAGCACCTCAGCAGCTCACAGAGGTTTTTTTGTCCAGAGGTTGTAGAAAGATGCCACTTCCCTTTGTTTTACCTACAAAGATAATGGGCAAAGCGTTCAGCTTTCCAACAGCTACCCTGGGTGATGACAGCAGTTTGTGACACAGGAACTTGTTATTCAGAAAGATCACATAAAAGCCCTTTCATCTGGAAAATAAAGAGTACTGCTGCTCTGCAGAAGGCTGCCAGAGACCAACCTGCCAGGCTGTGGATGCCTCTCCCTGAACGGATTGCAGCAAAGATGAATGCACTGTACTGGAAAAGCTCTTTCCTGAGATCTTTTGTGGCCAAACACCAGATTTTGCTTCAGGAGAAGGAGGTTCATATTCTGTCTCTGGGCACCAATAGCACAGGCAAGCCTTTCCTTTCTGCCCTGGGATGCTATTCCAGAAACAGGGGTGGATTAAGCCAGGCATTTATAGCCAGGCATGCTGAAGTAACCCAGCACTGGCAGGGAGGTTGGTGCATGCTTTGGTCACATATTGTGATATAGGAGCCACTTCTCCTGCAGCGAGTCCTACCAGCAAGCAGAGCTCCACAGAGAGGAGCACCAAGCACCACAGCCATTGGAATTTAACTCCCTGCAACCTCTTGCTTTGCAAAATGAGGGAATGCTTCCTTTTCCTATTGTGTTTACAGAGATTTTAAACCCTTCCCTATGGGTCTCCCTCCTAAACATGCACATGGCTCCTGGCACAGGGAGCTGCACTTGAACACCTCCAGGCTACAGCAAAACCTAAACAGCCATAAAAACACTATGCCTGAAGTAGGAAAAAGGGTTGGCTTGGAAAGAGAGAGAGAGAGACGTTACAAAGGAGATGTGAAGGTGTTTTCTTGCCCTTCAGGGCCGTGTCTACATGAGCCAATTTAATACCTATTACTACACGTATTAGCTCAACAAGGCTTAGGTATCTCCATGGAGCCAAATGACATCCCTGAGCTGGCATTTCTTTTCCTTGTTCCAGCTGTAATGCCTGAACCATGCACTCATTGAGGGGGATACAGCCTTTATCATCATCCCAGCCTCCTGAGGGTTTTAAAGCCCAATGGCCAGCCAAAATAAACTGTCTGCAGTTGCCATATAGCCAAGTGTCAGGAAATGTTGACTCATCCCTTGCAGCAGGGCCATGCTGGTAACGCTGTGGGTGGTAGGGCTGGGAAGGGACAGAGGCAGCCAGGTGAGAGTCTGAGCCCTTCAGCAGGGAGATAGGGGAGCCCCAGCTGAGCCCCTGGTGAGTGCCCAGCTCCCAGGTGCCACAGCACCCTCAGCGCAGAGCAGAGGAGTTTTTAAAGGCTGTCTGTCAGTTTTACTGCCAGCAGTAACTCTACGGGAAGGGACCAAGCCACCTCCACAATGGCTGTGCTGGGTGCCCTTGGATGTGCCTTTGTCACAGCAGTGCATGGAGCTCTCAGATGGCCACACGAGGTGAGGGAGGACAGGCCGCAGATCCCCAGCCTTTCCCCAGCTACCCTGCAGATCAGGGTCCTGCTGCAGACAGCTCAAATATTTTTTTCTGCACAGAAGATATCAGAGCAGAGAGTTCAGCACTCCTGAAATGTGGGGCAAAGAGCTTAAAGTGCTCATCAGGGCTGCTTGAGCAGTCATCAGGAAGCATTTGGCTCAGGGTCTGGATTGAATTTAGTCTGTCTGAGCCACGGCTGTCCCTGTAGCTCACTGCCCATCAGCTCTTGTGGGAACAGCTCAGGATTAGCCCAGTCCTCTCCCCAGAGGAAGAACTGCTATGCCAAGAGCTGACAAGGTGCTGCTCAGAGGTGGAAGGTACAAACCGGCTGCTTGCTGCTACACAGGAGTCAGTCTCCCGGAGCCCCATAGGTCATCTCCAGACTTCTAAAAATTGTTTTTAATGATTCATATCGTGTCCTTCAGATGAGGCATTAAGCCAGGCTTCTTGGAGGGTATCGAAGTGGAATTTTACGGCTTCACAACAGTTTTTCAAAAGCAAAATGGATGCAGCAGCACTGGAGCAGAGTCAGAGGCACCACCTGACTCCATCAAGCAAGATAAAGCAGGACACTCTGTGCCTGAAGTGCTGCTGACACCATGGGAGGCACAGCTCCCCTCGGTCCCTGAACACAGCTCATGCAATGGTAAATTGTGTCATATTCATGAGAGGCTTCCTCAGGAGGCGCAGTCCCCATCTTATTCCCAGGCTGTTTTATCTTCAGTAGCATTGTGCAGGCACGGGGACATTTGAGAAATGCAACAAGTCTCCCTTAGCTGAACACAGCTGTGTTTGGGTAAAGGCTATCTGAATAAACCAGGAATTTCCACTGCAGGAGACACGATTTCATTTCTGAGGAGAGAAGCTGGATCTGCGAGCACTGGGTATTATTCAGCACTTAAAACAGACCCCCCCAAAGCAAAAGGAAGACTGTAGATGCCATTCATTCAGCAGGCAGCATCAGCACCTGCCCCTCCTCCACTCCCCGGCAGCATGGAGCCAGAGCAAATAACAGCAATAATACAAGGCTGTAAACTCTGGAAGAAAGCAGACATCTGTTGCCCATCAGATATTACACCTTGGTGACCAGGCAGCTCAGTAAGTATGAAAGTGATTACTTATACTTTGACAGCATGGCCGCAGCACATAAATGGGGAGCTTTGTGCCGCAGCCTGGGAAGGAAGAGCCGCGAGCAGCGGGAGAAGTCACCCCTTCAGCTGTGAGGGTGTGCCCGTGTCCCTGCTGTGAGACAGCCACAGCACAGCAGCTGCAGGCTGGGGAAGAGCAGATGGACCCTCTCAGGTAGCCTTGATTTCACCTGCGGGCCATCAAGCAGCAGCATCTGCTGAGAGCGGGGGGCAGCCCAGGCCCCAGGGCCGCACACAGAGCCCTCAGGGGTGCTCGTACCTCCGGTATCAAATCGCTGGTACCAAGACAAACATCGTGTTGACCTGCCCAGCTACGTGCTGATCTCACTTACGCTCAACAGCACAGATAACCCTTTCTTTCCCCTCGTCCCCCAAAGATCGCAGATGGGTGCTTCTGGATCACAGCTAGTAATGCTGAAATACCTGCCCGTGAAGCATTAAACACAAGCCCTCAACTCAATTTCCTGCAGTGGCAGCAGAAGGGGCGCACAGAAAAGAGAGCAAAACCAGGCATGAAGAAAGCCCAGAGGATGGGAAAATTTTTAGGACTGACAGTTCATGGAGATGAAGTATGAGTCAGTGAAAATTGTGGAAGCTGGAAGTTTTTCTCATTTTTGATACAAAAATAAAAAAGTTTTCACTGGAGCTGGGATGAGGGATATAAACCCCAGTAATCCGTGGCATCAGATTATTCAATTTTTGTGTCTTCTTCTGAAGTAGCTGTAGACTGCAAGTCTTCAAGGGAAAAACTTGGACCAGAAACCTGATCCAGCAACACCTACATTTTTATACAAAGAAACCCAGTCTAGTCTAAACAGAGGCCCTAAGGCTGAAAGTCTCATCCCGCTGTCCAAACTCTTATTTCAGGACTCTGAAATAAGTCTTGAATGATGCACAAGTAAGGCGAGTTTCACATCTCATTTTTCTTCTCTCAGTCTCGTCTCAGGAGGAGACAGATAGAAACCAACCCCTGTAATTCCAGCCAAGCCCTTGCTCATTTGCAGGCACAGCAGCAGGGATTTAAACCCACACTCTGTCCTCTGCAAAGGAGACCTTGGGACAGCCCCTTCTGGCAGATGGTGTCACACTCACAGCTGATTCTCTCTTTGCCGAAGCTAGACCACAAAGACAGGGCTTGGAGAGCAGTTTCAAGACCACGGGTCCCCTTTCTTGGTGTCAGCTCTGTCAGCTCCATCAGATGCAATGCAGAGGTCACAGGGAGATACATGTGGAAATCTGGCTTCTGGTCCCACCAAATCTGAATTACGGGTGTCTGACCTGACCCCTGGATCATGTAACACTGATGCTCAAGCAGCCATCTTTAAAGGAATGGGATAATGGAGGTTTTATCCACCCTGTCTTGCAGCAGAGCTTCTCAATCTCTAGGTTTTCTCTTCCCCACATCCCTGCCCCAAGCTTTGCAAATCTATACCTGTGTTTCTCAAGGTCCTTCCCCAGCCAATTGTCTATGATTCAAATTGTGACCTGCAACTCAAATCTTTTCACAGGCATTAGGGGAGTATTAAATGGGATATTCTAAAACTAAATTATAGTTTCCCACTGCATGTGTTTTAAAAAAATTAAAATGTCTGCTTTTAATTAGAAAGAAAAATAACAAGTCCTGCAGTTGACAATAGTCTCTTTTCTATCCACCACACACAGGCTCTGGCCAAATCCTCACTGGAGGAGAGCAACAGAACTCCACTGAACTGGTGCATTTACACCAATGGGCTCTGGCTGAGGATCTGGCCTGGTCAGTGCCTGGACAAGCTTGGAAAATCTCTGCAGAAGATCCCCCATCTCCCTCCCTCCAGGCACTCAGGTTCCTGTTGAACACCTCACACCTCTCTGCTGGGAATGTGTGATTTATTTGGCAGCTCGGCTTTCCCTCCCGGGGAGCTTCCTAATAGATCCGTGAAAGCAAAGGTTATGTGGAGGCAGCTCCAAGGATGAAGTCATTGGCTTTGCTCTGAGACCAGAGATTTTAGCCAAGCCCGATGGTTTCAATTAAGAAGCGCTCGTGGATTTGCTGTTTGCCCAAACGGGATGAGTGCTCTGTGGAGCACCAGGTGAGGCTGAGGAGGGAGGGAGCAGCCCCTGCACAGGCTGGCAGGGGACAGCCTGCACTGACAAGCAGGGCACTGCCCTAAGCCGCCTGCAATTGCGAGTTCCTGATTACTGCCGGGGCTGAAGGCACCGAAGGCATCTCTAAGCCCTCCTGCGGGCAGGCAGCCCAGTCCCTCCCCGCGCCCGGAGCCGCAGCATCGCCCGGGGACTGCACTGCTCACCTGCTCTGGGGCTCACACAGGGGCTCACCTGCTCTGGGGCTCACACAGGGGCTCACCTGCACTGGGGCTTGCACAGGGGCTCACCTGCTCTGGGGCTCGCACAGGGGCTCACCTGCACTGGGGCTCACACAGGGTGCCCTTCTCTGCCTGCAGCAGCAGCAATCACCTCCTCTGCCTGCAGCAGCAGCACCCAAGCCTGGGTGCTCAGGTTTAGAGCATGCTGCCTGTGCAAAAAAATTCCCAAATAATCAGTATCAGTCACTGTTACTGATTATCTGTACTTATAGCTGTTCATAGAGACTGATCAGAGGTGTTAGGAAAAAATCCTTCCCTGGGAAGGTGGGGAGGCCCTGGCACAGGGTGCCCAGAGCAGCTGTGGCTGCCCCTGGATCCCTGGCAGTGCCCAAGGCCAGGTTGGACAGGGCTTGGAGCAGCCTGGGACAGCGGAAGGCGTCCCTGCCCATGGAAGAGGGTTGGAACTGCAAAATCCTGGTGGTCTCTTCTAACCCAACCCATTCTATGATTCCATGAGTATAACCTCACAAGAGAAGGGTTTTCCTAGATCAGAAATGCACACACCTGTAATACTCTGGTATACAACAGATACACACGTGCAGACACACAGCTCGGAGGGGCAGTGGGCACAAAGCAATGAAATAAGTTGTCTTTTTGACCTCACCAACCCCCTGCCTGCTAATCCATCTCCTTCGAGTTGTATTTCCAAATCCAAGTCCTTCGAACAATTTTCAGCAGATCCTATTGGAGATGAGGGGAAAAGAACTAACATAAAATGTTCCTCTGTCTCAGGAAAAGGTACATCCATAGCCAGAGCAACATTGGCTTGAGGGTCCCACAGGCCATTTTCAGGCCAGGTCTTTTTTCATCTTAATTGAGCATTTGCTTTTCATTTTGGAAGGTTCTGAGTTAATGCCCTTTGCATTTTTTTTGTATTTGTATATAATTACATGCTGTTAGAGTAATTTAGGCCAGATCCACATCCCAGTGAAATGAGTGTGAATATCTCCAGCAACTTCAGTCTGAAAACAGCATTCCGACCCTCGCAGAACTGATTAAATAGTTAAAAACCCAATCTTGTAAATATTTTTGTGAATGAAAGTGGTTGGCTGTGACTCACAAGCATTTGGAAAACCACAGGGCATTAGGGAAATGTCTGCAATTCATAAAAGCTTCACACAAGTCAGCCTAAATTAGCATTCACCCCAAATTTCATAGTCTGTTATTCATTGCTCCCTAATTTAAAACAACATGGAAGTGGGGGTGATGCTGTGGGACCTGAGGGACAGTCACAGTCCTGTAAAGCTGAATTGCAAACACAGAGCACTTGCACAGGACACGTCACAAACTGCCCTCTGATAGCAGCTTTCCAGTCACAGTGCCTGAAGAATTATTACAACTAAAAGCCCTGAGTCAAAAATGTTTCCTGAGCAGTTCACTGAGACAAAAACTGCACGAGCTCATTCCACCAGCAAGATCCAAACCCCCGAGGTCCATAAGTTGCTGCCCTCCCTATAAAACCCAGTGTCATTCCACGCCAGAGCCATAAGGATGCCCTTCACTTTCCCATTTCTCTAACAAGGTTTCCAGAGAAGTAGCAAATGCCCCTGATCTTCCTCACTTTAGAGGGCAGGAATAGTTTTAACGTGGTGTGTGTATGCCGTGGAAAGGGGCATAAGTATCTACATGATTTAAGACTGGCTCCCAGCCAGTCAAAAAAATTAGTATTTATGTGAGCCATGATTAAATTTCACCCTGAGACCTGCAGAACAAAGGAGTCTTTCAAAGGAAAGACACCAAGACTGTGAAAAATGCCAGGTCAAATTTTTTCCACCAGAGAAATCTAAATTTTGATCATATTCGGTGTGACTGGTCCTTTAGATGACCCCATAACACAGATTATGGGTTTGTGTTGTTTTCTTCTCCGAGGAGCTTGCCACACCATCTCAGCTGTGCTCCAGCACTCACGGTTATGAGGCCTGAACTGTGCTCCAGCTTTTGACAACAATCCTTGGAAGACACGTGAATATCATTCCTGCAGCTCCCTCATTCCTGGAAGCACTTAATGAGCTCCAAGAGGCATTCTAAGGAAGGGTTAATTAATAACAAACCTGGAGAACAGCGTCCAGTTATTTCTGAAAAGCTCACCCTCTCTGACACCTGGCTGTGAAACACAATCGTTGTGCTGTAACACAAACAAGAAATATTTGCAATAATTACCTTGCCTGGAGTGGTTTTTCACCCATTACACTCAGAGACAGAGCACAGCCATCAAATCCAATTAATTCCCCAGGGAAACAAGTCCGTGTTGGATATCCAAGCACAGGCTCCTAGAAACTCCCACAGCCTGAGCAGGGCACTGCTCCCCTGCAAGGGCAGGACACCTCAGAGAGTAAAGGGGACCCCTTCTAAGGGATGTAACTATCTGAAACCCTTCATAAAATATCCTGTAGAAGTACAGACTGAGGGGAATTCTGTCTTTCCTGGATGTGCTACGGCAGTAAGAAGCAGGCTTTGGTGAGCCTCCCCAAACAGAAAAACCTACCCAGGTTAACCTCAGTTTATTCCTGCTGTTTTAAGAGAGTCCATGTCTTCTGCAGGGTCCTCACCTGTCAGCTGCTCTGCCTCCCCTCCCAATCCAAGTAGCTCCAAACTTGGAATTTAAGGGGTCTGCTCCACATCCAGCTGTGCTGCACAAGGGTGTGATGACAACACAGCTGGCTCCAGGCATTGCTGGTCCTGCTCCATGGAAATCACAGCTCTGACACTGGACAGGTAACCAGAGAGAGAAAAAGGGGAGTGAAAGACTGGAAGTTTAAGGTCAATGGAGTTTCGGACAAGTTTAGGGATGAGGTGGATTAACCCCTGTCCAGCAGCCATTCCTGTGGGCTCCATGGAGAAGCTGGACTTGGCTTGGGTTATATGGGGAGTCAGGACCTTTATTAAATGCATTAATAGGGATTTGGTTTTAATTTAATCAAAACAAGCTATTTCAAAGAGGAGTAAGGGCATGGTTTCCTCTGCAAATTGAACTAATTGCTTTAAAATATCACACCCTCAGTTAAACAGGTGCAGCATCATTTAGAAAATGCCATAATGTCCATCAGAAAGGCAGGCTCTTTTTCTAAAGACCACTTAGTGGAGCTGGAGGGAGTAGACAAGATTTTGGAGCCAAAAGCTCTTCTGTTGTGCCCCAAATCTGAAATGAAAGCATTTCCCATATTCTTTACTCCTGGGTCCAGGCTGACAACACCAACAAGGGCTGCACAAAAATTAGGAGGGAAGGTGTAATTAATATTTTATATGCCACATCCCTCTACAAAGTGGATGGGGCTTTGTTTGGACTGAAATGGTTTTTAAACAAATGAAATTATCAACATAGGACAAGACTTCCATGATTTTAAAAACATTCTCCATGAATATTTTAAAATATCTTGAAATCCTTCTTGGCACTTTTAGCAATTTTGCTTCCTCCAGAAAAGATGAATCTGTCATTCAGAAAGCCCAATAACTACGTTTTCCTGTTTTAATGACAGTAATTTTTAACAATGAAGACTTTCAGCTTTGAGCTGAGGACACTGAAGCCTGAGGAGCACTTACCCAGCCATTCGACCACAGTTTGAATGAGCTCTAAACAAAACCAGAAACAGGAAACTCATAGCCTTGGGGCAGGGATGGGGCATCCACCACCTCTCAGCAACCCATGCCAGGGCCCCACCCCTTGTAAAAACTGTCACCCTGGCTGTGTTTAAATCTGCTGAGTGGAGGTAAAAAGGAGCTTTGGTTTCAGGAGGAATCCTGTCCCTCAGCATCACCTCAGCCCATGCTGGGGCTGGGTTTCCAGCAGGGGTGCATTGCACAGCACCTCTGGTTTGCATCACCCCAGCATCTGGCCTGCATCCACCCAGCAGTGCAGCTCATTTTGGGAAGCACCTGCCCCACACCAGTTGATGTCTCTTCTATGTCTGGTGCTCCTGCAGTCACCAGAGGAGATCGGATTAGGGCCTGAACCTCAGTGTGGCACCTTCATGCAGTTAAAACGTCTGTTCTACAATTTCCCCCAAATAAAAAAGCAGACTGCAAAGCAATGACAGGGGCTAAACTCATTACAACCTCTTCAAAATGCAGTGTGAGAGCAGTAAAAAAAAAAAAAAAGAGAGACAATAATTCTGTGGATGCTGATTTCCATGCAGTGAAAGGACACCATGAAAGGAGCACATTACAGGCAGGACTTCACCAAACCACTCCCACATCCTGCCTGTCAGGCTCTGCAAGGGAATCCATTTTCCCCATGACACTGACCCCAGAGGACACCATGTAGGGCAGGAAGGCGGAGATGAGCAGGAATTTGGAAACGCAGAATGAGATCTGGATAGCCAGAAATGGGGCAAACCAGCAGGATTCAGTGTCAGGTCAAGGCTAGAGAAGCCACTAAGTGAGGCAGGGATGTGTTGTGAGAGTCTGTCCTAGAGATACAATAATCATGGAAAACTGGGACGCTCTAGGATTCCATGAAAAAAGGATGGCTGTGATTGTAAGGATGGCTCAAGGCAGCCTGAGGACAGCTTTTTTTTCTGCAGAAATGAGTGAAGGAGCATAAAGAAGCCACAGGAGAGGAGGTCACTCGACACCTCCCAGGCAGCACATAAACCCGCTCAGACCAGGGCACAGTTTTTGTCCTTGCTGAGCAAAACAGATGTGGATGGGCTGGACGGGATCCAGGAAAGGGCCACAAAGATGATCAAAGGAAGGGGAAGCTGCCATGTGAGGAAAGGGGGCAGCTGGGCTTGTTCAGCCTGGAGAAAAGAAGGATGAGAAGAGACCTTATCACCATGTCCCAGTATTTAAAGGGTGGCTACAAAGAAAATGAAGACTCCATTTTTACAAGGAGTCTCATGGAAAAGATGAGGGTACAATGGGTAATGGGTACAAGATATTCCTGGGGAGATTCCAGTTGGACACATGAGGAAAATTTTTCACAATGAGAACAACCAGCCATTAAAATAATCTCCCCAGGGAAGTGGTGGATTTCCCAATGTTGGATGCTTCCAGGATTTGGCTGGACAGAGTGCTGGGCCATCTCATCTAGATCATGCTTTTGCCAAGAAAGTTTGGACCAGATGATCCCTGATGTCCCTTCCAACCTGGGGTTCTACGAAGTGAAGGCAAGGTTTAGCATCTCCCAAAGCAAATGAGCCCTCTAAGGAAAAAACCCAAACCAGAAGGATGTATTGACAATAAGCAGAACTGGGCTGAGCAAAAGCAGTTTGCAGGAGTGCATTGATTTAAAATGGGGTGACGTGGCCCTTGGTTTAGCTCACAGTCCCAAGGGTGTATTAAAAGTCCTGCCTGTGGGGAGAAAAGGGGTGACACCAGTTTCTGCCGTGAATGGTGCAGGTGGAGCCTGCCCTGTGGGTCATAAACATAAGGTTTCTCCACAGCATTTGCAAAAGAGTGGCCAGGTTGAAAGTCTTCACACATGAAACATTTCTAATCGTGTCTTCTACTGCCCTCATCCCGATTTTCATCTTCAATTCATATGTAAACACATGAGTAATCTGTATTATTTGGGCTGAGGCTCAATTGTTTTAAATCAGCTTCCCTCTGGGGAAGTGTGGGATGCTGCCCTGAGGTACAGCAGCCATGAGAGTACCCTGTCCCTTGGGTAGGAAAGGGACAATGCTGGGCACCCAAATCCTGCTGGAAATAACCTGTGCATCCCACTCGCACTCCCTCTTAGATTGTACTTTATTGCAGAGCTGTGATGTGGAGATTGGGCAGGTAGAGGGTCTGTATTTGGTACAGGGAAGCAAAATATCTGCAGTGGAGGAGCTGTGTGCACTAACACATTTATTTGTCATTATGAAGTTCAGCAGAGCAGATAAAACCATTAGATATTTAAAAATTAGTTAATGCTAGGATGCAATGATTTGGGCATTCTTAATGCGGCTTTAAATTGGATCAATATTTTCCAGTTCATTTTACTGTAGATTTTTAACCCTGCTCTGGCACTTGTGCTCCGTGCTCTGAGCAGCAGGTAAGCCAGCAGACTGAGGGAACATTTCCACTGGGATGTGACCACTTGTGTTCCAGGAAGTGCGTCAGCTCCTGGAAACTTGCTAGGCACCATCTCTTTTATTCAAGAGAGCTTAATTGTCATCCAGAACATCTGGGACAATCTCTCAGGGGTTTGTGTTGACAGAACATTAACTAACACACGAAAGCTCTGGGATCCCATGACATGATCCATCACTGAGCAAAGACAAGTAGCCTGTATCACACAGGATGAATTCATTGAGGAGCCAAATCATTAGCATAGAAAGGTCATCTACTTGTCTGTCATTATCGTGTGAGGCAGATAGTCTATAATGTGTGCAGCAGTTCCCCATGGAGCAGCAATCAGCCCCTTGCTACACTATTTGATTGTTCTTTTTAAAGCTGGTGAAGGGCTTTCTCACTGAGATCTGCAGCTGTAAACACCTGAAAGGAAATGTATAAATTTTGCCTGCTTCTGACTTCTGTATATAAGCATGGACACCCTGGGATAAGAAAGTTTATGAGTATTACTGCTCTCCACTAGACAGTCAGACCTAAAGATCCGAAATGAATTCTATATTGCTTGTAGGAAAATAGGATTTCCGTTTTAAATAGCAGAATTTCACATCTGAAACAAAAACTCCATCATATTTTTCTCCCTGGTTATACCCAAAGCTGTGCCAGGTAGTTTAACCGTGTGGCTTTAGATGTCCACCAACAAATGTCAACACTGCTGATTCCTCTGGCTGTATCTCCCAAGAGGTCAGGTAAATCTTGCCAAGCCAGCACTAGCTGGACAATTCTCACCTCATCAGCCAACCTGCTGAATCTGCAAATAACATCAAGAAAATGCCCCCAAAGCAACATATTTTGGAGCAGGACAAAAAAAAAAAATCAATCATTTTGTTCTGTCAGTGGTGAGCGTATGGTTTATGTCCTTTCATTACAAACTTGGATATCATCCCATTTGGCACTTGAAAAGTACAAATCCATCCCAGCTATGAATATTATTTTATTGTGACTTGGGCTTTGGAGGTTTGCAGGTTCTCCACTCTTTTCCACAGCACTTGGTTTCCAGCGCTGCTTGAAATACAAGGTGCTCTCTGTCGCCTCCTTTGCCTTGTGCATCTCCCAAGGGTGGCGCCTGGTTTCTGGGCCAGAACACCCCTGCCCTCTTCTGCACTGAGTCCATAGCTGCTGCTCTGCAGCTGGGAGCAGGAAATCAGTGGTAAATTGGGCAGGTAAGTCTTTAGTGTGTCCTTGAAACGCTGTCTGGGGCAGCACTTGTTGCCCCGCACATGGGCCCACGGGCATTCCCACAGCGCTGGCAGGAATGACAGTGAGTACACAATAATAAAGGTGCGTATTTCAGCTGGTCTGAGGGTCAGGATGACAACTTGCCCCCGAACACCAATGATACGTGCCACCGCGCTGTCTGTCCAGCCAGCGAGGTGACCACGAGCGCCGGGCACCCGCCCACATGGGAGGGGATGAAAGAGGCTGCTCGCAGCGTGTGGGAGGGCCAGCGAAGCTCCAGCATGGGCTCGCCTGACCCACCGGGAGTAAGGGCACGTGGAGGAGGCAGAAAGAAAGCGGAGGGACTTCTTTGTGGAAAAACAGGAGAGGGTTTATTGAACGAGGGCCCAACAGAAATCCAGGGAAGGGCACAAAGAAGCCAAGAAGTGCCTTTGACAAGGGGTTTTATACCCCTATGAAAAGGGAGGGGGAAATATGAAACAGCCAATAATGCAGGGACATGGGGGTTGTACTAAGGCGGGAAAAGGGGTACAAAGCCAATGGGGAATAACGTGGGAGGGGAGAAATAACACAGGCCAACGGGGGCCCGAGGAACACAGAACTTTCTAGAGGGAGAACCAAATATGGGGGGAAAGGGGAGGAGATTGCGGTGGCCAATTATGGGGATATGATCTGCATACCCTGTGTGGGTATCAAACCAATGCACCTGCTGGTCCACTTGGTATTGCTGGCCATGGCACTGGCCTTGGCACACTGCAACAGATACGTCTCTGGAGTGTCAGTATTTCACAGACTTTGGAGGCTTTGCAGTGCATCCTCTCAGAGGCATCCTCTCCGCCTGCCTTTGTGATAACCTTGCACACAGATCTATAGCACTTCATAGTATTTCATTTCAGAGGTTCCCATTCAGAAAAGAGGCACTGAAAATCCATAACAATTGAAATATAGTGGAATTTGAACCAAGGTCACAGTAGCTTGAGAGATGACCTGCCGTGTTCAAAATTAGCCTTACCCAATGCATGTGCTGCTCAGTTTACAAGTGATGCTCTGACCCCCTGAAATTCAGAGTGACAAAAAGAAAAATGTTTGGAGGAAGGGGTGGACTGGGCAGAAGGAAGCTATATGATCATTTCACCTCTCCTCATGCATAAAACAGGCCAGCAAACATTACTCTGAAACTCCTCTAGTGAGATCATAGATCCTCCTCTGAGCTCCCTTTACCTCTGTGAAGAGTCAGGAAAATCCAGAAAAAAACCCCAACCTTATTGACCTCTATAGGGCCAAATTTCCAAGGTGCCTTGGGGCAGAACAAAAAAATCTATCTATGTTTTTCTACGTTATAAGCATGACTGCATCCCTGCGCAGCGAGCAGGGGCGATTGCTTGTCTGAGCTCCATTAATATGCTATTGGCATTTTATGCGTGGAAAAGGTGACCTATTGCTTTGCCTGCTAATAGATCTCCCACCCAGGAATGTCTCTATAAACCAGCTTTCTCTGTTTGGAGCTGCACCAGTTGACCTCAGAGTGTTGTTTTTCAAAGGATTGTGCAAACCTATCACAGAACAGCTGCGTGATGCCCTTCTACCAGTTTTGCCCTAATTGATATCAACTACAAACAGGCTTAGCCTGAGCCAGAGTAACCACTCTTGTGCTGGGGGAGGCTCTGCACAAGGCTGGCCGTGTGCAGGGAGACTGGTTCCAGTTTTGCTGTGGCCAACCTCTTGGTAAAAGACAGAGGATTTTGTAAAATGAACAAGGGCAGCATGGAGGGATGTGGGAGTAATTGGCTAGAGATACCCACACCTAAAGGAAATCAGGGTGATTGGGTTTCTCAAAGCTGTCTCCAAAGGACACATCTAACGCTGCTCAAAAGTCTTCTAAAAATGCAAGTTCATCAAAATGGAAATTTTCTGCAGGAATGTGTCCACTCCAACAAGGGCTGATCTGAAAACATCCTGAAATACAGAGCTTGGTGGGGTGGCAGCAAACTCTTCCAGCTTGACGCCCCTGGGCTGGAGTAGCCAAAGTTAGTTTCCAAAGGATTTTTTAGCTTCACAACCAGAATGTGTTTTTTTCTCGTAGAAGGCAGCATGCAGCCATCCCCTCCCCTTGAAACAGGAGCTCTGATAGACCTAATCCCTTTGCCACTTCATTCTGGCAGAAAAAACTGGAATTTTTCTACCAAGAGCCTAAGCCTGTGTTAATTTTTTTAATTTCAAACATTTGATTTCCTAATTCCTGTGCTATCCAGTCATGGACATCACACCAACCATCCAGGTGTGTTGCTGGTGCAAGGCTTTGCCAAAGCCACTGCAGATCCAGCCTCTCATGGGACACCAGCGTGCTGGGCTGGCAGGGGCTCTGCACCCCACGGTCCCTGTGCCACTGCTGATGGCCCTGTGACACAGAGAGCAGCAGCCAAGACGTGCCAGAATCACCTCAAGCTCTGCATGTGTCAAGCAGGGCTGGCAAATAGTGACAAACACACCAGTGCTCTGACTTGCATTTGTCCAGTGTCCATCATATTAGCAAAAGGGGGGGAAGAAGCCTAAGTAAGGGATTTTTTTTTCTCCTTCATTTTACTCCCACCTACTCTGCCCCCTGTAATCTGATTTTTTACACCTCATTTATGTGTTTTTATTCAGCTCATCTTTGTGTTTTCTTTTTTTCACACCTTTGGATCAGCTCTCTCCCCATGTCTGGCACCTGTGATTATATCCTTCAGCTTCACAATGCAGACTTGCAGAGCAGCATTTAATAACAGGGAGGATTTGACTGACTGGAGCTCTGATAATGGTGGTGGGAAAAGCACAATCACTGCCTTTTCGACAATATACTTTGTGCAGAAAGCGTTCGACAGTGTCACAATCTGATAAAAAAATTCCCAGATTCCACCCATAATTATACCTTCTCTCCTTTACCTATCCACCTTCTTTTCAAAACTAAGCTGTTGTGGGTGACACCAGTCTCCAGGAAGGTGGGGGTGGTGGGACACAAACGTGGAGAGAGACAGAGAGGAGGAAAAGAGTTCAATTCACCACGATTTTTCTCAGCCTCTCTACCTGCCCACCCTCCCACCTGTCTCTTTTCAGCTGGCACCTATTTCTCAGCCGTGGGAAGGCCAGCACCGTCTGGGATGGGGTGAGGTTTTAGGATGAAAATATATCCCCTGACTGGTGCCATTTCTAACAAAAAAGAAGACTGAAGGGTTGCCAAGAATTTAGAAAGCCAGCGTGTGATCACCAGCTCCACTCAGAGTCCTTGTTGGGAGGAGGAGGAGGGACCGTGGATGTTCAGCTACTGCTAAAAATAAGGTGCTTGTGTGCTCTGCTGCCTTGGGGCTTCTCAGGACCCCACAGCAGCTCTGAAAATCTACAAATAACATCACGAAAATGCCCCAAAAGCCCCAAAAGCAATGTGAGGGTCGCAGGCCATGGCCCTAAGGCATGCACGGTGCTTCCCAGCTTTGTCTGGACTTTGAGTTAGTCCTATGCCTCCACATGGACTTAACTGCTCCAAAACAGTTTATAGACATAGGATGGACTGTCCAAAGTTCTTCAAGAGATGTCCATGCCCACCTCTGGCAGCCAGAGATTAAAGCACATTCAATGCCTCCAGCACCACCATGACCTCAGGACATAAAACTGCTTTTGGGAGCAAGAAGGGGACAGGGCTGTGCCACCCCCTCCCTCCCCAGATACCCATCCAAATGCTGCAGAGCTGAGGCTAAGACCTCCTGGCATTGGTCTTCTGATTTAAGCCAGATTAAATTTTTAAAAGCCAGGAGTCTAGGGGGCTGCTGTGGCTGAGGAGGGTTTGAGGCACTCCCAGTGCTGCTGCAGGCAGTGACAGGCACTCGAGTCCCTGCTCTGCCACTCCCCACATTCCGTCTCACTGAATTTCCAGTAAACCAGGACGTTGCATCCATCAATGCTGGCAAGGGACCAGCACTGTGCAACAGTTTTTAAGAAGCATCCCTGGGAAGAGAGTCAAGTCCCAGCTGTCCCAGCTGGTGTGGACACGGCACACCTGATGTTAAATGGCTGGGGAAGCAAGAAGCTGAGCAAACATCCAGGAAGGTTGTAAGGATGGGGGTTACTGGCATAAGCTTCTGGTTTAATACAGTAAGGTGGAAATAAAAAGCTGCTGTTGTGATGGGGCCAGGGCTTGGCCTTTGGCAGGAGGGGCTGCCCTCAGGCTGTGATCGATACAGCGCTCACAGGACTGATGGTGCTGTCGACACAGGAGCTGCTGCAGGCAGAGCTGTCCCTGGTGCCCAGACAGAGCCAGCGAGGGCCAGACACCAAATCCAGAGTCACAGAATCATGGAATGGTCTGGGCTGGAAAAGACCTTAAAGATACCTCATTCTCACCTCCTGCCTTGAAGGTTCAGGGACACCTTCCACCAGACCGGGTTGCTCCAAGCCCTGTTCAACCTGGCCTTGGACACTGCCAGGGATCCAGGGACAGCTAGAGCTGCTCTGGGCACCCTGTGCCAGGGCCTCCCCACGCTCACAGGGAGGAGTTTCTTCCTAACATCTAATCTAAATCTCTCATCTCTTAGTTTAAAATAATTTCCTCATGTCCTTTTGCTATCTACCCTTGTAAAAAGTCACTCCCCCTCCTCTCTCATGAGTCCTGTTTAAGTATTGAAAGGCTGCTATGAGCTCTCCCCCGAGCCTTCTCTTCTCCAGGGGAATACCCCCAGCTCTCCCAGCCTGGATCCAAAGCAGAGGGGCTCCAGCCCTTGAAGCATCTTCATGGCCTCCTCTGGACCCAAGAGGTCCATGTCTTTCGTATGCTGAGGACTCCAGACCCGGATGCAGCGCTGCAGTTACAGGTGTTCACCCACACCTGCTCAAGGATGGAGCCCTTCCCTTGACTCAACTGCATTCAGGGTCAGGGCCGGAGCAAATACTGACCTGAGCTCACAAGGGGATGGTATAAAATTCTCTGGGATTTTGTATGGGCAGGTGCAGCTCCGAGGCCAACGCACTGCTGTAAAACAGGGATTTCTAAGGCGCCAGCACAGCACAACCCACGCGGTGCAAGGGGTTCAGCACCACATCATTCCCACCCCGCGCAGCACTCCTGCACCTCAGCGTGCCCTGAGCACGGGGGATCCCACAGCCCTATGGCAAATAATGGCATCTGTGGCTGGGCTACGAGAACCACTGGGTTAGAACAATACCTTTTTGATTTCTGCTGCTGCATTAGGCCGAACTAGGTCTTTTTCTATTCAAGCTCACTTTGAAACAACATGTCCAAAAACGGAGCCCCCCAACTATCACTGCAAACAGAACCCATCTGGTCTACATATATAATTGAGATACTACTTTTGAAAAGTGACCTTGGTTTTTAAAGTTAGATTTTAATATTTGTTACATTATGGCTAAGGCCATGCAAATTCTCTGAGTAAAGGATCTTTTTGCAAAAGAGAAAACTAAGTTCAGTAACGTTAAAATTTAAAAGTTTATGCCAGCATCAACAGGAACATCACCCCTAGACCCACTGCTCAGTTCAAATGTTTTCTAGGTGCAATGTGTTTAGTTGTTCTTCTTCTATATTTACCTAAATGTAACTTAAAAGCATAGCTGTTCTCACTGCTGTTCCCTTCCATTCCCCAAACCAAAACACTTATTTTGTCATTGAATAAGACATTTTTGGTAACTCTAACTTTTTGTCCTTTACCCAGGGAAAAAAAAAATGTTCATCCAAAGCATTAGGTTTTGTTTAGGCAGTAAATCCAAAGGAAATGTGTATTTCATACAGCTTTAACAGGAGCTCTTGTTTTAAATAACAGAGTGAAAAAGGAAATAGCTGCTCTTAAACCGTGAATAGTTGAAATAGTAGAATATCAGAGTAATGAAACAAACATTCAATGACTTATTTTTCCTCTCTGGATGGTGATCAGCCCACTCTCCAGTGTGGGTTTTTTGGTTATAGCCCTAGATTAGCACTGCAGCCATGCAATGGGGTGGGGATGTCAAGGAGCCAGCCAGACACTCCTTGTGCAAAGACAGGAATATGAAACAACTCCATGCTAATCACTACTTTTGTTATCCCATTGTGCTATTCATTTTGGGGGAAGCATGTTTTTACACTTTATTACCCAGTGCTGTGTCCTGCTCCATTAAAATCAATGGCAGCCGAGCTGGCAGTCCTTTGGTTATGGCCTTCCAGGCAGCTCTGACACTTCTGGGAATCAGGAGCACAAGAATAATGCCTTTCAATAAGCAGCTTATCGACCAAACAGGAGTTAAGTGAACCTGTGGTGTACTTCTCAAGTTTCTCTCCTCTCACATGATTATTGCACTTTACTCCTGCTTTGCTTTTGTTCCTTGGACAATCGATCCCTTGGAAGGACTCGCCCCAGCCCCAGCCCAGCAGGAGGGGTTTGCTGGAGTAAAGGGACAGTGGCTTTCTCCCCTGGGTCCCACCAGCTCCTTCCTCTCTAAATTCTGGGCTCACCGGCTGCTGCACCAGTAACCAACCCACTGGAGGTGGATTTACAGCCTTCCAACCAAAGCTGGGCTCACAACCTGATCTTCAGAGAGGCACAAGGAAGGAGGAGAGGCTGCACAAGCTTTGGCACAAAGATTTCCCTCGAGAAGCACAGGAGACGTTGTCCATGCTTCCTCCTAACCCCTTTAAACAATTTCACTAGAGGCACTGCAAAGAAATCCAGGGAGAAAAAAAGCAAAGTGCAAAAGCAAAGTCAGATAGTTTTGATTTTTTCAGGGTTGAAATGGAGAAGCCCAGCAAGAAGCAGTCTGATGAGTCACAGTAAGGCCAAAACTGGGACATGACAGACCTTGTGTTTTCTCGTTGGGGATGAACTGATCACGTCTCAGCTCCGGCTTGGCTGGGATGTCCAGTATCCACTACAAACATTGCCAGCTGGACCCACTCAGGTGATGGACCCAGGAGCAGCTCTGTGCTCCAGCACGCAGAGCTCTGACCTCAATGCCTCTTATCACAGGGCTTCCCACAGACATCCCAAAGCAGAAGAAGGAAATTTTAATGCAATTTATGCTTCATTGTTACAGGAGAGACCCAGCACTGAGGCTGAAAGTCTGCAGGCCCTGGGAGCTGACATCTGTTACACGCCTACTGAGGTAACCGAGGCTACGCTGCAGAACCGACAGCTCCTGACCTCTGCTTGGTACCGGGCAAGGCAAACAGCCACCCTCAGAGGTTTTATTTCTTTAATGCCATTATCCGGTGCATTTTACAACAGTTATGAACAATATCTGACACTCTCAAAGACAGTGAGGATCCGTGGATTACAACCTGTACCCTGCAGCTCCTCTGTGTTGTGCAAAGCAGCATTAAAAGCCTTATTTAAGCTCCAGCCAGGGACCATTTCATTGACCAAGACAAGTAGAGGTGACAGCATGTTGTAGGTTTCTCCTGTGCTCAGAAGCTGCTCCTGTGCTTGCGGTGTGCACAACATCTCCTGTGCAGGGCACCTGCTGTGGTGCAGGCACGGGATGTGTGGGAAGATTTTAATTACTCACCATGGCAACCCACATTAATAGCTGTAATCCCCCACGATGAACTGGGTTGGGTCCTTCTTCCACATCCACGGAAATACCTCTAGAAAGGACATTCATACTGTAGATCTGCTCTTGGGCACCGGATGCCAACTGTGGAGCCTCAGCGTGAGGCCTCGTGTAAAACAGGAACACATCCCTGGATGTGTTCAAGGACAGACTGGATGAGACTTGGAGCAACCAGGTCTAGCAGAAGGTGTCCTGCCCTGTCCACCCATGGCAGGGAGGGGTGGAACAAGATGGTTTTTAAAGCTCCTTCCAACCCATGGCTGTGAAAACCAGCCTGCCCCATCTGTGAGAGCTGTTTGGTCCCCCTAGGCTAGATCTAGGGGGACCCCACTATGTCCATCCCAAAATCCACAGAGCCTCCCATATTCTCACACCTCTGGCAGCTGAAACAAGCTCATCTTGTTGTGCAGTGAATCAGCTTGTAGCTGTTACAGGATGGTTTATCCTGAACTCATTGATCTCACCCCATTGATCCAAAGTTCAGATTAATTTGAAGCTAAACCTCTCCCATCAGTGTCAGGGAGATGGCCCTCCAGGAATCAATGCAGATGAAATATTGTGTCCCTCCTCCCAGCAGACACCCCTGAGCCACACACCTGCATCTTGCCCTCCTGCTGCACCCAGCAGCTCTGCCCAAGAACAGCTGTGAGGGTCTCTGTGCTGTGCTAGCAGGATACCAACTGCCCTGCATTCCTGCAAGCAATGACAGACCCTGGGAAGCCCCAGGACAAAGTGCAAATTCCCAAAGGAAAACAGATAATAAGCTGCTGTCAGAGACTGAAAATAGTTCATGCCAAACTTCCCAACTGACCGTGCAGGGGTGGATGAGGAAAGTTCTGCCAAATTCAGTACAGAGCTGCTAAAAACTGCAATCAAACCCCAGAGAGGAGACAGGGATGCACCAGGCGAGTGCAGCTTTGGTGTTTTCATTTCTCCCTCATCTCTCAGTCCATGAAGGTCATCTGGGCCACTGCCAGAACCACCACAGCCAGTTTTGGCTCTTGAGTTCCACTTCTAAACACATCACAGTTACCCCCAGATCTCACAGGCCTCCTTGGGACCAGGCTGTAGGGCCATGAGCTCTGCAGCCCTTCCTGTCACGGGCAGCTCACCACCACAGCACCGTTCCTTGGCTGGGGCCAACAGCAGCAGCAGCTCAGGTTTCCCATGTTGCTGGTACTAACATTTCATAGCTATGTACTGAGCCCATCCTGGTTTCTTTTACACAGAATCACAGAGGGGCTCTGGAGACGACTGGAGATACAGCACAGTCAATGCAAGGTGATCCCAGGCCCTCCTCATCCTTACTGAGATGGACTTTTTCACCATTTCTCTTGGAGCAGTGTCTGCATTCATCCCCCACCATGAGCTGTCAGTCGCCTCTGGGACACTCCCATGAGAAGACAACAGCAGCATCTGTGGGGGACAAGGCTGCCCAAGGAGCTCAGCGTCCCCCACAAACTCCACAATGGAGGGGAAAAGAGACCCCTTTATTTCCTCACTCACTCCCATGTGTTGAGACTTTGGAGTCGCAGCTTCCCTGGCACGTGACCGAGCCCCCTCCTCTGCGGGAGCACGGGCAGAGGGTGACATTATTTATATCAGAGGCAGATGTCTGATAAATAAACAACCTTGGAGAAATGATGTGGCACTTCAGCTGCAGCCTCACCTCGCAGGCACTGGGAACGTGCATGGCTCACGGCACCAGGCTTTGGGCACTGGGAAGGACCAAGGAGGTGAGCAGCTCCTGCTCCTACGCTTTTCCCTGCTTATTGCAAGAGCTTCTCATGCTCCTCATGCTCACCTCAGACTTGGCTCTTTTTTGTGGTTTTTTCTGGGGTTTTTTGGGGTTTTTTTTGTTGTTGTTTTTTGGTTTTGGGGGTTTTTTTTTGGTTGGTTGGTTGGTTTGTTGTTTGGTTTTGCTTGGTTTTTTGGTTTGTGTTTGTTTTTTTTCTTTTTTTAAGCGGCAAATCCACTGACTCCAACAAAGCAAAAGAGCCTTTTGGACAGGTAAGGACCTGTTTCTTCCTGCATTCACAGAAACACTGTGCACAAGTCTCATGCTTTTTGTGTGAAGATTTTAATCAATCTTCCACAGTACAATCCCATGAGATGGGCTAAAATACCTATTTTATGACAGAGAGAATAGAAACACAGAGGGTAAGCAAACTATTTAACAACATGCATTTGAGACATGGTATTAGCTACAGATCAGCCTGAGGACTGGCTACACTGGGAGAAAACAAAATTCATCTAGCCCAGATCCCTAAAAAGATGTGGACATGATCCCGCTCTGGCATTTTTTAACAGGATCTTGAGCTTGTTTTGCAGGACCCTGACTATCTGAAACCTGGATGCTCAAAGAGCCCCCAAGCCCTCCCAGCGACATCCAGGTGATGATGGCCTCAATAACCTCTTTCCAAACAAAAATGCTCTCACTGGCAGCACAGGCAGGAGATGAGTACTTTTGGAAAGATTGTCTGGATTTTGGGTATTGTCCACGGGGACAGCTGAGGCAGGCAGGAACGACACCAACTACACCAACGTGGTGAGGGTCACTTTCCATGACAAAAAGGCTTTGCCCAGCAGCCAACTTTTGAGGCTTTTTCTTTCCCCCCAGAAGGCTCCTTCCCTGGGGATGTGCAAGAGTTGATTTTCAAAGGCATTGCTCTCCTGTGGGTGGGATCCACGTGTGCCTGGCCCTCCCTCACCCGTCCTGCACACCCCACGAGATTTGGACTGCCTGAAGCCACAGGTGACCAAATTCCACATAAATCCAGTAAAAGCACTCCTGAAAGGCTGCCAGGTCCTATGGAAGATAGGATTAGACTCAGGTGTCTCTTCTGCAGGGAGGAGAGGAGAGGGGAAAAAAAAGAAAGAAAAGAAAGCAAAACCAAAAAGAACAATGTTACATTGTTTATAGATTACTCACTCTTTTTTTAATTAAATGGTAAAACAGAGCCCTGAAACCTGAGAATGGACACTTTAGCAGGGGGCAGTCACATGGAACCAAACCTTAAAAACCATGAAAGGCCTGATTTATACCAGAGGGCAATAAACCACCAGTGGAAAAAGAACAGCAGTGTCAGTGGGAGCAGACTGTCATCTCACCTTTGACCCTGTTTTATACTGGTGTGTTTCTGCTGGTTTTCATTTGGAGTTACTGGTGTAATTGGAACAAATGAGTCCCAAGGCTTTGATTGTGGGAAGAGGATCATGCTTGGACACTGCTGAGCACCAGCCCCAGCAGACAACGTGGTTTTGCTGTGGGCCAGGGACTTTTAATGCCTTCCAAAGGCATTTGAGCCAAACCCCAGCAGGTAAGGAGTCTCAGATGGCCTCAGCAGGGCCTGGACACTAGGGGTATTCAAATGCAGGGGGAAATCCCTCCAGCAACTAAGTTTTGCTGATTTTGTACTGAATTACATCAGACAATTACACACAGAGCTTCAGCCCACCATGAATTAGAAGATCCAGGTTATAAAATCACTGAGAAAGGGAACTGCTCATTAACTCCTTTTGAGCAATTGGGCTGCTCCAGCTCTCAAAGAAACTTCTTCCCAGCTGGGCAGAGGCCATAGGGGTGGGCAGGGCTGTGTTGTGTGTGTTTGCACAAAGGACATCCAATATTAATTGTTTCAGTTTGACTCACATTATGAATGTTACAATTGTACACTTCTCTGGCAATTGAAATAAAAATACCCCAGAGAAGAGTTACAGGTATTTAGCCAGACCTGTGAGACAAGCCTGGGGAAGAGCCAGCTCCTGTTTCTCATCTCCAACACCCAGCTGAGCTGTCTTGGGTCCATGGTCCACAAAGTTCAGCTTGGTTAGATCCCAAGGGAGACATAAAGTGGGCTCCTCTGTCATTTCAGGGGACAGTTACACACTCAGCTGTCATTGAAAGCAAAAGAAATTCAGAAACTCCAGGCATGGAAACATGGAAACTGCAGGCACTACAAGCATCAACAAAGCAGTTGCTTCATTTCAGCAGGCAGTTTCTATTTCTCCGTCTTTTTGTTTTGTTTTGCAGACAGAGTGAGGCAGCAGCTGAGTAAGTGTGAAAAGCCATAAGAGCAGTCTCTCTTTCAGACAACTGCCTGGTTCAGTGTAGGTTGATTGAATGGTAAGACTCTGTTTGAACAGTGTTGTAACTATAGGGAACAAGAAAGCCGGAAATTTGCTGTCAGGTGAGATGGGGAGCTGAGAAAGACACAGGGTCAAACGGCAATATGCCATCAGGAAATGCTAGCATAATATTCCTGGAAAGCCTGCAGAGTTAGAGGTAAAATTTGTCTACATCGTCTTAAATATGGGGCAGATCCCAGCTTGAGCAATTTGGCCATTTTAACCTTCAAAATACAGAAAGTGGATGTGTCCTGCTGAACATGTGCTGATGCTGAACAGGGTCACGACAATCTGGTCCTGAATACCTTCCACGTGGTTCTGCTGAGCATCTGTGAGAATTCAGGGTCCTACACAGGAGAGGAGAAAGGTGGTTTGGGGGTTTGGTTGTTTTGGCATGTATTTTTGATTGTTAATTTTAAAAGCCATAAGAACTTCCTATCAAAAGATATTCTCTCATGGCTCTTCCTTAAATTTATGCCACCTTGCAGAGTAGTGAGAATTGAGAAGTTTCATGGGTAAAGGTAAAACAGGTTTCTGTCTTTACAAATATTCTGTGCTAGGGAATTAGAGCTGGAGACCCCAAAGAAGATTCTCCGAGATAAAATTGAATGGAAAGTATTTTTCACTGAAACACACAAGAGAGAAAA
This sequence comes from Falcunculus frontatus, assembly GCA_013398115.1. Classification (NCBI taxonomy): domain Eukaryota; kingdom Metazoa; phylum Chordata; class Aves; order Passeriformes; genus Falcunculus; species Falcunculus frontatus. The sequence continues at coordinate 327,094 of VZRV01002237.1, read as the reverse complement.
AGCCAGACTGCTTCTGATGGGAGATGGGAACCAGAGCACAGCATGACAAGGGGTTTCTTCACTGGTTTCACAGAGGAGACAGCACAGTCCCAGGCTCTGGCATTTGGGAGGAATTCAGTGCTATGGTCCTGGTCTGTTCAGGGTTTGGATCCTTGCTGGGAAGGGCTGCCCTGGCCTGGCTGCTCCACATCCCTCCCACGGCTCTTGGCAGTGCAGCCCCCAAGGAACTTCCAGGGATGCCCAACCCCGCCCAAGGGTCACATATAGGCTCATTCATTGGGAAATGTTAGCAACTCCCTAAAGGGAAAAGAGAAAAGAAAAATTAGAAGGCTTGTCATGCTTCTTCCCACTGCAACATGAAAGCTTAAGGCCTAAAGCTGACAGGCACCTGAGCAGCCTCAGGGAACAGTAACAGCATCTCACTAACACCAGGTCCCTGCAGCAGGGCAGGGGATGGTCCCCACCACATGGTCCCTAAAGAAGGTGGGTCCTGGATCCAGTTCCAACAACCCCCTAAAAACTGGAAGGACTCATAGACATGAACAGGATCAGGCTCTCTAAGCCATTAGCAAAACAACACCCTATAAATCAGGCATTTCAGTTTCTTTTGAAGTGTTCCTAATAGCAGTAAATTTTAATGGCCTTTTTTCCCCTCATGCTACTCTGCATCCCCTAAGTAAGACTGTCTGGACCCAAGGGACTTGGTGGCCCCAGCTGGTACAGCCACTGCTTACCACAGGATGCTCTGAATTAAGACAATATTCCAAGCAATAAATCACAGTATTTCTCTACTGAAAAATGGAAGGTGTGAGTGGGGAGAGAGAAGGAGGGGAAGGAAAAAAAAAATTAAAAATTAAAAAAGAAAGACGAGAGGCTTATCTAAATCTATTTACATGGAATGATTATTCAATTAATTTTTTCATTACACTTGCCAAAAAGAATTGCCCGTGTCTTTAATGCTGTGAGTGAGATTTCATTAATAATTAGTAGCAGCAGCTCTTTCTCCTCTGCTTAGCAAGCAGGAGCATTTGTCTTTGGAGGTCACACCCCACACCTGCACAGGAGTACAGCCTGAAGGGGGGGACTCTGCAGCCACCGAGGTGTGTGTGTGGGGACAAACTTGTGCCCAGCTGCTGTCAGTGGGGTTTCTCCTCCAGCAGGGTGGGGTTTCCAGGACAAATGCTGTGTGAGGCAGCCACTGAATCGCAGGAACGAGCACATCCTCATTCTCACCAGCCCCACCTCCTGCCTGGTACCAGTGCTTCTGCTCTCCCTGCCCAGCTTTGGGAGCCCGGTCCTGTCCTCCCCCAGCTTCTTTGTCCTCCAAGTCTCTCCCACCAGCACCATCTTTGCTCCTTTCTGCTTCAGCTGCCTGCTCCCCCTGTGCTGCCCACTCCTGGTGCCACCAGCTCTCCCTCCTTAGCTCCCTGCTCCTCTGTGCTCAGGGTCCTGCCCTGTTTGCATCAAGTGGGATGAAGACTGGCCTTACACTGATCTGGCTGGAGGCTGAGCCATTGTACATCCCCTCCCACCACAGCTGCCTGAGACTTTATCGGGACACACAAAGGGAGAGGTGTTTGGGTGGGGTGGAGGAACCTTCCCAACCCGCTGCCACACGAGTGTTCCAGAGTACAACCTGCTGTCACAGCAGAGTGGAACTGCAAGTGCTGGCAGCAAACACGGCCAAGGCTCCTGGAGAAACACTAGGGGAGGGTAACCCCTCCAGAGTCCTTCTCCATGGGCACAATTTCTCTGTGCTGGATGTGCAGCAGAGGGACCATGGAATCACAGGATGGTTTAGGCTGGAAGGGACCTCAAATCTCATCTCGTTCCCCCCCCTGCCATGGGGAGGGACACCTTCCACTGTCCCAGGGTGCCCCAAGCCCCGTCCAACCTGGCCTTGGACACTGCCAGGGATCCAGGGGCAGCCACAGCTGCTCTGGGCACCCTGTGCCAGGGCCTCCCCACCCGTCCAGGGAAGGATTTCTTCCCAGTATACAACCTAAACCAACCCTCTGTCAGGGTGAAGCCATTCCCCGTGTCCTGTCACTCCAGGCCCTTGTTCCAAGTCCCTCTCCATTTCTCTTGGACCCCCTTTAGGCACTGGAAGGGGCTCTGAGGATTCCCCAGAGCCTTTTCCTCTCCAGGTGAGCACCTCCAGCTCTCCCAGCCTGGCTCCAGAGCAGAGGGGCTCCAGCCCTTGGAGTACCTTCGGCCAGGGGGCTCAGGAATGCTCACCCAAGGGCCCCTCCAGGACAGCACCGTGCACTGTGCAATGTTTGTGTGACCTTAAGTTCCACCTCAACTGTGCGACACCCAGGTTAGCTCAGACCATGGAGCGATGAAAGCAGAGCAAGCAGTGCAAAGAGCAGCTATAAATCACTCTAGCTCCGTCTCAAATATAATATTTGTAAGAGACCCCTCAGTTCTTATAAATATTTAAAACAATTTTTAGCTGTTTATGTCTTACATCTGTCTTTATCAACCTGTAATCATTTCTCCACCCGCATCCCACTTCATGCCTGCTAATCCTTGCTGACTGCTCTCCATGAAAATGTGTTTTCTTACCTTAGTTTGGACAACAATCACCTGAATTCTGCCTGGCATTTCTCTCCAGAGGCCTCCAGAGTAGCTTCTCATGGAGTAGGTAAAAAACGAGAAAGTAGAGGTCTCTGGAAACTTAACCATTACTCAACCAAATCAATTAAAATATACATAAGAATCACAGAAAGATTTGGAGTGGAAGGACCTTCAAGATCATCTCACTCCAGCCCCCTGCCATGGGCAGGGACACTTTCCACTAGACCATGTTGCTGCAAGCCCCACCCAACCTGGTGCTGGACACTTCCTTCTCTTGGAACAAGTATCACAGCTTGGCCAGCTGTGCACAGCTGAACATCTTAGTGCTTCTCCTCTCCTTGTAGTGCCACACAAACTGTTTTATAATGACCTGGTTTTCTTCCAAGAGGTGTGTGTTGCTCTGTTCAACACAGGGAAAAAGTGGAAGGACAAAGTTTAGCCACAAAATATCAGCTGGTGTGGATTATAGCCAGAGACTACCAATATTCCAGCTTTCTAGTAGAAAGGAAAACAAACAGGAGACAGTTTCTGGGAACCTCTTAAAAAAAAAGAAAAAGAAAAGAGAGAGCCATGCTTCGCAAGCAGCCATAGGGCTGGTGAAAACCTCAAGAATCTGGCAGTTCTGAATATTCTGTCTCAGAGAGGGAAGATGGAGGACAGGGATGTTGAGGAGCAAGGGAACAGTCCACTGAACCAAGGCTTCCCAGAATCTCATTCCTCACTCTCCTCTTACTGGCCCTATAATAAAAGCTCTCCAGGATGATCAAGAGATGTCCCAGTGTCCCTTTCAGATGGATGGAGATACCTCATGGCTGGAGGTACTGCTGGGCTCTTTGCTGCAAGTGAAATGCAGGGAGACACTGATGATCTATAGGGAAAGAAGACACCTCATTCATGGCTCTTCATCTCCTGCTAAGGCTCTCCTGATGCTCTGTGATCTCCCAGGGCCCCAGGAGGAGGAAAGGAGCAATGCAATGATGAGCTTTCCCAGTGAGCCTGGAAATCTGCCAGATCTCAGCTTCCAGCAGCTCCTCAGGAGCATTGCTCACCCCAGAGCACCCCACCAGCCCAGCCCATCACCCATCACCCATCACTGCTGGGCCACCGAGGTGCAGCCGGTGCAGGGTCAGGCTGGGGAATTCCTGCTCTCCAGCCCCTGCTTCCAGCATTGGTGTGAGACTGACTCCTGTGAAGGACATCTTGGTGCAGGAACTGTAGCAGGTGACTCCAAACCATCCTCCAGCCTTGCCTCTGTCCCCTCTAGGGATGTTTGCCTTTCCCACATTGCCACCAGCCCTCACAAATATCCTCTCTGCCTGCGGCTGCCAGCAGGGAGCCCACAGAGGTGCTGGGCCTTGCCGCTCCTGCCCCAGGAAGTGGCATGGAGGTGCCACCTCTGCGCTGGTACCGAGAAGCTGCCAAAGAACAGCACCAGCTCCGACACATCCCACGGGCTGCTGAGCACAGGTCCTGACACACTGCCAGGGCTGGCCCTTTGTCCCGAGCTGTCCCAGCCCAGCAGCCAGAGGGACCGCGGGATCTGTGCCAGCAAAAGATCAACGCAGCATCCTCAACCTGTCCTGGCACTTCCAGAACTTGCTGAAGCTGGAGTTAACAAAAGCTGGGTTCAGTTCCCAGCTCAACTACCCATTTTTTTTGTCCCTGTGGGCAAGTGACTGAGCCTTGCTGTGCTCTAGTTTGCCATCTACAAGCTGGAGTAAAGTTACAGCCTTTTTTTCTCACCACTATTTTGACTTGTCTACTTACATTACAATCTTTTGGGAGAAGAGGCTGTACATGCATATCTACCAAATCTAATATAAGTGATCTAATCCTGGTAGATTTCTCTAGGTATTACTGTCACACAAATTCTAAGGGCTGTGTCTATATAGACAGCTTAACCCACTCTCAGGCGCCAGTAAGTGACTTATCTCAGCACTACGCCCGTGCACCAAGGTCTCTGATTGTTTTACATTTGCATTTCAGAACCTGAGCTCCTGTTCCCTGGGATTTCCAAGCCCAGAGACCTGATCCAGGCATCCCACCCCATGCCTGTGGGTGCAGGGCATTGCTATCATTTGACTCCAGATCAAGAGCTTCCCATATCATTCTCCATCTCTAGAAAAATCAGTCTCAGCAAATTATATAAATTGTATTTACACAGGCAAGTTAGGTCAATCACCACCAATTTTATTCACTCCAGTAAATGAGCCAAAGAGAGTTACTTCTTTTCTGTGCTTTACTGGGTCTCTTTCAATCTGTGAGATATGATTTCCTCACTCTTATTTAATTAAGAGCAGCACTCAAACATTTGAAGTTATCTACCTCCTCTCCATGGACGATACTGTCCCCCCTGCACATCCACCCCAGGGTGAAGAGGGACCTGGGATCTTGGCAGCCAAGGCACTTCCCTGGAGAAACAAGCTGCTGCTCTGGCATTTTTTATAGATAATTTTCCCTCTCCCCATTTTTCAGCAGACACTGTCAGGACATGCCATGACTCTGCTCAGGGCTCTGTGGTCCTTTCAGGCCTAGCTCAGAGCATCTCACCCCGGGCAAACCTCACCAGGCTCCAGAAGACAAGAGCTGCTGCTGCCATGTGTCTGTCCAAGGTTGGACACTTGCTCGTGCAGGAGGGACGGGCTCGGAGCAGCTGCAGAGCAGACAGAAGTCACCTCCACATCCATACAAAGCTCTGTTGCCCACCCCCTCCATCCTGCTCTCTCCTTTGGGATGGCTCAGCCTATTCTCACTTTTAGTTCAAGGAGTGGAAAAAGAAGCGAAAGGCAGAGCAGCAGCCTGTGCCATCACTGTGTCCATGGCTCCTGCTCAGCTCCAGGGCCACATTTGCTCCAAGGTAAAGAGGAAGCTTTGGGGACTATGGACACAGCTTTGATTTTATTTTAAAGGCTTTAATATTTGGAGCTGTATTGATTTATCTCAGCATGCCAGCGTACCACTGGTAACTAGGCAACACCGATCCTCTCTGTTCCAGGAAGCTCACGGGATTTTTGCCTATGAACAATATTACTTTGTGTATATGAAGCTAAATGGACCATAGGCACCATTTGTAAGTGGAGGATATTTGAGTTCCACACTTTTTTAATTTCTTCTTGCTTGTTATCTTTTTTGGCCTGGAATAGATTTGCCAGAACCACTCATGGGTCTGAGACAAGTTGCAAACTGAGCACGCTCCCACCATGACCTTGTGCATAATGCTTTGCACTGACAAATGTTTCCAGTTAAGAAGCACAGTTATCTCAGAACCACAGGATATTCTGAGTTGGAAGGGACCCACAAGGATCATCAAGTCCAACTCTTAGCTCAGCACATCTCCAGGACATCCCCAAGAATCCCACCAGGTGCCTGAAGGCATTGTCCAAACCCTTCTGGAACTCAGACAGGCTGGGTGCTGTGACCATGACCCTGGGGAGGCTGTTCTTGTGCCCACCCACTGTATACATATTATATACACTGTGTCCCCAGGGCAAACAGAGAACTACAGGATAGCTCTCCTTGTGCTTTCTCAACCTGGTTTAAGGCACCCAAAGAAATCAAGTCCAAAATCCAACTGATTATAAAATAACATAAAAAAGGTAACTACTCTAGGAACAGGATTGTCCATCAGATCTGATGCTTAATTTTAAATTCTCAAAAAAAAAAAAACCCCTTACACCAGAACAATACTTTAATTCCTCATTAANAAAAAAAAAAAAAAAAAAAAGACACATCACCTGGCAGCATAAGAGAGAAGATGCCCTCCTGGAGATGCTGAGCTGCAGGGACAGATAAGCCACTCTGATGCATCAGGCACTGCAGGCTCCCAGTCTCAGCACTGGGCAGTAGCAGAAGCACAAACTGCCCCCTCCCGATCCACTGCAGCTCAGGGTAAATCCCATGGCCACTGGAGCCGTTGCTCAGCCTCTCCTGCAGCCACCCAGACACGCAGCTAACGGGGCAGGTTTAGGTGAGGCAGCTGCTTACCTGCTGCTGATACCAAAATGAGCTCCAACTCAGTGGCAGAGTGGTGATTAACTGATAATACTTCTCAGCAGCGTGAGCTGGATTTGCACCAGCCATCTACCAGCAAAAGCCTTCATCTCCCAGCGAGACTCAATATTAAAAGACATCAGGAAGGAGTCTAGGCTGAAAGAAGAATGACCATGGATTAGGGAAAAGAGAGCACAAACCCATCAAGCGTTTCAAAAGGAAACAAAATTTTCAGATGTCATTTGGCTGCTTTTATCTGCAGATTGAGTTTTATCTGTGGGGGGAAAAATAAACCCTACAGAAACACTTAGCACAGTGGAAAAAAATAATGTTAAATTAAGCTTACAAAAATGTTTCTCTTTCTGAAAATCTTGGCTGGCGACAAATGGCTTGTGCCAAGTTATAAATCAAGTGTTGGGTTTCTTTAACGCTCAGCATCCTCTGATTTATGATGCCATCACAAGCTCTCGATTGATTTCTGACTCAGTGATCCATCTTCCCCCATAGGTACCTGCCCATTATAACGCCTTCTCCTGAGCAGCAGCACATTTCACTTCCCAGAAGGGCTTTATAAAGGAGAGGTTGAGTGGAGACCTGCTGGCTGGCAGAGCACAGCCCTGAGGGGCTGAGGTGGCTACAGAGGGAGAGGAGGTGGTTGGGGTTTGTACAGGAGCAGCTCTACTCACTTGAGTACAGCATGGAGGGGTCCAGGCTTGTTGGCCATTGAACCAGCATGAGAGGAGTGCTGCTGGGAACACCAGGAATGAGCTTCCTGACTTGTTTGGGATGATAGAGCCTCACTGCTTCCCCAGGGCTTAGTTCCCTACAGCAGCCATCCCTCACAGATGAAAACAAGTTAAACCTTACAAGCTAGAAGAGACTAGCTCACCAAAACCTTTCACCCAACAGGAAAGCCTTTTCCTCTAAAAGCATCCCACTCCTCAGCAGAGCCTGTTCCCACCAGCTGAGCAATCCAAGGACATCAGGGCTTAGCAGACCAATGCTGTGACACATTCCCGTGCAATGCCACGGCCAAGGTGCACCCTCCATCAGGTACAGGTGGGTGGAAGCTGTGCAAGGGCTTGCTCAGCAGCAAAGGTCACCAACCCCCTGGATATCCCAACACTCTCTAACCCACTCTTGCCAAAATAAGGCAGAGTACCCAAGCGCACCTACTTGTACTGAACTTCCTCTAACCTGCTTTCTGAGAGCAGCAGGGAGGGCAGTGGGGAGCAGCTGGAGCACTCAACCCCAAATGCAGCACAGCTGGAGGCTCTTAAGGAAACCCAAGCACCTTGGAAATGAGAGACTATAGGGGTGACAAGGGGAGAAGGTAACGAATATTGACCGCTCAAAGCCCTTTGAGGTTTTCGGACTTCAGTGTGTTAGAGCTGTGTCCCAGGCAATGCATCAGCCCTTGGGGTGAGCACAGGGATCATGAATATGGGCTGGAAATCCCTGGAGTTCACTGACTAACAGAGCCTTGCCCATATCAGCCAGGTTGTAGCCAGGTTATAGATCTTTATCTAATGCAACCTCTCCTATATAAATGTTTTCCTGGGGAGTCCAGAAGCTGGCTGTCCACTCAGATGGTGCCTTTTTAACTTCCAAGATAAATAAGACGTGTGTCTCTCTGTATGGCATTATTTACAGCAGCAAGGGCCTGTGAATGGCACATGCTGTCAGTTCAGTATGTAAATGATGCCAGCCCTGTTTGCTACATCCCATCAATTACTTTCATACACTTTTCGTTGCCTTCAGCTGTCAGAGGAGCAGTCACCTTGATGTCTTAAAGTGGTTTTCTTCTCCCATTTCCTTTGGGGTGTGTGAGTCTACTTTGGGGCTTGGTGGGGAGGAGAACAGGATTTTCAGAAGAAAGCGTGTTGAGAGAATGAAGTGAGTTTTCAGCCTTTTGAGCTCCCCCAAAGAGCCAGACAGAACAGCTGCCTCTCCATTAAAAACTGCTGCAGTGCACAGCATCTGTGCTTCTGCATAGGAGCTTCAAGGCTGGGGTGGTCTAAGGAGCCAGCCCTGGTCTCAAGGGAAAGGTAGAACGTGGTGCTCACATCAGCAGGGTGAGCAGGATTAGGCCCTCAGCATCACCCACGGGTATTTTTTCAAAGAGCCTTCGCTCATCCTGTTCTTGAAAGCTGAGTGCTGCTGGCTTCCACCCTCTTGTGCCTTTTTTCTCAACTCTTTCTCTACTTTCATTACTACTCTTTGGATTAGACTGCTCACTTCCCACACTTATTTGGGTGTCTGTTTCCCATTCCCACACAACAGTGCTGGATCACCCCCCCTGAGACCCTCAGCTGGCACAAACCAACTTTCTTGGATTGGCATTGGCAATCACTGACCCGACCCAGTGACCTGTCCCTTAGAGAGAACTTTACAGGGGCTCAACCACAGCCTTGCAGAGCTTTTGGAAGCAGAGATGTCCCCTATTGCTTTGCTCCCTTCTCATGAGCAGGCACATTTCCTTGGATACCCTGCTCCAGCCACCCTGCAGTCGGGCAGGTGGCAGCAACTCGAGCTCAAGGTGCTCATTCTCTCTTCTGATGCAGGCAGGGGAAAAAAAGAAAATAAAACAAACCCATAAATCACCAAGCTAGCAAATGAAAATAAATACACTTAAAAATATTCCTATGCTGCTTTTTATTATTATTATTTATAATGGTATTACAGAATTTTGTAAAATCAAAGTAAATGTCAAGCAGAATGTAATAATTTTCCTTGGGGTTTGGCACATTTGTGTGCCTGACAGTTTAACATTTTTCTTTATATCTGTGAAGACAGGAGCCTGACAGGGCTATATTTTGTTACCCACTTTGTTCAATTTTGTCATAAATTGGAGTGAACAAAACAGTGAAAATATAGACACCAAATTAATCAAAGAAATTACATTTTAAAGCACCTCAGACAAACGTATGAAATAATCATACTGTGCCAGGAAAGCACATGAAAACACCAACATTTCCCCCTCCCAAACACACACCTTGCCCCAAAAAGGGCAGAGACCTCACCCCAGGGCCATTAGTGTTAGCACCAGATGTTGCTCCTTTGCTGTCTCACCTTGCAGAGCCGTCAATGAATTTCTCTCCCATGAATTTCTCTCCCTGCACCTGAAGTTTATCCAAATCTCAGCAATTCCATCCCATGGCAATGAGCTGCATTTCTTAACACGATGGTGGGTGCCTGACGTGCAGCAGCTAATTTGCTGTGCCAGCGCTCGCAGTCACACTGTCACCTTTCAACAGGTTGTGTGCAAGTTCACACCTCCATCCTCCCACTGCTGCTGCCACCAGCAGCCCTGCAATGCCCTGACACAGCGCTGTCACTGCCGGGCCACTCCAAACCCTCCCTTTAGAATGGTGGCTGTCCCTGTTGTTTGAAGGGAGACATTTGCAGTTCGTAGGAAGAAACACCATGCATAAAGAACTGCAATTTCCATGAGAATGACAAGGAGAAATGCGAAGTGAGTAGCAGGGCTATCCTCAGGCCAATCCTTTCTGCCTGAGTAAATTCGATTTGAATGCCTCTTGAAAGACCAGCTCTGCAGCACTTGGACTATATTGAAAAGGTCACTGGAGGCAATGTCAGACATACTCTCCAGCTGCACTACAAGTGCACTGACGGAGATTCATAACACTGTATTACTGCAGCTGGAGATCCAGAGTGACTCTCTGAGGAATCCTCTCCACTTACCTGGCAGCAGCAGACTATTCCATTACTTGCCTTTAATGCCTGGATGGAGGCGTTCCTGCCTTCTCTCCTGGCCCCCAAACGCTGAATTGGAAGCTCTTCTTGGAGCTTGTGGGACATGGTCAGGATGGCTGGTGGGGTCTTGCAAGCCCTACATCCATTCCAGCCACTGAAATGGCCACACTGGTATTCACTTGCCTTCCTCCTACCTCTGGGCTTAGAGAACTGTTGGGATATAAATGAGAGCAGGAGCACAGCAAAGCCATAGTGGCAGAATGTGTATAACACCAACTGCATCCAAAACTCACCTCTGGCATGAGCACAAGTGTCCTGATGTCCTGCTACAATTAGGCTTAAAACCTGAAACAGAAGATGTTGTCCCTGCCCGTGGCACAGGGTTGGACCTAGATGATCTGTAAGCTCCCTACCAGCCCAAACCATTCTATGACTCTGTCTCCTTTAGTCTCAAATTCAGTGTTTTGCCCTGTAGCCCTGTGCTAGGAAAACCCGAGTTTTCCCCTTATCCCAATAACAAACATTCCCATGGTGCTGGGAGCAGGCAGTGGAGCACAGGAGGCCCTGTGCTCGCCCACCCCAAAGAACTGGAGAGGGGCCGCGTCACAGAGGAAAGGGAGGGCTGACTAGCAGGGACCTGGAAAGCTGCCACATTCCCCTGCAAATGTGGAAGTGGTTCAGTGGTAGATTAAAGGATTTTTCTTCCTCCCAAACTACATACACCCACCAATATATGGCAAATATGCATTTTAAGCTTATTTGTGTATGCATTGCTAAATACCATAATGGTCTCCAGCTGTATAGCAGGAGGGCCCATTCACTGACATTTTACTGTTCAGTTTAATTTTTTTCCTTATTGTATTATCAGTGTATTTCCTCTCATTTTGCTTAGTGCTCATAGAATGCCTGACGTCTCCTATCACACCTGTTTTCTATTATTTGTCCTTTTATTTTAATTCCCCATCTATTGTGTGGATTCTGAAAATCATCTGATAAATCCCATTCTCTACTTTTTAAAAAGCCCCTGAGAAGGTTTTAATAAGTGAAATCTGTATTTTTCCACACCATGCTCAATGAAAGTGTCCGGTGAATAACCCCTGATTGTCAGGTGTTCCCATTCCCATCATCTAAGCAGGGGGGATAATTAGCAGACAAATGAAGGTTTACAATTCTGCAAATATCTCAGAAAGACCATTTGGCTGCTTGATCAGTAGAAGGATATTTTTAAAACTGCCATTTGAGATTCAGCTGTATTGCTAATTAAATGAGAATTTCATAAAAATAATCTGAAAAAAGTCTCTGTTAATTGGAGAACGATAACGAACAGACTTGCTAAACAGAGGCATAAACGTCAAACAATAGAAGAGGAATAATAAAGTGCTGTGTTATCGTGCAATGCCAGGCAGCTTTCCTACTTTTATTTGAAGTTTAAACTTTTAGCAATTTTTTTTTTTTGTATTGGTGAATGGCATTCAAAAATGTGCTTTGCAATCATAATTTCCAACCCTTCGATTGGGTGTGAGCAATGCATGGCAGCACTAATGGTGTCCTTGCTTCAAGTCTTCTTGCATTCTGTGAACAGCTTTTGTGTTCTGCAATGAATATGAGGGGGGAAACGCATTAATATTGTGTGGTTGTTATTCCTGCAGGGTAGTGGCGTTATTGAATTAGTGATTCTTTGTAAAAATAATGACTTCCAGTGCTGTATTGTACAGTAAAATACACGGAGTCAGGAAGGAACTGGGGAGCCCATTGGAAGGCTCCAACCCAGTTCTGTAGGTGCTGTTCAGCATTTGGCTGCCACGTGCTGCACCTGTGCAGGGAACACAGTGCCCCTCCCTTCCCCACACCACCAGGATGGATCAGGTATTTATAGGGAGTGCTGGAGCAGGCAGTGCTGCTGGGACTGTGATCCTTGGCAGCTCCATACCAACTCCATAGCTGACATAGGGGCATGAAAATTGGGATTCCTCGGACTGGAGAAGAGTAGGGCCTAGGGAGACTTTATTGTGGCTTTCAGTACTGAAAGGTGTCTATGAGAAAGAGGGGGACAAACTTTTTAGCAGGGCCTGTTGTGGTAGGACAAAGGGTAGTGGTTTGGGACTAACAGAGGGTTGATTTGGATTAGATATTAGGAAGAAGGTTTTTATGCTGAGGGTGCTGAGGCCCTGGCAGAGGTTTGCCAGAGAAGCTGTGGCTGCCCCATCCCTGGGAGTGTCCAGGGCCAGGTTGGATGGGGCTTGGAGCAACCTGGTCTGATGGAAGGTGTCCTGGAACCTTCAAGGCATGGGGTGGAACAAGATGGTCTTTAAGGTCCCTTCCAACCCAAACCATTCCAGGATTCCATGATCTTGCATTAACAAAAAGCTGGTGCCTTGCAGCCTCCACTCTGCCACGCTCCTGCCCCAGCCCTTGGCACTGTCTCATAAGCTCACAGCAGCTGACACAGAGCTGCATGGAAAAATTTGCCGTAAAACCTCCATTAATTTTACACCAGCAGAGAGTTCTAAACCTGTGTCTGCCTCCCTCAACATAAAATTTGCCTTCAATTTGCCTCTGATTGCTGCCTTCACACTCACATAGCCCAAAAAGAGCGATTGTGACGTGGAGACTCGAGCCTTAGCATGAAGTATCTCTTGGATATTCCACTTGTGTGAAAAAACCCAAACAAACCAGCTTTGTGAAAGCCCAGAGTAATGGGAATTGACTGCCCTTCATGAGAAATATCGATTAATTACTCTGCAGTGGGAAAAAAGGCAACTGTGATGATACACATTTCCCAACTACAGCACAAACAATTGCTTTTGAGGCACAGAGAGCCTGGGCTGAGGAACCTCGTAGAATGAAGTCATCTCCAGGAGGGAGACAGCAGGCAGGCTTACTGGAGTGCAGGAATATAGCTAGATTTTGGCCAAAGAGACTTTCTTCTAACCGTGTTTGAAGCAAGGTCAAGTGTTTGAGTAACCTGGTGTAGTGGCAGGTGTGCCTGCCTGTGGCAGGGGGGTGAGCTAGATGGTCTTCAAGGTCCCTTCAAGCCTAAACCATTCTGGGATCCTGTGGTCGTCTCCTGCGCTTTTGGTTCAAGTTCAGATTCAGCTTTTCTAGCAGAGTTCCTTATGGGAACATTTACTTAAGAATCTGCTTAGGTTCCTACCCCCTGAGGAGTCTTCTGGGGAACACCCTCAAAATTTCTGGTGCTGGTGGCAGAGCTCTGGCCATGCCATTCTGCTGCAGCCCTGGGCCACCTCCCTAATCCATTTAGAAACCACAACAGGGAGACTGACCATGGTAACCTGACCCACTCTAGAAATGGAAAAATCATTGCAAAATAGTATTTCTGGGAGTAGTAAAAAAGAAAAGTCAATTTTGCAGGGCTGGACTGATACGTATAAACATGAGAATAGGAACCAAAAAGACAAATGAAGGAATCAGCTGCACATCTGGCCCAGCTGTGGGCATGCCACGCCTTTCCCAGTAAGCTGTGCACATGACCTGGAAAAGGAAAATACTAGAAAATATTAGTATCTTCTGCTGACCTGCTGGTCTCACTGGCTTCAGAGGTAGGACAGGACTTACAGTGGGTCCCTTTCCAGCTGTGAAATCCTTGTCCTTCAGTGGCATCCAGGTACATCCAGAGCCTACACCGTACTCAGCCCCTGCTGGGAGCACCCCAGGTTCAGCTCCTTTCTTAGACACAGCCCTTGGGTGACCTTAGCCATGTCACTTCATCTGTCTCCACAGCAATTCTCTTTTGGGCAATTTGGTGTAGTGCTTCTTCTGGGCATGCTGGGAAGAAAAACACATTATAGGTGATAAAAATTCAGATAATTGGATAAAAGCAGAAAATAAACAGAAATAAGATTCCCCCATGCATTCAGGCACCTGGTTCACTCCCTCCAGGGGTGTATTGTGTAGGATTGTGCAGATGAGTTATTAGAGCAGCTGGTTCTCAGCTGCACTTTGGGTCTCCAGTGCCACAGGTAGTGGTTGCTCTCTGTGAAGTAGAAATTGCAAGGAATAGGCTAAATGCAATGTGTGTTTTTATCCACTACACACACACAAGGCAGGGAAGACACCTGCATGATCAGTAATTTGCAAAAGCTGTAAGTTCATGTTACCGTGCATGTTCCAGCCCATCACCACACGGCTGCTCCCTGTGAGCAAGGTGTGGGGGTGCTGCACACTTCCCTGCTGCCACCACACTGGCAAGTCCCTGGCAAGTCCCAGTCCTGGGGCAGGAGGACAGGCAGCTTGGACCTGCCATGTGTGTCCACATGGTGTGCCCAGATTGACAGAGGTACAGAAATGGAGACTTTTCCTCCCAGATTCTCTGCTGCCACATTTGCAGCTGGATTTAAAAACACAAAGAGCCAACTGGTTCAGCTCTTCTCCAGTGCTATGTACTATACTCTGTGAGGACCATGGGCCTTGGCCATCACCTGCTACAAGTAACCTGTGAGACAGACTACGGCCAGGACCCAGCAAAGTGATTTAAGATGTGAATTTTTATGACATTTCTATATTAACAAAAGCATTACTACAGACAGAATTAGATGTGGAGTGTTGGCAGAAGCACAAAATCAGTCTCAGTAACTCCCTGCTCCTCCATGAGTGGAGGGACTTCTGAAGCCTGGTTCTAGAAACTGCCACCATTGGGTTTCTCTAGTGCATCAGGGAGAACTTGTAGGTTGCATTTGTCCAGTCCAGCCCAGCTCCATGCACTGGGTTTCAGGGTTTCAGAGACCCCCCAGCTTTACCCCCATGTGTGAATAATGGGGTGCTGACAAAAGCATCTTCATACCAGTATTGCTGTGCCTGTGTCACTGTCATGGTCTATTTACTGGAGTGACATACTGGGATACTGGGATAAGTGCATGCATGTAGAACTCAGTGGTAAAAGCAGGTGCTCTCTCCTCCCTTACAAAGATCTGTAATTGTATATACATTGCAAAATTGATCAGCTCTGAAACATCTTCTCTTTACACTTAGAAAACACTTGAGCTGCTCACACTCAGGCAATTTCAAAGGTCATGGACGGTCTGATTTGTAGATGGACAAAATGTAAGGTTCAGCCCTCAGACAGCCAGTCCAAGAAACATTGTGTCATGAAGACACTTGGTTGAATCCTAGTGGCACCTTGATTAGGTGAAGACAAGCTTTAACTCTGCCATTCCTCCCCAGACATGCTCACAATGGGGTTGGAGCATGAAGGGCGGTGCCATCACTTCTCCAGCCCTTGCCGCAGGAGGGATGACCCCGTAAGCAGCAGTGAGCCCAAGGAGCTGTGACCCTGGGAAGCAAGTGGGCTCTTTTCCCCACTTAGCCTCTGGCACATCGACCAAGTAATTCCAGTAAAAATAAGATCCTAACTGGTCTGTTTGAAAGGGCAGAGGTGGTCAAACCAGCTCATGAGAGCAAAGGTGCTAAACCAATTATCAAAGATTTTCTTAGCCCAGAGCAAGAACAACAGGCTGGGATGGGTGGGAGGCTCATTTACAGTTCTGTATGCCCAATACTTTCCTTTTTCTCCTCTGCTGCACTCAGGCATTTCTGTAAGTGGTGCATGACAATTCTGGGCACACACCACACCAGCAATTAATTGGATTTGTGGGCCTCAATTCCAGCACCCCTTGAAATGTTTCTAGGGGATCATAAAAGATGGGGACTGAGCAAAGTAGTAAGAGGCAGATACAGTGTGGAGAGGACCCTTTTGTTAATCCTGCTCTGCCTATCTTTCATTAGCACACCTCATTATGACATCCTATAGATTTGTGCTCCGGCTCCACTGGTGAGAGGCAAATGATGTTTTAATGAATGATGGTGCCTCGAGCTGATAAGGGACTGTCCCTCACTCCCACTGAACAGAGACTGTGCTCGGCACCATGTGTCCAACTGCACTTAACATAATTGGATGAAACTTGTAATAGTTTGTTCACTCCAGGTGGGTATAAAAGTCACGGTGAAAAATCCCAATGATAAAATATCAATTGCTGTCCCTTGCTCAAGGGTATAATTGTGGTTAGTGGTACTTGAGGAGCAAAGAATCCAGGCTGGAAGATAATGGGAGGAGGCATGTACAGCACAAGGCAGAGGCACCTTCAGCTCAAGGCTGCTGAGCCAGGGGCCAGAGCAGGCAGAATGTGCCCAGACACTGGCAGTGCTTTTGGAAACCGTCTCCCCTAAGCATTATTTACTCATCCTGCTATCAGGATACTCAGAGTAGCCTTGTGTGTCTCAGTCCTGGTGCACTCCTCTTCCTCTGACTGTGAGGGTGGTGAGACCCTGGCACAGGGTGCCCAGAGAAGCTGTGGCTGCCCCATCCCTGGAAGTGCCCAAGGCCAGTTTGGACGGGGCTTGGAGCAACCTGGGATAGTGGGAGGTGTCCCTGCCCATGGCAGGGGGGGGAACAAGATGAGCTTTAAGGTCCTTTTCAATCCAAACCATTCCAGCAGTCTGTGGTCCCTGCAGCTGTGGCACAGCACTGGTGTGGGAGCAGTGGCCGTGCCAGTGCCCGCTCCAGCTCCAGGCTGCTGCAGCCCCACATGCCTCAGCCATGGTGTTTTATAACATTTTCCCAAAGCCATTACTTTTACACCCTGAATGATTACTTCATTTAGCACATACATCAGAACTAAAATACCCAATATTAGCTCATTTAAGTTCATGCTCAGTGATGGATTAATCGTTTCTCTTTTCTGGAGCAAAGCCCAGTCCATTTCATCTGAGGACTGAGGAGAAATGTTCCCTTGTATCTTGAAGTCTGAGACATCTGCTGTGCTTTGTGGATCTGCTTGTCCACAAAAAAAAACCCTGAGATGCTTATATATATTTAAAAAAAAAAAATTGCTAAAGCTATAGATCACACCCATTTTTTCCCTTCTATCAGAACAGGTGTAAAGGAAACATATCAACAGTTCAGTCAGCATGAGCCTGTGTCTGTGTGTCCTTTGGGGTTTCAGATGTCACATCATGTTACAGTGGATTTTGCTGTCTCGTACTATTGTGTGTCATGGGCCACACAGGGAAATGAGATTGGAACAGGTCCTTCATGGACAAACACAATGAGAGCAGACACCTGTGCTAGCGCCAGCCAGGCTGAGACCAGAGAATGCTGTATGCCAAATATTATGGCCAAAATAAAAGCAATCAGTACGTGATCAGACTGAAATGCTTGAGGCCTCCTGTTCCCCCAATCTAATAGAGGTGTTGGTCAGTCAGTGCAATGAGTAAACCCCCTCTCTGTCACCCTTGTGGGCAGCAGACCCGTAGCAGGAGCCAAGGCTGGGTCTATGGCACGTGCCAGGAGCCAGACTGGGAGGTATCATTCAGTCAAAACTACCTGGGCTCCAGTGACAGCTTCTCAGCTCCAGGACCTGTCTTCTACAGAAGCTGTGCCTGATGAAGCCCATTTTCTTCCAAAGCATGGGTAGTAGAGTTTGATTTTGGGATGGTTTTCCCTCCTTTCTCACTAAAACATCAGCAGATTGTGAATAGCTGATGGGGAAGGCGGGCAAAGAGAATTGGGTATGGGAGCAGAGATGTTCCCAAGCTTTTAGAGTCAGTTTGTTATTGAGATCTCTCTGTCTCTGCATCTTGTGTTTGATCAGAGACCATGAATGCCACTGTCTTTCTGCATTGTGAAAAAACATGGAATGAGAAAACAATTCTGAAACATTTCAGGCAGTCTCCCTTATCCTGTGCTCAGCTATTAGTCTTACTGTCAGCAGGAGGAAAGAGGTATGTACCATTTGAAAGTATTTAGAACTGGCTGTGTGGTTTCAAAACACAGGATCTTTCAAGAAACTCCTCTCTTTGGTGTCACAGGCAATTAAGTTTTTAAGAGGTTCTCTGTAGCATTAGCAGACCATATAATATTCTTGAAAGTGCCTTTATAGCATCCTATAAGGACAAACTGCTTGCATCTTCCTTGGAAAATAAAAGGCTAAATTCCAGTACTGGAAGCTGACTAAGTTCCATTTCACGTATGACTCAAGGTGGCTGGGTGTGGACTGCTGCTGCTGCCCCCTCCAGCCATGGCTCTAATTCTGTGGGGGAATTACTCCCCAAAACCAAACCCCATTACCAGGAACTGCTCCCCAAAACCAAATCCTTCACCAGGGAGGGATGCCTCAGTCCTGCCTCTTTGCCCTGTGCATGGGGAGCATCCAGCTGCGGAGAGATTAAAAATCAGAGTAAAAAGGGTAAAAAGAAGCAAGGAAAGCCCACCCTTGGGATTGGCCCTCAGGTGCTCCAGAAGTATATTTCTATTAGACACTGCCATCCTTTCAGGCTGTAATGTATTCCCTCATTATGGTAAACGTCCATATGGCATTTGTTTCTGGAATGATATTGCACAAAGCTGGGTAATAAAAATGCCTCTGATCTCACAAAGCACAAGGCTCAAGACAAATAAAGTCTGTAAACAGTTCTGCACTCCAGGATATTTTATGAGCTGGACCAGCGTTTACTCAGGGCTAATGCTGAAGAAGTTCATTTCATCTGCTGGAAAAGGCTCTGTTCCCGCAGGAGGCTTCATTCCTCAGGCAGTATCAGCACGGTCACTACAATCCAGCTCTCAACTACCTGCTTCCCTTTGCTCTTGCAAGCTGGTGTCATTCATTGCACAGTTCCCTCTCCCAGCAATAGTTCCCTGGTATTTAGAAATGTATATAAATGTCAGCAGGCCGGCAGAAGCCTGGAGGAGTCTGCAGGCAGCAGGAAGGTGTGGAGCTCACCGGGTTGGGTTACACTGAAACCCGAGTGCTGGGAAAGGGCCAAGCACTCCCCTCCCAGGGCTCCTGGGCTGAGCTGCAGGCTGCTGCTCCTCAGGGAGCCTGACACCAGGCAGTGGCAGGAGAGGAGAGTGAGCAATGGCATCTCTCACGTTATCTCCAGCAGTGCCAGTCTGAGGTGTGCAGGGGGTGCACGAAGCCAAGGCTGTGCAGGAGAGAGTCAGACCCTTGTTTGAAGCCTCTGTGTCACAGTGAAAACTGGAGCAGGGCCATATACGTGACGTGATGAGAACATTTCAAGGATCATAGAATCATCATGGAATCATAGAATGGTTTGAGTTGGAAGGAATCTTAAAATAATTTAAAAATTAACTAGTTCCAACCCCTTACCATGGGCAGGGACACCTTCCACTAGCCCAGGTTGCTCCAAGCCCCATCCAGCCTGGCCTTGAACACTTCCAGGGATGAGGCATCCACATCTAATTGAGGCTCTAAGACGTTCCAGACCAGGCTAAGGCCAAAAAGCCTTCTGCTCACTGCCTGAAGGCACATAGATTTTTGAATTTTAAAATATAGCTGTCACTTGGGGAACCTTCTGGAAACACAAGGATAGAACCAGAACGGCACTAAAGTGACCCATCCAGGCTGACTGCCATTCCCAGGGGCTGTCCTGCTCTGTGCCCTAAAGGGTGCTGGCTAATCACCCCACGGAGGTGAGGGACACTGAATATCTCACCACACCCCATAATGAAATCAGGAGACATCCCAGGGTGTGATGAAATCAAGAGATGCCCATTGGGAAGTGGGTGGCTCCAAACCAAATCAGGGCCAGCTAACCAGCTTGCCTTGTCCAGTTGAGTTCTGAACATCTCCAAAACTGGAGATCCTACAGCCTCTCTGGCCTCTCATCTGGCACTTGGCCATCTTTAGGGTGGACACTTTTGGCATCATATCTCATCAGAACTTCCCATGCTGTAATTTGTGCCTGTTGCCCTTTGTCCGGTCACTGCATCTCCAAGCACAGTCTGACTCTGCCTTTTGCACATCCTCCTCTTAAGGTCATCAGCAGCAGTAAGATGTGCCCTTTCCCTCCTTGAAACTCCAGTTTTTCTCATTCTTGTCCCAGTACATTGATGTCTTTTTGCAAGGGAAACCCAAAACTGGCCACAAAAACCTCCAGTGCTCAAGTACACGTAGGGACAGCTCTGGGATTCACATCTGCAGCCCCTGAGCAGCTCCAGCTGTGCTGCACTAATTCATCACCCACCGGCGAGTGTCAGGAGCTCCTGCAAAAAAGCAGAAGTCAAAGAACTTTCTCGGCTGCTTCCCTTTTGACAGATTTCAAGCATTCGCTCTTCTCTCATCTGGCCATTTGTAAGGGGCTCACACGTCCATGGCCTCTCTGTTAGAGCTTGTCTGCACTGCTGGAAAGCTTCATTAGTTCAGGACACCCAGCGCACATCTACTGTTCAGAGGGAAAAGCAGAGGGGAACACAAGCCACGTTAGTTTCAGCATGAGGGAAACTCATTACAGCCAAGCTCAGCTACAGACTTAGGCTGATTTTATCTTCCTGCTGTCTTTACCTCACACAAGCCTTTGAGAAAAAAAAAAAAAAAGGTGATTTTTTGCTACAAGAAAGATCTTAGAGTTTGTTTTGGGACAGACCAAAAAGCACAAGGGTTCTGGAGGATACCAGGAGGAAGAGGGAAGGGGAAGATACCCCCAGGCAGCACCAACAGGATGAGATCCTATTACTGCACCAACTCCCCTGTCTGATCATGAACCCTTTCCTTACGAAATTCCAGAAGGGTACAAATCTGGCATGTGAGAGGAAAAAACTATTTTTAAGAAGGCTGGTCCAGGTCTTCCTCAGGTTTACAGTCAGTTCCTTCTTGCAGCTTGTACCTAATGGGGATTACGTACATTACATGATCAGATGCTGTGGTCCCATACCTTTAGAAATTTCCTTCATTTTTTGAGCACCAAACCAGAGACTGTGGAAAGACAGAAGGTATGACTGAAAATGGGGAAAAAATAGGAGGGGGAAAAATGGCCTTTTGCAGCCCTGACTGAAAAATGGAAAGTCCCCAAGTCAGCCATTCTTTTGGAAACCTCTGGCCTCAAAATACACTTTGTAACTGATGTGTTTTAATTCCAGGAAAAACACACTGAGCTGAGGCTTAGGCCTTGGGCAAATTCACCTTTTGGCTCAAACAGCAAAGATCTTGAGCTGAAAATGCCTGCTGCTGACAGTCTGTGCCATGGCTGCATCCCAAACACTGCTGGCATAGCTGTGGTGGAAAAAATAAAATACATTTCATTCCCCAATGGTCATGCTGTAATGGCATGAAATTAGAAACTCTAATCAATAGTGCTTTACACAGCATGACTCTCATGTCAAAAGAGCCCATGGTTTAAAAAAGAAGAGTCACAAATAAATATGAAAATCAAGGCTGTGAAGCGTCAGTAATGAAGTATAATTCTGTCAAGCAGCCCCAGCCAGTGATTCTCTTCACAAAACCTTCCGTCACCCAATCCTTTGTTCTCCACACCTCCCCGATCTTCCATCTCCACATAATTTTCCCGTATTTATTTGCCCTTCGCACATGAAATGTCACTGATTTGAGGGCGAGTGACGAAACTGGGGAGGGCAGGGCTGTGCTGCAGCCCTCGCTCTGCCTCTGCTTGGTTGTCAGTGCTTTCACCTCTTTGTTGCTTTGGCAAAGGCCCCAACCTGTATCTGCTCACCTCGCTGGGGCACATGCTGAGACCAACCACACACCTTTCTTCTAAGATGCACCTCTTCTGTTCCTACAAAGCATAAAGAAAATGCAGATTATTATTATCATTATGACAACAGCAGAAGTTGGAGTTATCCTATTTATATCAAATATTATAGACAGCTCTGCTCAGACCCTTATTTTTCACTTGTACAGGCAACACTGCTTAAGAACCACCAGAGAGATAAAGTATTCGAAAAT
Organism: Falcunculus frontatus; assembly: GCA_013398115.1. Taxonomy (NCBI): domain Eukaryota; kingdom Metazoa; phylum Chordata; class Aves; order Passeriformes; genus Falcunculus; species Falcunculus frontatus. The sequence continues at coordinate 305,093 of VZRV01002237.1, read as the reverse complement.
AATAAGCAGACCCCCAAAGGCATGAAGAGCTGACAGCTACAGGGCTCTCTGTCTGTCATACAAGTCTTTTGGGAGTTGGTGGCATTTTGTTCAGGGACAGGGTTTGGGATTTTTCCAGCACTAGTTTTAAAGCTCTTCTCGCCATGCACTGCTAACATAAGCACAGCTTGGCAGGTGGAGGAGTGCCCTGAAAATAGCGAATTCTTGGAGTGGAGATTTTGTTAATTAGACCTTCTTCCTGCACACAGCCCTGGCTCTCCAAGCACTCCTGTGGCAGGGGGGAGTGATCGACCAAAGGTTGGATGCCTTCAGGAGGGGAACAGATAAGAGCTGCCTGGCTTCCAGGCATAAATGAAAGTCCTCCAGAAAGACCTGCTGAATCCAAAGTAAGTGGGAAAAAAAATCTTACATGGCCTCAAGAGAAGGTCTCAGTCTTTGTGAGGGGCGTCTCTGGCAGTTTCTGCGTCCTTTTCCTAATTTTGCCACTGAACCACAGTACTCTGGTTAATTGAGTTACCTGCATCCTTGTCTTTAGCACAAAAATGGATGTTTTTCCCTTGAGCCAATATCAGTGAGGACAAAGAAGCAGAGGTTACACATTGAGTCCATGGCCCGAAGCCCAGATGGAACCAATGAACACAAACCCCAGGTAACAACTCTGCCCTCCAGACATGCCAAACTCCATCCTTGAGCAGGGAGGGTGGACTGGGTTACCTTCATGGTCCCTTCCAACTACACCCATTCCATGGTTCTGTGAATTCCTAAAGAGAGAGGTGTGTTTTGGAAAGGGCATGTCTGCTCGTGCTTCGTGCTGCTGAGGTGAGCCCCCCAAACATCTCCTGAAGAAGATGTCCATGGCTCCCATCAGAGGCAGGGCACCACGGGCTAGGCCCTGCAGAGCAGTTCCCACAACACTGCTTCAGCTCTCTCTCTCTCTGAGCAGTTGCTTTCCCTTCAGAGAAGTCACTTGCATCACGCCACGTCTGAAAAGTAGGATGAAAGCCAAAAATTATATCTTTCCCAAGCTCTCAATAAAACCAGTGACTTGTGCAACGCATACAAAGCTTTAACTTGGGGAACTTCAAGTCACCAAGCATCTGTTAATCAGCAACGTTCCAGTCCCTGGGGATTGTGGGGATGTTAAGAGGTTATCCTGCTCTCCCGCACATTGCACTGCTGCGCTCCATTACACAACCAAAGGATGATTTCATGTGTGGCAAAGAGTTTTTGATTCTCTGGATATTATTTTAGATGTGGAAACCCAGCTGCTGAATGCTGCTTTTCAGGTTAAACAAAACTTACAGCCAACACTCATTTTCACACTATTAATGAAGATAATCTTGCCCTGCAATTGACTTTTTTCCAGAAATAGCAGGAGAGGGATTTTCAAATCCTTTCAGGTTTGCAAAACGTTATCTCACTCTATTCCTTTAATCTCCTGATGCTGAAAGATGGATCTTTTTCTCTTATGGCTGGATGTACTTCTACACTTCAGCAGCAAACCATGAAAGGGAATCAGGCTTATGGAAAGAAATAATAAAGAATTTGCAGTGTTAACAGTTACTTGGGCTTGTCTGGACTTCCTCAGCTTTGAATTCCACATGATTGGCCAGATTGAATGTTACACAAAAGAGACAGCCCAACTGACAAGCTTTGTGTACAAAGGATTTCTGGGCAGGGGAAGGGACTGTGCTCTGCTCCAGGGCAGTGGTGGACAGGACAAGAAGTAGGAGAGCTCGAGCACAGCCAAGGAGAGAGGTAAGTTGGACTGGGGAAAAGATGCTTACATCAGTGCCAGTACTGAGCACTTAGATGCACTGCAGGGTCTCAAGTGTCAGAGTTTTAAGAACATCTTGAGCAAATATGACACAGCTGAGGCTTATCCATCCTTGGAAGTGTTCAAGGCCAGGTTGGAGGGGGCTTGGGATAGTGGAAGGTGTTCCTGTCTATAGAGTGGGGGTTGAACTAGATGAGCTTTAAGGTCTCTTCCAACCCAACCCAAACCATTCTGTGATTCTGTGATGACACTTCCCTGGAGGAGGAAGGTAGCCTGGAAAATCTCCCAAGGTCCCATTCACTTTCTGGTTTCTAGAAAAACCCACAGATAACTGCACAGCTACAGTAAAAGGCAGAGCAGAGCATTCCCATAGTGATTCCTACTCCTGAATTGCAGGGAAGGCACAATTCATAGCCTGCTTTTTCATTTCCATGAATCTTAATTGTTCACATAATAATCACAGAAGTATTTAATAATACAAAGCATATGGGCCAGATGTTCCACTGGTGTAAATCAATAGCACTTGGGAAGCTTCAGTGGTGCTGTGCTGGCGTAATCATTTGAAACTCTGGTGCTGCATCTTTAAGGTGGCTCTCAGGATTTTAGTACCTTCTTATTGTTTCCACTAAATCCAAGTCACAGAGTTTACTGCCTACCTACAAATGGTCACCTCCCACCAAATGCTCAGAACTGAAGATCAAAAACCCAAAGCTCAAAATACATTGACTTAAGGTCACTTAAAACCTCTGGTCCGGCCTCTGCTGGCCATCACTACATTTTATCATGGCCACATACTCCTCCAGCTGACCTCACCCTGTCCCAGGCAGGCACAGACAGCCCTCACTCGACCAGAGGTCCATGCAGTGCCTTGTCTTAGTCTCAGCTGGTGTGTGAGCCCTGCTTTATTTGCTTCCCACTATAAAAAAAAAAAAAAGAAAAAGCTTTTAATTCACTTCCTCCTGAGAGTTTCTGTGATGCTCATTGATCCAGTCTACAAGTACTTCACAAACACTAATGGATCCAGTGAAACTCTCCACTAATCTCCTCCTGAAACTTGGCACCAAACTGCTCATTTCTGACGGCTTCTCCTTTTACAGTTGTTTTGCTTTGCTACCTGTTTCAGAGCCACTCCAGGGCTCATTAATTGTTCATCCTTTGTCCCTTGAAAATTTTCCTTTTAATCTTTCCAGTCACATGTTAGATACTGATGTGAAACAGACTTGAATTTGCAGGTCCTTCACACCTGCAATGATACTATTTGAACTGATCGTGGCATTACCAGTTGCACATGGACATCTGTAATTGAACTGAAAAGCTTTGCAAGATGTATTCATTGGACTTCTGATCTCATTTGTTAGAGAGCCTTAGGGAATGAGCAATTTCCACTCCTCAATTTATGACAACTGGTCATAGTTACTTAAACGGAATAAAATAAATCCTGCAGCATGTGTCCCTTCCGGAAAACAGGTTGACAGTTGTGCCCAGAAGAGAATTAAGTTGCCCAGTGACAGTGCTGTATTGAGAGAAAAATATATAGATAGAAGAAAGTTATGGTAAAGTTTTTTGTGGAGGTTGCCAGGTTAATATTCCTTCTGCTAATGTGACTCCCTGGTTGAGATTCTGGGAAATTTCAATAAATTGTGAGGAGACTATGCAAATAAGCTGGTCTGCTGTATTTGAAAATAACCTATCCTTGTGCTAATTCTGTCTGGGGCTAAGGGGTGACCTACTCCACTTCCATAACTAGGGCTGGGTTTTCAGCTGTCAGGAACAGCTGGATTTTCAGAAGACCTTCAGACCAGCGTGGCTGGGCTCTTTGGGCAGCCCTTTGCATGCAGGAGAAATTTCACTGACCACCCAAACATTAACCCTCAAAATGACACTCCTAAATCAGTAGATCTTTCTTTTATTCCATGTAACAAGCAATTTAGGATTTTTTCCCCCCCTTGGGTTGAAATTGCAGTAGCTGGAAATAAAAGCAGCTGATTCTACACTCAGGCAGTTTTAAAGCTGAGGTTTGTGGCCCACACATCTCCCTGTGCACCACAGGCTCAACCTGGCATCCTGCCATAATACCCAACCTGGCAAAGGCTGAGGAACTTGGGAATTTGTTCCCTTGTGTGATGCTGCAGCAAGAACTCCAATGGAGGAGCCCTGACTTTGTCCCCTCCACGTGCTGAACTGCAATCAGGGTCCTGAGAGCAGCATGAACCCCAAAGAGACAAGGCTGTTTAACTACACCTGCAGAGTTTGGCCTGAAAGGAGGCCAGGTCCTTCTGCTTTCTAGCCCTGCCCTCTTTTCCACTGCCTTGTTCCTCTCACGTAAGCACCCCATTCCCATCTGAAGTGTGTGAAGTGACCTCTTGGAGGGCTGAGGAGCCAGTCCTGGGTGTCAGACAGCACTTGCCACAGCTGTCAGTGTTCTGCTGTGTGAGAACACTAGTGTGGATTTATGAGATTATCTTAAATCCAAGCTGCACATTTCTTAATTATCAGTATTCTTTTCCTGTGCAAGTAGAATTTGCATAGTTTCCCAGCAGTAGAATAGAGGAACATCAAGACAATAAATAAAAATTTCACCAATTCATCACAGAACTGTTCATTCAGTCGCCAGAATTGTTCATTTTTCTTGCATAGCTAATTCAGACACCAAGGAAGAGCAGATCCTCCATTTAGCTTCCAGAGAACCACATTGGTTCATGCTGGTTGAAGAGCTGGCCCTGCATTATTCCATGAGTTCTTCATGGAGGTAATTTTGACCAAGAATGCCAACTGAGACAGTCATCCTACAAATCTCTAAGCACTGGTGCTCTTACAGGCCATGCTCTTGGCACCGGTGAGCACTCGCAGCAGTGCTGGGACCAGGGGACCCAGGGGACACAGGGGACACAGTGCTTTGGAGGCTGAGACCTTACAGAGCAAAGACTTTCACCATTTGTTTTTTAATAATGTGGGAACGTGCAGCACGGGCAGCACATTCTGCAGGTCCAGGCAGGCCAGAGGTGCAATCAGCAGTGTCCTAACAGCAGAAAAACAGGCAGTGGGTTCACATAGAGTCCACTGCCTTCCTGGTGAGTTTGATCCTCCAGCACACCTGGGGTGTGCAACTCATGCTGCTCTGCCAGAAGCTCCTGTGCCAGCCTCCATCTGCAGGTGCAGGTGGGCAGCCTGTGCCCTCCTCAGCTGCTCTGCATCTGCTGGGAACTACTGCAAATGGGAATTAGGAACCCAAACCACTGAAGAGCTTTAATCCAACTTCACTTCCTTGCTGTCCACTAAATGGCAATGACATTAATGTGATTTTTATCACTTCAGGTAGTCCAGCTGCCCACATGAAAACTAGAGATATATTTTGACCCTGTCTTGTCCACATTCGTGAATGGTTCAAACACTTGCCATCCTGGCACCATGTAACTCAAAATGCCACTATCCCGAGGGATGTATTTTGAAGAGAGACCATTCTCCCACTGTACTATATCAAGGGAATGACAGGTTCTTGAGGTGTACATCAGCAGAAAGATGACATTCTACTTTTGTGTCTTAAGGGCTCCAAGATATATCATGGGAAGTGCTGTCTGATTCCTGGGGCCTAGAGGCAGGCACAAAGTGTTACTGTCAAAGTAAAAGAGAAAAACTGGGGCAGATCTTGAATCTGACTATCCCATGATCACAGCAACAGGCAGGGGGTCACGGAGGCATTTTCTTGTGGCAGATGGGGATGTTTCCTCATCACTTTCAGTTCAGCCCAAAAGTGTGTTCCTAAAGCTATCAGTTCAGAATTCACCTTTTGCTTGAATTTTACCATATGCTTCACTCCACTGGACTTCCAGTGGATTTGCACATATTTAATTTTAAGCACCCGCTTTGCTGCCATGCTAGTTGAGGGTGGTAATCTGGATTTTATAAGGCTGAGCTTAGTTCTGTATAGTCAGAAGAAAAGCAGAATAGGGAAATAATTCAGCAAAGAGCCGCAAAGATATGTGAAGAAAGGACACAACTGCCCACTCGTTGATACTTTATACATCCCCTGGCATCAGAGGAGCTAATTCCAGCACAGGTTAAGCAGGAGGCATGAAGCTGTAGTGGCTCCACCAGCCCTCAGCAGCAGGTGAAGCAGAGCCAGTGGCAAAGGGCAAAGAGAGAGCTGCAAGAAGTCACAAACCTCTGCAAGGTCCAAATGTGCTGGTGAAACAGGTGACCCCAATGTAAAGTACTGGGTTTAAACTAGGAAAAATACAGGGAAAAAAATCTAAGATTTCTTAAAGGCCCAATTGTAGGGCAACCCCAAATCCCTGAAGTCAGATTTCCCATTGTAGAGCACCCTGAGTGCAGTGTGGCAGGTTTATCACCCAGCCAAGAGACACAAGAGTGCTGACCAGAGTGGGAAGTCCCAGTTCCTAATTCCATCCGTGATTTACTGGCTAAAGTTCCATCTCCACAGATTTAAAGCCTCACACTGGCTCCTAAGGCTATGCTATATAAAATTTGATTGTTACATTCAACAGCCTGTAATAAATTAAATGAACTATCAGTAATAAGTTCACAGGCAACACCATCTTTTTTCAGTCAAGTATACTTCCTTAAAACATACCAGCAGCATCAAATGTAACTAGATTTAATTTCCTGCTGAAGAGTCTGTGAATATTCATTTTAAAATATTCACGAAGAGCCTAATTTTAATTTGTGTGATGTTTCTGCTAATACCAATGCCTACTTAAAATACCCATTAAAAAGCCTTAAGAATATTAACAGGGAATTCTTACGGAAACGCACTGGAGTTTTATGTTTTGAATTACCATTACAGGCTTTTTGGTTTAAGTCCCATTAAACAGATTTTGTTATTAACAAGAATATGTGCAAATTAAAACAAACCCATTAAAATCTAAAATTCCATGCTAAAAAGATTAGGGACATTTGAGTTACTTTTCTTCTGAAGGAATAAATGTAATAAAAAGTGATAGGGAGTAAAACCCAATACTTAGAAACACTCACAAGATTGACAGTGGCTAGACAGAGGTGAGAAGTTCCTGATGTGCTTCAGAATAACCTGTTTCACACAAGGAATCATTCTCCTTGTCTTTTTCTGCTCCCCATCACAAAGGCATCACATTTATAAAGCCTTTGTCACAGATCTTGTTAGAATGAGATGGGCTTTAAGGTTGCTTCCAGCACAAACCATTTCATGATTCTCCGATCTTCCCCTGGCTCCAATGTGCAGACAGGGGTGGGATGGGTCAGGGAAGACATAGATGGTCCTGTCATGGTTTAGCCCCAGACAGAAATGAAGGCCCATGCAACTGCTCTCTCACTGCCTCCCCAGTGGGATGGGGAGGAGAATCAGGGGGAAAAAAGTAAAACTTTTTGGTTGAGATAAGAACAGTTTAATAATTGAAACAAAGAAAAATAAAATAGTAGAAGTAATACTAATGATAATAATAATAATAATTATTATAATTAAAAGGAGAGCGAGAGAGATAAAACCCAAGAGAAAGAAGTGATTCTCAATACACCTGCTATCCAAGGCCCAGCCCCTCCCCCAGCAGCATCAGTGTCTCCCAGGTAACTCCCCCCACTCTCTCTATGGGGCATGACACTTCATGGTATGGAATAGCCCTCTGGCCAGTTTGGGTCAGCTCTCCTGGCCATGCTCCCTCCTGGTTTCTTGTGCATCTTCTCCTTGGCAGAGCATGAGACACTGACAAGTCTTTCCTGTTGATTTAGGGGAAGCAGAGCTCAGCAACAACAAAAACGTCAGTGTGTGATCAGCATTATTCTCACACTGAACCCAAAATACAGCACTGTACCAGCTAAGAGGAAAGATAAATTCTATGCCAGCCAAAAGCAGGCCAAGTCCCCACTTACACCAGCTGGGTTTAGCAGACCTGGAGACTTCAGACTTTCTCACCAAAGGCTGTGTGCCTCTGACATTCTGATCCCTACCTGCCCTCTGATCCCGACCTGCCTAAAACCAGGCTGCTGAGGATAGCAGTGGAGGTGGTGATTTGAGCTTAAATCATGATCCTGCCCAGAGCTGGATCTCTGACAGAATACCTACAAGGCTTGGTTTGGTGCTCTGTGCAGGACTGGCCTTCCCCTCCACCAGAGCAATTCAGCTGCCCATCAGCCTGTCCGAATTGGGGCTCACTGCACAGCCCTGGAAGGGACTGGGCACTCTGGAAGGATGTCCAGCACTGTATAGACAGATATGGATCTATATGGTGAAGCTCACTCTGATGTGTAAGGGGCAGTGAAAGCACTTCACACAGAAGGAGGCACAGCAAAACACACTTTTCCTTCTGTTGCTTTGACTTCCAGCTGCTGTATTGATCCCCTCAGTTTCTAAATAACCCTCCATTCAATATAATCATTAATGAAAAGTCTGCTACTCTCATAAATCACATTAATATTTACACTGCCTTGTCTAAAATGCATCTTGTCACCTCTCAGGTGCTTTATATCCCTGTTCCCTGTCTGGTTACTCCTGTCCCTCTCTTCACCTGTCACTGGTGGGGCTTGGGGAGCCACTGACCCTTCCCTTGCTCCAGCCAGACACAGCAAATTATCTGTGCTAAAACTCTCTTCTGTCAAGCTGCCAAATCTTTTGCATTAATCCTGAAAATTACAATTAATGAGTGCTAAGAGGATCTTTCCACCTCTGTGTATGGCTCTATTCAGTTAGAATGATCCCTCCTGCTCTGCCAGCATCTGAAGCCTCTTCGGGTCACAGCTTTTGGCTCTGGGGCAGGGCAGTGCACTCCGGAAAGGGCAGGGGGCTGGTGGCAGGGGGGCTTCTGCCTCTTTTTGCTTGATATCCTGTGAATAGGATGCTCTACACTGAAGATGGGACAGACCTGAGTTAATAAGAGCCCATGGCCACCATGGATGTCCCCCCTGCAAAAGGTCATGTCAACATTTCAGGAGCTTGAAGCCATCAGATATCATGAGATGTGCCACGAGGTGCAGAACAGGGCTGGAATTAGACTGCCTGGGGTCTCCAGCTCCACTTGGGCTGGCTAACGTGATGACTCCAAAAAGTTTCATCAAGGCTCTGGGATTCAATTTCCCAAGCTGCTAATGCAGCTACAGAGACCTAGCTCTCTGAGGACTACCAAAAATCTAAAAATACAGTATTTTTAGTTATTAAGAACCAAATCTGGGAATCTCATTGGCATGCAAATACATTTCTCTAGGTGTGAATTAGGGATCTCAATCAGGTCTGGATCAACTAACCCCCTGACTGTACATGGTGAAATACCTGCAATAATCTTTCAGATTTTAAAAGAGATCTGTTCATAATTTTAAGCACAGTGTGGTTGCCACTCCTCCACAACAATCCCATCTCCACCTGAGCTGCTGAACAGTTCCAGGAAATGTTCTTGATTTTTTCCCTGGCTGTGACCAGCAAACACCTGATGGTGTTTAACCTTCAGCAAGCGGTAAGGAACTGACCCAGCAGCCCCTGGCTCTGGTTGGTTCACCACTCACAGAAACTGAAGCATCTCCTACAAGTGAATGGCTTGGGAAGCCTTGTGCTCCTGCTTTCACAAACCTTTTCACTGACACTTCCTCTTCAGGACTATTTGTCTTTTTTCCCCCTCTGTGTGTTCCCTTGACTCTAGTCTGAGTTTATACAAACCACTTCACCATGAATGGAGCATTTGTGCATTTCCAGTGTTTCAGTCTCAGAAATAACCCTGCAGAAATCACTAGAATTACACTGGGGAAAAAGCAATGGATGGCACAGGAGAAATTAAGTTTATTTCTTTATTCCTGAAAGAGGAAATGTTAGATAACTAACTGCTTCCCTGAGTTAATAATTTCCACCATCTTCAGTCAAATTATTTTCCGTTTGAACTAGTTATGAATTTAACTTGTAATTACTAGGTTTAATCCATAAATAATGTATAATATATATTCCATATATATTATCATCTATCCTTGATATATATTAACTTCTATGAGGTTAAGCACTTTTCTTTTCCTCTCACTTTTAAATGTTCTTTAAAATTACGGGATGCAAACACAACCCAAAAATTAGAGTAGCCCAAGTATCTACTACCTGTAGCAAATCCTCTTCTGGAGAGGTCCCGGTCTGTCCAGGTGGGTACCTGGAGGTGGGTGGACACTTGGGTGGGACAGAGTTAACAGGGTTAGCTGCTCAGGAGTGCACACCTTCACACTATGCATGCACACCATTTCAAGCACTTAATGGACTTCTAATCTCAGCTGGGGACTAAAGCTGCCACCACATAAAACTGTAAGGATTTCAAGGCAAAGGGAGACATTTCCCAGCAGTTATTGGTGACATGAGAAACTTCAGCTCTGTCCACACACCACATCCAGTGCTGCACACAGACGAGGAGTGTCACAGCAGTGCTGGGCCATGGTGACAGCTCTCAGCTGTGCCTGCACCCCTTCATCCCACATTAGTTTGGGAATGTCCATACTGTCACGTGTTGTGGGATCCTCACACACCTACCTAGGTTTTTTATTAATTAAATTATATAACAATAATATAGTAATAAGAGGTTAAATCTCAAATCTTGTACAGGTAATGAAAGTTTTGGTAGGAAGAGACAAAATATGAGACAGTCAGTGTCAGTGAACTGTGTTGGTCTGAAACTTGTGAATAACGTGCTCAGAGCCCCCAGCTTGTCTGAGGCAGAGCTTGCTGGTGGCATTTGGCACTGATGCGTTTCCATCAGTGGGGTCATCTGTGGGGTCACCAATGCTTGGTGGGAGAGCTGAGGGGTTATAAGGAAAAGCCATGTGGAAATAGCAGTATTCTAAGAGGTTTGATTTGCAGGGACTTAAATACAAGATCTACGTGGGAAACAGGTGGGATGGTGTACAGTTAAAAGATGTTGGATTTGGGGAGGAGCAGAACAGACAGCAGCAGCATCTTACAAATACAAATATAGTGGGGCTGGTCTCAAAAGAAACCCTGTCATTATAAAACAAATTTTATGTGACTTTCTATGAAACAGTGATTTGGCCTTTGTGAGGTGGAGGTCCCAGATGTGGAGTGGCTTTCTGAGCACTGAAGACCAGGTGACAGCAGAAGGTAGAGGAGAAAGCACCATCCATCTGAAACTGCTGTGTCCTGGGGGAGGGTGACAGAGTTTGGGCAGTGACTCCTGAGTACAAGTCCCATGGTGATGGGATCCAGGGTGACCACAAGGTGCATGACGGATTTAACACATCTGTGGATGCCAGAGGCCCTCTCAACACTGCTTCCAAAGGGAAGAGAGCTGTCCCTGAGATCACCAGCCTTCTTTAGCTACTGGCACTACTTGTTTGGGCTGTGGGTAATTCTTCCTCTGAGAGGGCAAGATTGACTCTCTCCTGTGAGCACATTAAAAAGGCATTTGTAGATGAAGATGATGCTGGGATAGTGGTGCTAATAAAATCAGTGGAGAAAGCATTTAGCAGCTGGGAGGGGAGGGAAGCATTTTTTTCAGGAACACACAGGCTCTTGCTTTGATGTTGCATTCAAGCCAAAGCAAGGGCATGTTTTAAATTCCCAATAATTCAAGTTTCTTTTTAAGTTACCAAGCCTGACTGAGCTCTTAAAGACAACAGATCTTGCTCCTGGGGTTGGCTTTCCTAGGCAATTGCAGCTCTGCTCAGAATACTATTTAAATACCAATTATTGTAATTCTCGGCAGAAATATTACAGGCATTCAGATTTTTTTCTCAACAGCCAAAGGGAGACATTTCCAACATCTATCAAACCTCTTTTATTTTAATCCACTTTAAAATCTCTTTCCAGAAGGACTGGGCAATGGAGCATAATTTATCACCATAGTTTAATGATTTCTCATGGCTGCCCTGTGCCAATCCAACCTGTCTAGAGAAACCCTTGGGGAGCAGGAGGGGTGGCTGGAGGGAGCAAAGGGTGCTGCAGCTGAAAAGTAATGGAGGGTGGATAGGTGGGAAACAGTGGGAGCAATATCCCACACTTTCCTGCAAGCAGCAAATTCCCCATCTCCCACACTGTGGGGAAAATGCACAAACTTCTCTCTGATTTTATGGTGGAAGTGAGCAAGCAGGACAGCCTTGGGACTCGACTGGCAACCAGCTGGCAGTGCCATCAGAACTCCTGCCATGAGGATGGAGTCTGTCACCTGTGGTGACCCTTCCCACGAGACCCTGGCAGCCCCCCTTAACCCAGCTGGGAGGGAAAAGAGATACTTGGTACCTTGTCTGTTGAGACCCCGGGTCTGACCAGCAGTTTCCAGAAAGGCAAATGGTTCTCCTGCTGCCAAGAGTCATCATGCTGCCTGACAAGACTGCTCCAAAGCTGTCATTTTTATTTCCTTCAATAGCTGGCATCAAATCAGGGCAATTGTCCTGGAATGAACACTGAGTCAAGGGTCCTGTGAGGAAAGTTTTAGTTGTTATTAACAGTCAGTACTATGAATTGAAAAATGGATGTTAGAGAAGTGCTGCTGTGTTATACAAAAAGGGATCCACTTGTGGCTCACTCCTCTGCCTAGGTGACTTGATGGATGCTTGCCCTGCTCCCCGTGCCTGTGGAGCTGCTGCTTCCCCACCCCACCACAACCCGGATTCCCAAAGGACACAGGGCATGTGAGTCTGAGTTTCCATCCTGCCCTCCTTCACTGCCTCTTCCCCCAAACGGTTTCAGACAGACAGCCAATCTCAACCAAATTTGGCAAAGACAGGAGTTAAATATGAAGCTTGTGCAAGTTTTGGGGGAATTGGAATAATGGAAAGATCCCCAGAGGATCCCTGCACAGTGGCACCATGATCAGCCCAGGGTGCCTGCTGTGCCTGGGGCCAGAGAGCTCACCCTGCCCACCCTGCAGGGGCTGGCACCCCCAAACACCAGCAGGGGCACACTGCACCAGCACAGGAGCTTCCAGCTATGCAAGGAGGGAAAATGCCTTCCAGGCACAGAAGCAATAACAAAGTGTGAGGGAGGGCAGGGAACACAATTACCTGCTCAAGCAACAGCTTGTTAATTTAACACGCCAAAGCAGCCAGAACTAGTGAATGTGAGTCCTGCTTGGGCCCAAAACCCCATCAGCAACCCCCTCCCTGCTCCCAGCACAGGGAGACTGGTGCCTGTGTCCCCAGCCACTTCCCAAGAGATGCAGAATCTATAGCTCAAGTCAAGGTAAAAGCTGTCTCTCTTCCTTCCTCTCGGTTATTCAGCTGCACCCGTTGTAAATGGAGCACAGCTGTGGTTCTGGCCCTCAGACTGTATAGGAGCTATAGCAAAGTGCTTAACGTATTCTTAGCTTTTAAAATACTATTCATTAGCTGCAATCAAAGAAGAGACCCAGCATCGTGTTGCCAGCCAAATTAATCACAGCTCCCCCGTTTCCCCTGCTCACACACAGGCACATTGTGCACAGCAGTGGTGATCCCGAGACCACGGCTTAGCAGACACTGGAAAAGGCCAAGGTGGTAAATGTAAATCCTGGCTGCTCTTAATCATGCTCGTAATGACCATGTCATCAATCATATGTGTTCTCAAGTGCTCAGCAACCACAGCTCAAGGGTATATTTTTCAAAGAATTCAATTCAGTGAGGTCTCTCAAAAGCTGGGTCACCATTATTCCCACTCACGTGGGAGGAGGGTTTCTTCTGAGTTCCTGGCACTGACAGTGCACAGAGTCTCAGCATCTCCCCCACAAGCCTGACTGCAATGAGTAAAGTCAATAACATTTATGCAACTGCAAATTTCACTGACCTTTAGAAGAAAACAAGGTAAAGAAAAACAAAACACATCAATAGAACAGATTGGGAAAAACACAGTGTTTCTGCCATTTTCCTAGTAGTGGTATTTTTCACTGGGGACATGGTCAAAACACTTCAAAAATTCAAGCTTCCAAGCTTCCTAAAAATGTTGGAACATTGAGAACTAATGAGAATTTTAGTGGTTACAGATTTCTCCTACAGATCTCCAAAGGACTTGAGACCTTATGGCTATGGACACACAGTACAGAGATCCTTGTGTGAAACAACCCACAGGCAAGTGGTAAACATCCTGAATTCCCAGAAATGGTACAAAATGAGCCACATGCGAGTCACCAAACCAAAACAGCTCCTGTGGCTGGGTTCTGTCACCAGCTGATGGGTTGGTCACAGGGTTTGCATCGTGCCCTGTTGCAAAGCTGATTGGGAAGCCCATCCATGGCTCTCCTGCATGTCAGTGGTGCAGTGCTGTGGCAACGATTGCACTGATTGCATTTCACACCCCAGACAGAGCTCAGTCTGACCTGGCTGATGCCATGGGAGGAGCTGATGGAAGCCTGAACACTTCGAGCAGAGTTCAAGACGATTTTACGGAAGCACGCCTTGGGGAAATTGAAATGTCAAGCATAATTTGGCACTTGAAACATGAAGGGGAGAGACTTTGCATTTGTTTTCATCTGCATCTTCCCCTCCTCTGAACTGTACATGCTCCATTTCCTGCTCTTCCCTAAGCTTTCATTAGGCAGTGCTGAAATCTGCTGGATTTGAGGAATCTCCAAGGATAAACAAGTATCTGGCATTAACCTGCTCTGCAAAAGTCAAATTGACATGTCTCACTATTCTTCCATTCCTGTTAGGGAAGCTAGTCCAAATCAAGATTTTCCCCTGTTATCTTTCTTTTTCCATCCATTCATTTGATCTTTCATGTAAGAGTTGAGGATTATTGCTCACTAGTCCAATTCTTAATAGATAGAGATTCACTTGAAAAAAAATAAATAGGCTTTTGATCTAAATTTCAATCTCAGACCTGGTCTCTGGGGCCACAGACACTCATCAGGGGCTGAGCAGGCAGCAGGCAGGCACGGGGCAGCTGGAAGGGCTGGGAAAGAGGAGAGTTTGCTCCTCCCTAAAATAGAAGCTCTCTCATAGCTGTCAGCATGAGAAGGAACAACAGGAGCTGGCAAGCAGGCCTCTGCCAGGTGCAGCTCCTGGGAACGCTGATAATGTGTTCTTGGGAGAAAAATTTTTATTTCTCCCCATCAGCTGAGTAATTTCTGGTGAGAGAGAGCACAGAGCCCCACAACACTCCAAATCTTACCCACAAGGATTTTCCATGAGGCAATGCTCCCTTGCTGTATGGGGAATTTCTTCCACCAGTTTTGTAAGTTTAACTGAAATTCATTTTCAGAGAAAAGTCAAAAGAGCTTTCAATATTATAGAAACACGTAATATTGGAGCAAATTCCTTAAAAATATTCTCCTTGCGCAGCCATTATGAGATATAACTTGGCCTAAGAAACAGTGAGTCACACTAATAGAAGATATTTCAGCTTTTTAAAGAAAAGTGTTTTAATCCACTTGAAACATGGGTTTAGTTTAGAGGGGTCGGGGACTGTCATTTTCCAAGAAATTTTTGTCCATAATTTTTTACATGAGGATAAAAGGAGCTTCTAGTAATTCCCTTTAAAGTACAAAAATCCTTTTACTACAAAGCCTTGGAAGTGACCTTGAGTGACCAACACCATTTCCATCTTTGACAAGGAGCAGCAAGGTGCAGCACCTTTAGTGTGAAACTGCCTGAGTTTTGCCTAAAAAAAGAGGCAGCACAATCAGCAAAATCTTCCTTTTAGATCAGTGGGACAATTTCAGGAAAAATCACTTAAACACCCCCCTGAAGACCTCCTCAGGAGCACATGAGCAGATTTCTCGCCTGGGGTGCTTGCTCCATTAAATGACCCACGATTTTCCATGGCTCCAGCTGCAGGGGTGGATTATTTTGGGGCCACGTTTTGTCACTGGATGCAGAGTCTTTCTACTGATGACCAGTTTGTGTCAGTGAAAGCAGATTGGATTTGAAACAAACCCCATTGATTTTCCATCACCACTTCACTCCCTGACACCAGAATGAATTTAGGGCAAGTGAACCTGGGGCTGCTCAGTCCTCTCTGGTCAGGGGAATGAGGAACAGCCTTTACTCCATGTGTGCCAGGGCTCTCCTTCAGACTTGCTGGCAGCTGCCATAGCAGTCACAGGTTTAGGGTGGTGCAAACCAGGCTGAAAGCCCAAACCTGGGTTTCATACATCACCCTACTACAGACCCACTTGGCAGCAGCTCAGAGCAGCACTGAGCTTTTGTCTAGGCCATAGGGTCCTGGAATGGTTTGGGTTGGAAAGGACCTCAAACTCATCCAGTTCCAATCTCCCTGCCATGGGCAGGGACACCTTCCACTGTCCCAGGCTGCTCCAAACCCTGTCCAACCTGGCCTTGGGCACGTCCAGGGATGGGGCAGCCACAGCTTCTCTGGGCAACCTATGCCAGGGCCTCCCCACCCTCCCAGGGAACAATTTATTCCTAATAGCCAACCTAAACCCACCCTCTCTCAGTGGGAAGCCCTCCCCCCCTGTCCTTGTCCAGATCCTTGTCCCAAGTCCCTCTCCAGCTCTCCTGGAGCCCATTTAGGCACCGGAGAGGCTCTAAGGTCTCTGTGGAGTCTTCTCTTCTCCAGATAAACACCCCCAGCTCTCCCAGCCTGGCTCCAGAGCAGAGGGGTTCCAGCCCTTGGAGCATCTTCATGGCCTCCTCTGGACCCTCTCCCACAGGCCCATTTCTCTCTTGTGCTGAGGACCCCAGACCCGGATGCAGTACTCTAGGTGGGATCTCACAAGGGCAGAGTTCTACCAAAACCAAAGTTTCAAGGTGTTTCTGGAAACCAGCAGTTTGTAAACCCAGCAGCAACAACCAGCACAGCCCCCGGCATGTGTGAGGAATTCCCATGAAAGCCCATCTCAGAGACAAACAGAGATAAACAGCAGGATTTGAAGTCCCTGCACTGTGTCCCCCTCACAGCCACCACCACCCTGCTATGCTGTCCTGGGTGGTGGGGGAAAAACATTTCTGCTCCTGAGGCAGAACATTATTTAACACAAGAAAAAGGAAAAGTCATCTGGGTATCCCTGTCAGGAATCGCCCTGGATGCAGCACTGCATGGTTATCTTGTGAAAGGGAAAAAATAATACCCACTTCACTGGTTAAGGTGTGTATTCCTCCTGTGGGTGGATAAGATCTCTCTCTGGTGAATGACTCTGGTATTTATTATGTCAGATTATGGCACTTCAGTTATGGGTTCAGATTATAACAAAACTGCAAAAACAACCACTTACTAGATATTAATTTTATCTTACAGATTCTATTGTAAATGGGATCCAGGCCCCTATGTATATACTACAATCCTTAAAATAGCTCCATCTAAATGCAAATGTGGGCCTCTGCCTAACACAGAGCTAAAAGCCTTCCCATTAACACACCAAGAGATAGGGGAATTAATTTAATGCTTAAAAATTCCCGGGGATAAGAGGAACTTCTTTCTCTTCACATCTAGCATCATTTTCTCTTCATGACCAAAGCACCCATAATACGATAATTTTTACCTTTCTCAAGATTACTGAGGGAAAAGGCAGTACAATCTCTAGAAATTACTTTACAGGCTGTCCCCTCCTGACCAAAACTCAGTCTGTGTATACTTGGGAAGGGAAGCCCAGGGAAAGACAAAAGATGAAGATGACTTCTTCATCTTTTGAAGGAAGGTTGTTGGGATTTAATTAATCATCTTTGCAAATTAATCAAAAGCAGAGATAGTGCTTGACAGTGTTCATGTCTCACCAGCACCCTCTTCTCTACCTGCTCCTCTAAGCCCATCCCACACAGGAGGCTCACTGTGTATCTATCCCCCCCCCCACAGTGTGAGAGACTGATTTCTCTTTGGAGGCCTTTGCTTATCACTCAGTGGCACATGGAAGGTGCTGGCCTCCAGAATCCTGGAATACATAGATCCATAGAATCACAGAATGGTTTGAGTTGGAAGGGGCCTTAAAGACCAGCTAGTTCCAAGCCCGTGGCCTGGGCGTGGATGCCCAGGCTGATCAGTTCCTAGACATGCAGTATCTGCAAGACTGCATGGCCTGGAAAGCAGGACACAGCTGTGGCTCCAAGCCCTGGTGCCAGCACAGCCACAGGCCCATGGTGCCCAGCGTGTCCCTGCTGCAGTTCCCAGCCCCAGGGGATGGCAGGGCAGAGGGGAAGGGTGCTGTTCAGGCTGTTCTCTGGATCAGAAGTGTGCCATGGGGAGCTGTGCTCTGCAAACACCTCTCCACTTTGATTTGCAGGTGCCAGGCAGCAGCAGACAGCTCTGCTGCTTTCTCCTGCATTGTGGGAATTCCTAGTAGTATAACCATCTGTATCAGGAAAGCACACAGTACATGGCAAATGCATCTCTTTTTTTCAATATTTATGAAACTTCTCTAGAAGCTCTTGTTAAACTTGGTGTCTTCCCACCAGAATTTATGCAGCCTAAATTTGTTCCGCAAGAGTATTTTCAGGGAGAAAAAAGAAGGAAAAGTCATACGCTTACATGCACATGCAGGGAGAAGCATCAGACACAATGGGGGTCTGAACAAACATCTCAGAAACCACAGGCAGAGAAACAGAATCATCATGCAAAAGCTGAACAAATGAGAGAAATATTCAGGCCACTCCCAACAGACTTGCACTCTGAAGTAGGTCTCTGTCTCTACAGAACCCAAACACATCAATGACAATGAGGTTGTGTTGACGTGAATGCTAAATTATGCTCTGACACAGAAGCAGCAGTGAGTTACATGCAGAGATTTGCTTTGGATTGTCCCACATGTCACAGGCTGAACTTATCCCAAAACCCCCTGAAGGAGAGCACTGGGAAGGAACTGCTGTGTTCCTGCTTTCTGAGGTGTTTTCCATCACACAGTGCTTCTCATTCATTGCTTGCTGCTGAATTGCTCCCAGGGTTACAGCTTGCACTGCCAGGAGCTCTGCAGAGGTGCCAGAGCCGGCTCCTCTGAGAAACATGGATGTATTTTCACAGTCATGAAGAAATTCCTTAAGCTGTTTTCTCCCTGGACCTCGTCTTGTCAGTGCTGGGTATTTTCTGTGCAAGAACTCAGTGGCTGGGCCTTTTGTGACTGATCGTCTGCAAGTTAATGCCCTAAATGGCATAAGAAAACAAAAAAAAAAAGGTAAATTCTCATGGGAAACAGATGTGCCTCAGTTTAGGGAATGCTCCAGCTCTCTGAGTACAGAGTCAGGGTTGCTGAGAGTGGAGTTTTTCTCAGCAAAGCTAAAGGGTCTGGCCTGGCTTTTGATCATCAGCAACATATAATAGGGATTTAAAGAGACTTGTGAAGTTTGGGAAACAAAAGACTCACTGCAGCTCTGAGCTGATGAAGAGACAACTATAGGCTGAAAAGATGCTGTAAAACTCCACACATAAGTCACTGCCATAAAAACATCATTTTCCCCAAACAGCTTTTGTTACTTCATGAAACACAACACTTTCCAATTATTCCTGAAATCGAGAAAAACTTCATGAAATATTGACAATATCAGCATTGCTGATATTGCCACAGTAATTGTTGTTCGTAATAATTAAACAATATGGCACAAAATCTGGCGAGGTTTGTTCCTGATAACTAAACTTTTAGACAATTTACTTTCAGCTCTTACAGAGGCAAACATCTTTTAGAGCCTAAAATTTGCTGTTCTTCACAATTTTCACCCGGCTTTATATTAACAAGGACATTATGTGAAAGCAGGATTCTAGTTTCTCTGGGGCTTAGCTTTTTTCCTTTTAACTATTTTTCTAACTCAAATTACATCAAGTTATGAGCTGAAATTGAAGTTTGTACTCAATTCTGTACTTACTGAGGATCTGGCTTTCTAAATGGGAAGTTATTGTAGAAATCTTCCCTGACCCCAGCACTACAGAAGTTTGCTTTGCAGCACACAGGAATCTGGCCTTTCCCCATTCTCCTCAGTTTTGGGCCTTGTGGATTCCAGATTTGGCTCCACAGTAGAGCAAAAAAATACAACATAAAGCCTTTCAAACAGTCATTGCAAAGCACTCCAGCTTTACTAACAAGAACTCTTACTTATACCCAGGATCTAAGATTGAAGGGATCTTGAAACATCAGAAATAGTTGTTGAGAGCTTGAGACATTTTCAGTGAAATGTGGGAGATAAAAAGAAGATTCAGGAAAACCACAGGATAAAAGCTAAAGGAAAAATGTAATCCCAAAATAGATCTGTTTGGAGTGTTCTTCTGGAAGAGTTATTATACTGTTCAGTATGGCACAACATCAAAGAGGGAATATTTCAACCAAATTACTTGTGAGCTGAATTTCTCATCTTCTTCCAGATCCTCCCAACTTGCTGGTTTCCTTAATGTGGTCCTGTGGCCAAGCATGGCAGGGGAAGGCTCAACAGGAGAGGCCTTCCTTGTGCACCCAGCCTGGCTACACGGGCACAGAAGCACAACTGCTGCAGCTGTCCTTCTCCACAATGCTGCTGTCCCACTCCTGGCCACGTAGCCCTGTTTCCTGCAGCATCTTCAACACTGGCATTTTCCTCTGCAAGGGGCTTCCCTTTTCTTCCCATTTGCACACAAATGGTCCCAGTCAAGTCATGAGTTTGTGTCAGAATGTACCTCCAGTTCCCTCCAGCCCCACTGATGTCTGTTGGACTGTCAGTGGCCTGTTCTCATGGATCTTTGCTGGCTCCAGGACTTGAGGAGGGACTGGCCAAACCTCCATGAATAGGAGGTCTATTGCTAAAGACCAGTACTGTTTTATTTATTTCAAGAAGTTCTAGTTGTGGCTTTAAGTATGTAATATTATGGGTCAAGCCAAGGAAGCCATTCCAGATTCTAGCCCAGGACATTGTCAGAGGTGGACTTAAACAGCTTTTCATCAGCACAAATCCTGCTGCTCTGCATTCCTGTTTCTTCCTTGTGCCCCCCACTGCCTCTCTCTCTCTCATACCCCTGCACTCATAGAGCAAGTCCTTGAGATTAACCACAATATGATTACAATTTAATTGAGGCCAGCTTAGTGTGGGGACATCTTTTTAACTCAGGAGGCCTCAATTCCACAGAACCATAATGAACTAATAATGAATGTGCTAAAGTCATTAAATCAAAATTCATAAAAGGGTGAATATTGCTTTCTTTTATAATAAAGCAATTAAAATCCCATATACTGTAATAGATACTACTAAGGTGCACTAAGTGCTCTTTAAGGAGGTTAGTGTTTAATGCCACCACACACGAATTTGGGGATCTTTTCAAAATACGACTGCAACACTATTAATAGATGATCAGAACTCTTTTCGTGTCTTCTCTGGTTCAGCATTTTTTCCTGCTTTAACAAATACTGGCATGATTTCATTAGTAGAGTTTATAGAACAGTTATAATAAATCATGACTTGCAGTATAACTAACTTCGAAGCAGTGAAGCAGGGTACCATTGCAGATATGCTACTAGTCACTTTGGGTCCCTTCACTGTCCTTTTCATCATGACATCCCCTTCCCATCTCTAGTGCTCTGTTCCTTGGGGGTTAACAGCCCCAGTTTACGGTAGCAGAGAAAGCATGAGGTGGGTACATCTGACTTTGCAAGTCAGGCCTACCTGGGGAAAAATGCATGTCCTGGTACATGACCACCTGTCTCTTCCTGTGGTCTCTGCTCCAAGGAAAACTCAAGTGAGAAGCCCTGGATTATTTTAAACTTGGATCTCATTGCCTCAGGTAAAGCTGATGGTTATATTTGGACTCAGAGAGGGAAAAGGTCAGTGTTGCGGTGGCCCAGCCCACTTGGGGGCTGGGTGACATTCAGTGGGTGGATTTTCCAGCCCGGGAGTCCAACCCCACGGGCGGGGTGGACGACTGAGGCTCCATCCCACTGGGTGTCAATCCACCGCAACTCCACCCCTCATTCTGGCAAGTTCTCTGTTCACGTTATCCCTATTGGTTCACTGTTTCATGCATATTTATAACCCTATGTTGCATATGTATTATTATCCAGAAAGTTCTGTTACATTCGGTTCTTGATTGGTTAGTTTGAATATGTTCCTCCCCTGTTTTACCCTAATTCGTTCATGTCAATCCCTCGTCATTCCCCTATTGGCTTTCCCCTTTGTCTCCTCCCTGCACTGCCCCCGTTTGAAAGGGGGCATGCAACGTTCATTCGGGGGCTCTTCGCCATTGCCTACCCTTCCAGCATCTCCCTGTCTCCCCGCTCCTGACAATAAACTGGGATTGAAGGCATCGAAGAGTCCCTCCTTCATTCTTCGCCCTCGCCTTGGTTGCTAGGCAACCATCTGCGCGCAGCCTGCTCAACTTGTGAGCCTGCCACAGGCAGTCTGCAGCCGGCTCCTTTGCTGCCACATTGAGTGGCCCATCGGCCGGAGCCTTGCAGCCGTCGTCTGTCTGGCCACCGGGCGGCCAGAGCGCAACAGCGACTGCGCTGCAGTGTGGCGCCCAAACGTGGGGCCCTCTGGACAAGTGACCAGAGGGCTACCTTGAAGGCGGACCGGCCGACGCGGCCGTGGACTTGGACTATACTGCTTTTCGGGACTGCCACCGCCCCAAGTGCAGCACGCCGCTTTCTGCACGGTGGTGCTCCTGGGGAGAACGCCGACAACCCCTCTGCAAGATCCCCGGAGGGGCCGGCGGGCGGCGAGGGACCTGCCCAAAGGATTTTATTTTCCCGGACCAGCCGTGCGTTGAAGTTTTGGTGAGTATATTTTGTCTAAACCCTCTCCTGGTCCCGGGACCCTTATCCCTTTTGTTTCGCGTTTTACCTTTGGGCAGGGCAGAATTTGGGGTGCGGATTTTTGTATTTATTTGAAAAATGGGATCTAAGCTGTCCGCACCCCAGAAGGAGTTTTATCGCCAAGTTGTGGGTTCCCTTTTAGTTAATAAGAAAAGTTTTTCTAAGGGTTTATTAAAACGCTTGGTGCACCATCTTTTCGTGAATTTCCCCCAGGCGTCCCCCGAGAAGGCTCTTAATATCGCTTTTTGGAACGAGGTGGGGGCGAAACTGTCCTCCCTCAGAGCCTCGGGGGACAAGCCGGAGGCTCAGTTTTTGCCTTTAGTTATTTTAATTTGCGAGTCGCTGAGCTCTGGGGAGAAAGGCGCGAAAAGATCGTGCACCACAACCCCAGTTAAACCCCGTGCTCCCGAAAGAGGGGGATCACCTCTTTCCTCGTCCCTTGTTCCTAATCCCTCTCTCCCTACATTGGGTAGACCGGGAGGTGCAGCCTGCCAGACGGCACAGGAGAGCCACCGTCCTCCTGGCCCTCCTCGGTCTCCCCAATACCCTCGCCGGGACGGGAATCCGGAGCCCGTCTCGGACCTTTCCCTAAACCCTTTTTCCAATTCCTCTTTCCCAGTTTGTCTTCCCCAAGTTAACCCCCAAAATGGCTCTTTCTTCCCCAGTTGTTGCTTGTCCCAAGATGGATGCCGCCACGTGGCATCCACCCCGTCTTCTTCCAATAATCCCTCCCTCTCTCCTTCCTCCAACCCCTTCCTTCCCTTGACCACTCCCCTTCTGACTCCTGGTCCCGCCTCCATAAGCTCCGCCCACAGGTCAGTTAACAGACTTTAGCTGCATGTTAACCATGGTGGTCTGGAGACATCTCTTCAAAGAATTGCAGAATATCCTGAGTTGGAAGAGACCCACAGGGATCATCCAGTCCAACCCCTGGCTCTGCACAGGACAGGCCCAACAATCCCACCCTGTATCTGAGAGCATTGTCTGGGCATTTCTTGAGCTCTGGCAGCCTTGGGGCCATGCCCACTGTCCTGGGGAGCCTGTTCAGTGCCCCAGCACCCTCTGCAAGAAGAACCCTTTCCTAACACCCAGCCTAAACCTCCCCTGACACAGCTCCAGCCATTCCCTCAGGTCCTGTCAGTGGTCTCCAGAGCTGGGGCAGACTCATAGCAGTTGGTATTTACAAGGTCTTGTCCCTCTCCCCTTGGCCATGCCACAAAACACTCCCCAGCTCCCATCTCTACTTACTTCTGCTCAGCCCTTGCAAAGTGGCCGTGTTGAAGACAGACCCACAGGAGAGCTGAACCCCTCAGTCTCTGCACTCCAAAGATGCCTGGTGCCCCAAGCTCAGGTTCCCATCTAGGAAAGCCCCTTCCTTGAAGGGCTCCAACCCACCCATGCAAAGGCTGAGAAGAAAGAAGAGGCACAAAGTAACTGGGATCAGATAAAAGAGCTGGCAGCAAACACAAACATCAACAATCCCGTGCTACCACCAGACCTTGGTGTCTCCTTTGGCCTCCATTCAGGAAAAAAATAATTATTGTGTGCCAAAAGGCTGGAATCTAAGCACAAGACGGTTTATTGTTACTCACAAATCCACACAAACAACAAATATTCTTCCTGTTAATCGTACAGTCTTGGTAACCCAGGACTTTGAAGACTGCTCAGAAGAGAGACCAGTGGAAAGCGCATCCCAGGGCAGGTGGGCACGTGTGCCTGGGTGAGGGAGAAGAGCAGATTGGCAGAAGACGAATTATTAAATAGTACATGGTGGAGTAGGGGATTATCTGCAGAACATGATATAAGAACAGACAGATTAAAGGAACACTAAATATTTATTACAAAGTCCTTCATATCATGTGCAGTAATACATGCCATAGCTGCTGCTGAATAATACAGGCAACAGCCAGTTGCTGAGATTGCTCTCTGAGTTGGATAAAATAGAATTAGAGGCTTTTATCCACTGGAGACCATGTGCTGTTATACATAATAATCAAAATCACTCAGAAAAGAGAGAGAAATAGCTCAGTGGTCATTGTAACTACATCAGACAAAACATATTATGCCCAGGTTACCACAGGCCAGTGCTGTTCATGTGGGGTGGGGAGGCACCAGACAAGCACAGTTCTTTTCCTCCCTGAATTTTGGAATGCATGAGCCCAAAGGAATACAAGGACTTCAGGCCATAAAGGATTAAAACTAGGGGCTCCTGACGAGTCCACAGGCTCTGCACTGTGCCATGAGCCAGTCTGCTGTGCTCTGGCCTCAGAGGGGTGTGCAGCATGCTTTGGGCACAGTCAAAATAGTTCTGCTTCTGTGGTCATGACACAAAATACACTGTTTAGGTAGCCTGATTCGAGAGCTGCAAGGAACAAAATGATATTGCAACCAGTTTGTCTCACGAGCCCATTCCTTCTGCTCATGAATATGAGCAGGCAGAGGGGATGTGCTCCTGGGTTCCCTGAGTAGGCTAAAAATGAATCTAAAATGGAAATTCTCCTTGCTGTGGCAAGTTAGCCCTTGATATTGACTCCTGTCTAACATCTTATACCCAGGCAGGAAAAGAGAGGGTTACCAAACAGAAGTAACTTGTCACCATGCAGCTGCTCTGCCCCTCCTTTCCAGAGCCGAGCCCCTCTTTCACAGCCTGGCCAGGAGCTCCCAGCAAAATGAGATTTCCATCTGGCTGTGTAACAGTTACCAAAACCAGAGAGATCCTTTCCGGTTGTGGGGATTGGGGAGAAAAGGGAATAGAAAGAAAACTGGTTCAGGACCGAGACTTTCTAACCAGTGATTTTTTCAGAACCACTGCACAGTAGTGGGTACTGCCAAGGAATTACTTGGGATGACAGTGAGATGGAAACACCATAACCTGTGTGTAGCAATACCACAGTCACAGGAATCATAACAATCATGGAAATCATAAAAATCACAGAATTGTCTGGGTTTGAAAGGACCTTAAAGATCATTCCCACCCTCCTGCCATGGGCAGGGACACCTTCCACTATCCCAGGCTGCTCCAAGCCCTGTCCAACCTGGCCTTGGACACTTCCAGGGATGGGGCAGCCACAGCTGCGCTGGGCACCCTGTGCCAGGCCCTCCCCTCCCTCACAGGGAACAATTCCTTCCTAATACATCATCTAAACCTACTCTCTGTTAGTTTGAGGCCATTCCTCCTTGTTCTGTCCCTCCATGCCCATGTAAACACTTCCTCTGCAGATTACTTGTAGGATTCAGCAGATTTAGCAGAGTAAACTCTCCCCCCTCAGAATGCTATTCCCATGTTTACTTTTGGGAGTTTTGCACAGGCAGTTCCCACTCACAGCAGCAGGAATAACCTCGAGCAATCCACCATGAGCCAGGAGAACAGGGATCCCAAGGACTGGTGTATTTCTCCATTTCTCATCCATACTGAGGAGAGGAGAGCCGACTCACTGGGAAACCCAGGTGCTGAATTCATCTACCAAGCTGCTTAAAACTCCAAACAGATGTTTCTGTGTCTTTCCTGCTCCTCATGCAGGCTGTGTGGAAGCACCAGCAGATTTACAAGAGAGCAGATGTATGAACCATACATGCTTTAATATCAGGGCCTGAGTCACTGGAAAATGGTTTATGATGACTCTGTGTCCACATATTTTGAGCAATGTTCCATAGGAATATAAGATCAGCCTTGTCCATAATGGAAATGTAGATTGACTGGGCTGGAGCCAGAGTGGAGGCAGCAAAATTCCGACTGAAACTGGCAGTTATACCTGTGGTGGTGTGTTCCCTGCTCCTGCAATGACTCATGAAAATGTAGATTGGGTATTTGGGCTGGATCTCATCCAGTGCCTGGGGAGGTGTACAAAACAACTCTGACTTTAATGGATATTTTATCAGGGTCCTTAACTTTCCAAAGATCATGGAAGGACCATAGATCGACCAGTAAACACTGTGACAGCTATTAGAGCCTGGAAAAGCTAATTCTCACACTACATCATTTTTTATACTCCCAGAGAAGTGAAAATTTTTCTCAGTATCCAGAATTTCTCACTACACCCTCACCAAACACCAGTCCTCAACAGTCATGAAACTGGTTTGAAGAGCAGACACAATTTAAAATCTCATTCCCAGAATTACTGCATGTTGCCAGTGTTTCCTAACATTCAGGATTTACTGCTTGCAACTTTTTAATGCAAACTACTATTTTCACAGGAAAAACTGAAATCTGATATTCTGATGTGCTCAGATAACTTCAGGAACTGAGCTTTAATGAGAAATATGAGGATCAGACTTGTAGGTTTGAGGAGGTGACTCTCACCTGAGATGACAACAGTCTCCATAGCTGCACCAGTGCACAGGGATAGGATCCACACACGGGGTCCCAGCTGGTCCAGTGTGTCTTCTGGCTTCCTTATTCACAAAGCTGGAGCTCCTGGACTGTTGTGATTATTCAAATGCTTTAACAGTGGTTCTTAAGGCAACTGGGACACAATTACATGAAGGTAAATCAGCCAGCCACAGAGCACAGCTCTAAGGTGGATCAGGGAAAGCATACATTTAAAATTTAATTTCCCCCAATTTTTCCATGGATCAAGGCATAGGATGAGGATGAACCTTTACAGTATCATCCTGATATTGTAAAATAACCTGGTTTCAAGGAAATTGGAGGTGGAGATTGAAGTCCCAAAGACTCAAAGTTTCTGAAGGTGTGGAACACCTGAACATGTAACCTTCTAGGTGGGTATGTCCCAAATTACTGCCTCTGATGGAAGAAAACATATTGACCACAAGCACCAGAGAATCCTTGGAGAGAATTTCGCAAGCACCAAGCACACTGATACTTGTGTTTAATACACACAAGACAGACTTGTTTTCTCAGGTAATGCCCGATAATAGCCAGTTATTAATCCCTTCAACTGTAAATTGGATTTTCCAGGTACCATAGACATCATTGACAGGGAAGTCACTGAAGCCTGACAGTAGAGACTGCAGGAGAAATCCTGCTTTCCCAGCAGTGCAGGGGGACTCTTACAGGGACACAATTCCACAACTCCATGTGAGCTGCAGAGATTTCTACCTACTGGACATCTCAGGGTTACCATTTCAGAGACTTTCTTCCATCAAACATCCCAGGACATTTATAAAGGCAGGAAAAGGTTTACAGCAAACACTGGATATTGCTGCTTCACTTACACCCACTGTATTTCACGTTGCATTTCCTGACAAAAATGGGTTCCCTTATTTCTGAAATACTAAACATGCAAAGCAAAGCTCTAATGTATGAATTATACAGAGCTGCAAAAGCTATCATCATGTCCAGTTTTTTTGGCATTTCAATGTATAAATATTATCCCAAGGAGCTTTTATACTAATGGATAATTGCCTGCAGTGCACACTTAGCCCCTGTCCACTTGAGTTGACTTGGTGGTGCTACCTACGTACATCAAACATCAATTCATCCAAATTGGCACCACATGAAAGGCATGTGGCCAAATTCCCTCTCTCCTGCAAAGCTCAGCTCTACAGGATTTGAAGAGTGATGCAAAGGAGAGCCCATGCCACTTAGACTAATTGGACTAGATCCTCCAATAGCCCATTCCACTTATGCCAGGGGAGGTATCCTGAGTTTGGGTTAGCAGGAAAACAGATACCATAAAAAGTTCATTATTGGACCCATAATTAACTGCCAGGAAACAATCTCACCTGGTGTGACATTATTCTTCTATCAAACATGAAGCTTCTTGGAGAAAAAATCCCCAAACTACATTTCGTAAGGGCACAGAAAGGCAGTGCACATCCTCCTCTATGTGTAAAAAAGCTATGCTGATCTCCTTGCTCCAGGGAAATAAAATATGTCCCGTAAATTATGAGAGAAGAGGAAGATGCAGGGATGCTAGAAATGGCCATTAGCTCCACTCCAGCTCCTCCACCTGTGCTTCATGAGAAGTGAGACACTGAAGGACACTTTTGGCTTGGCAGTATGGAGGGGCAAGATATGTCCAGGCAGGAGCAAAGTGCCATGGAGAAAACAGGAGCTGGGAGAAAACAAATACAACTGGGATGGGCACAGCAGCACTCAGGAGTCTTTCTGCAGAAAGAGGCCTTCAGGAATGAGAAGAAACCACAGATGAATGAGAGCCAGCAGAGCTCTCCCACTGCCTGAGGGCCATTTCAGGATGAAGCCAGCATCTGCAAGAAAGCAAAGTACTCATGTTTGGCTTCTCTCCTCAAAGATCTCATGGCTTCCTACTGCCCCCAGGTTAGCGCAGGCTGACTCACCCATGGCAGCCATTGAGAGGCTGGTGAAGGTGACAGGCCCAGGGCTGGTGAAGGTGGCAGCCACTGAGAGGCTGGTGAAGGTGGCAGGCATGCCCAGGGCTGGTGAAGGTGGCAGCCGCTGAGAGGCTGGTAAAGGTGGCAGGTGAAGGTGACAGGCAGGCCCAGGGCTGGCCCCATGTGAGGTGCAGGGGCCACACCAGGCACTATGCTCTCCATTAAGTTTGGAGATGCTGTGCCTGTCTGGACCTTCCATGCAGACTCATTCGTGTGTCTTCCCTGAGTTTGTATTCAGCAGGGAGCTGGTTTCTCCGTTCCAGAGGCTGCTGCTAAAGTGCATTAACGATGCAGCAGAGTTCAGCTTTGTTCTGTGCCATCTCTTGCAAGAAGGACAGGGTGTTTGACTCAGTGAGTTCAGCGGCTCCTCCAGGCTCATCACAGGTGTTCCCAGGGGAGCACTTGGAGTCCAGGGATACACCACGTGCACTCTCAGCTCCACACAACCCTGGTCAAGATCTACATTTCCTGTGTTATCTTTGCACTCATATGAAGTGCAATTACCTCTTCATTTTGCAGCTCTTTGTGGCCATTTAATCTCTCCCATTTTGTTTCTGACATCTCCAATAATCCAACCCTGGCATTCCTTACAGATGCTACAATTACAACACAGAGCAGCTCTTGACAGGATGAGTTGTATTTTGCTTCCTTTCTGTAGCACTCAGGCCACCAGGCCTGGCTACATGTAATGGCAACAGAAACCATCCCCGATGATTTATGTGGGTCCCTAGCAGATCGCGATACTGCTATATATCTGTCTTAACCAATTAAATGGCTGGAAGCTCCCCTAGAATACTCCAGCAGAGCTACAATTTACATGTGATTCAGTTTTCAGTAATAACTCCAATGTGATTTTCCCTTCCTTTCCTTCTATTTAGGTCAGAGACTTCACTGTAGCCACTCTCCTGCCTCTGCCCCATGTCACACACTCTGCAGCTGGGGGAAATAGTCCTCAGGTTTTGACATGCCCATGGCAATTGGGATCGTGGTGCAAGACACGGGAAGGAAAACAGTTCCCAAAATACCCTTGACAAATGGGCTTTTTGCTTCAGCCATCACAGAAATGGGCCAAGCAACACCTTCTGTCTGATCACAGAACGACAGAATGGTTTGGGCTGGAAGGGACCTCAATACCCTTCTAGTTCCACCCCCTGCCATGGGCAGGGAGTATCCCACTTCCACTATCCCAGGCTGCTCCAAGCCCTGTCCAGCCTGGCCTTGGACACTTCCAGGGATCCAGGGGCAGCCACAGATTCTCTGAGCACCTGTGCCAGGACCTCAGCACCCTCACAGGGAACAATTCCTTCCCAATATCCCATCTGACCCTGCCCTCTAGCAGTGGGAAGCCATTCCCCCTTGTCTGCTCACTCCAGGCCCTCATCAAAATACCTCTCCAGTTCTCTTGTAGAGAAAGATCCTGAGAATGACTAAGCAGCGTGCAGAAAATCTCTCTACACAGTGCAAGGCAACATCAGATATTTTTCACTACTTTCCCAACTCCCAGTATATGCCAGGATGTGTCATACTCCCTTTTTTTCTTGGGCAAGAAAATATTGCCTCCAGCTGCTCCATCAAAATCCAGAGGGACCATTGGCTGACTATAAAAACTGTATGGTCCTTGTGGTAACCCTGCAGCTCATGCCCCTTCCTTACACCATTTACAGCAAAAACCAAGCCCAGGAAGTCTATGCACAGAGCCCAGTATAATGGGTTTCCTGATCTCTGGTGTCAGTTAATCCCTAGCTAAGATGGTAGCTCAGAAATAATTGAATCCTTCAAGAACAGGTTTGATTTGCAAGAGGGCTGAAGGATTTAGGCATTCTCCTGCCACTGAGTTTGTTTACACCTTGTTTATATACATTAATCCCACGCTTTGGGACTTTTGCAGGTAGAGTTTGGCTACCTGCAGGAATCAGGAGGGATTATTTTCCCCTGCTGATTCCCAATTTGCCTTTTCGGCTTTCTCTTTATTTTCTGGCTCTCCTCCAAAGTGGTCAGTTTTAAATTCATCCTCAAACCTGAGGTAAGGAAAGACTCATTCCTACCTAATGTGTAGGATTTCTAGCAAGACAAATCTCAGCCTTCAGCACTGTCATTCCCTGAAGAGCATCACGCTGGAGTTGACCCTGGCCTCGGTGCTTGCTGAGAAACCAAACTGACTTTGCAAGAGAAGCCATCACACCCTCTCAAGGAGTCACAGTCCCCTCTGCACCAGGGAGCGACACACAGGGATTAAAGACACCCTTAGGAGGGGCTCAAGGAGGGATTTTCTTCTGCAGCCCACAAGAAGTGTGGGGATGTGTGGCTGTGAGGGGCTGGGAGAAGAGGCAGAGCCCAACATCTGTTTCTCAGCCAAGCAGTCCCACTCTCCTCGTGTGACCTTGAACATGTGCTCTCAGCAGCACTCTTGGAAAATCCACTCTGCACTGAGGATAATTAAGCCAACCTACCTGGCAGGTGTTGGGGAGGCTTCTCCTCCACAGTGATTTGTGACTGTCAGAGCACAGCATACGTGCCACGAGGGAGTAGGGTCTGTGTAAGAGGAGCTCAGCTGAGATTAGCACTGCTGGGGCCCCATCCAAGCAATGGATAAGGGACCATGCCTGCCTTTGGGAATATCTAATTCAACACCACACGGCTCCTAATGAACAGAAAAAAAGAAACTCATTACCCTGCCTGTACCTTGGCAGAAAGAATTTAATAGATACAGTGATATTAGGGTGATGCCTTTTTCCTTTGTAATGGTAAATGTAGCAGTGTGCTTCTATATATTCCTTAAAATCAGGCTAAATATTATTTTTAAGAAGTTAATGAGTACTTATGGTGTATACTAAAGATGTAAGAACATATAGAGCTAGTGGGTGTTAAGGAAAGCTCACACACTCGGTCTCCAGAAGGATATATGTATACTAGATGTATTTGTTGCCAATATTATGACTGGACTAGTAACACCAGTATGAAGTTTGCTTTCTTCTCGCCCTCATTATAGTTCAACAAACTAATCCCTTTATTGATGACATAATGTGCATCCCTGTGCTAACAAATTATTTGCTGTGTGCAATTGATTTCTGCTGCTGTAATCACTACATACAAATATCTTCTGTATCATTGCTCTGTAGAAAAATATGCCTTCCAGCAAGATTATACAGAGTAATAGTGCGATTACTCAGCTTCCATGAAGTTATCTATCTGTTTAACCTCTGTGCAGCCTTTACAGCGGGTTTATACAGATATGCTCCAGGAATTTATCCACCTACACTTTGTAAAACACCTCGTTAAACCACCTTCCATCTCAGCCTGAGGATGAACTTCCAAGTACTTCACCGACAGGACTGTGTCTAAGAGTAATTGCTTAATTTAGGAGAGCCAGCCAGCTTTCCTTTTTGGTGATATTACTCTTCCAAAGTGAATTGCACACAGGTGAAAGTCTCAAATCAGCAGCTCTGTGGACTGGACTCCTTGCCTGAGTACAAGCTTGGTTTCCTCTGTGATTGAAATCTGGTCCCAGTCGAAGAGAACCTGCCCCTTACACCAGCTCAGATCTCAGGTTCTATATTGGGAGGATGGACAAGGTGTACAAGCTAATGGGTCACTGCATCTACAGTCTCCTGTCCACCAGCACCATGTCCAAGTGCACTCCACAGCCCTTTCAGATGTTTTTGTCCCACTGCCCCAAAATAGGTACTCCCAGCCTGCTGATCAATATTTTGTCCAAGGGGGAGAATTAAAGGAAGTGAGCAGTGCCTGGATTTGAGATGATGGCAGACTGCCACTGACACAGCACTGCTGGGTCAGTGTCCAAGCTCACCTGTTTGCCTGCCCCACAAAGATTCCAGATAGAGGTTTGCTGGTAGGAAGCCTTTCTCACCAGACACCAGCTCCCATCCACACCAGCTCTGGGCCCGCTCAGCACAGCTTCACCACAGCCTCAAAGTAGAGGCAGCTGCTGCTGCCTGACATTTCCCCGGATCTCTGAGCATCAGCTCCTCCCTGGCAGCAGCAGCACAGACAGGATGCTTTACTGCAGCTGAGGATCCAGCCCCTCTTGTTTATCCTGCACTATAAAACTGTCTTGTAAAGGTCGTTACTGGCCCTGGTTGCGTTTGTCACAAGGCCATTTTCCTCCAGTGTTTTCAGATGTGACTGATAAGCACTCCTGCCTGAAATGTTGCAGATTCACAGCCCCTTGATATTCCCAGGTACAACAGTTGCACACCAATCAAAAGAAAATGCCTTTCAATCACAAGAAGAGAAATGTTTCTGCTGCATTATGCACAATTACGTGCTCAGCTGTTATGAATAACTCTGAAGCTCCTGCTCCAAGACTATTTTAAACATATGTGCCACTTGCTCAGCCACTTTCTGCTCTCTTCTCAGAGAGGGAAGAGCAGGAGAGACAGTTTCACCCTGAAACAGCCATTATTTAAATCAGCTACAGCCAGAAGGATGATTTGGGGGTCTGTATAAATGTAAAATACAAACCATTAAGTCAACTCTGAATCCAGGTGAGGATCATCCAGACCCAGCAAGTCCAACCATTCAAAACACACTTAAAAAAATCTACAGAACACAAGTCACGTCCTCATCACAAAGCTGTCTCAGAAAAATCTCCCCTTTCCTGACCCAAAACTCTCTGCCACAGGTACCTGTACAGCTAACAGTGCCTGGGATGCCCTGCTGTGATACCCACAACCTGCCCTCTCAGCAGGAATAAGAACAAGTCATGCAAGGAAAAAAAAAATAGGCTATTTCCCCTTTTTATACATGTGGGTGAGGAGTTGGTGCAATTAGCTCCATAAAAATGGAGTTTTCAGTAAGGAATGTTGTTTATGCTTCTAATTTTAAGATGTTCAATGACGCATTTAGGCCAGTGGTATTACCTTGTGAGTGGTACACACATGCTCACGTACCCTGCTTGTCTGACAAAGGAAGCCATCAATAATTGCTGAGCCTGCGAGTGCAAATTGTCTCTTGAAAGGAACTAAAAGACCTCAAGGGCACTAAGGAAAATAAAGGTCAACTGGGAAAGACAGTAACCTGACAGTTTTCCCATCCAAAGATGTCTCTCAATTTCTTAATTGCACAGGTTGCTTGTGATTACATGAGGTAGCACCAGAAGTAGGTTACTCTGCAGAAAGAGGTGACAAAATAAGCAGAATTCCATCTTTGATCTAGACTCTGGTTCACCAAGGCTCTCATTTCTGACAAAAATAGAAAAATTTGCATCATCACATGGCAACACCACCATCAACGTGACTACTTCATCCACTGATCCCTGCCTCAGGCTCTGGCTGCTCCCCTTGCGCACTACAGTGATGACCAAACTGGAAAGAGATTTTAAAGATTGGAAGCTAGAGTAAAAAAATTGGTTAAAAATATACTGGTTAAAATATACTGGTTAATACCTGGTTAAAATGTACTGGTCAATCCTCTGAGGGACAGGTGGAGAACACAAGAATTTGAGATTAAAAACTCATACATATACATATATATATAAAATATAAATAAAACTCACTATATGCTAAGTCCTGAGGAAGAACCTGGCCTTCATACAACTTCACATTCAAAAATCAGTCAGCAAGACTGGTATATATTTATAGAAATGGCAGGTGCTTACCTGGGGTGAGCACAACCAGCTTCCCCCCTCCCTGCCAGCAGCAGTCAAGGGTGTGATGGGTGAAGGCTGGGTTTGGGATGTGGGCACACCTCTTCTTGCTGTTTGTTCTAGCAAAGATGATTATTCACCATGGGAATACTCTTCCCAGTAAATACTCTTGGAAAGAAATCACAAAGAAATACAGAGAGGGCATCTGGCTTTCCTTTTGCAGCCAGGGAAATTATATCCAGGATGGAAAACAGTGCCATGAACTCACAGCAAAAGAGCACCTTGCCTCGTACTATGGCCATCAGAGGGGTACCAGGGTGTACCTGCTTCTTCAGGACATGAATGTCACCAGCAGCTGAGAGGTGGAAAAGGGCCCAAAAGCCTGAGAAGCCAGAGGCAGCAGCAGTGCCTGGCATTTCCACAGGAACAGTCCAGTTGACTATTGTTTGAACACAAACCACAAGCCCAAGGGTTTCAGGAAGTGGGTGCCTTCCTTAAGACACATTTCAGAAGGCTGATTTCCACACAGAACCTTGGGAAATGGAGACAGTTCAGTTAATGTGTTTCTTTTTTTCCCCTTCTTGTCATCTTTTTTTTCCTTTTTCCTCCTAAGTTGCTTAATCTCTCAGAACGGTGACAGTCAAAGGCATCAAACACTCTCCCTCCCAGAGCCAAGCATTTCTCCCCAGCACTCCAGTGCAGCAACCTGGGGTTGGCTTTTATAGACACTCAGCTGACATACCTTACATGAGTAACACTTCAGCAAGGTCTGTTTTCTAATGAAAAATAAAAGCCCATATAAATTGTCAACTCCTTTTTTGGTTTAATTCCACACAAGTCCTACAAAAGCAGCCCCACATGCTGCCCCAAGCACATTGTTCTCATTCCACACCCCTTCCAATGCCCAAATCACACCAACAAAAGAGGTTTATTCACCTCCAAAGGCAAGGTAGGGCACACCCATATGAGCACTTCAAAGACAAAGAGAAAAAGCTGGACAAACACCAAGTGCACCAAGAGGCTGGGAAAACTGAGTAAACATCAGCATTATTTTTGATGCTGCCACATTTAAATCATTTTAGTGTTCAGATTTGGACAGGAGTTTCTGAGGAAGCGGCACTGGAAAGTGGCTTATGAACAGCAGAAAGTCACAAGGTCAGATAAAAGCCATCCACGTGCGCACATGGAGGGGAAGGGGGGATGCCTAGGATGAAGGAGGAAATTAAAACAGTGGAATATGAAATTATATCCAAAGTCCTGCATGATTCCAGGGTTGCCGAGTTCAAGACAATGAATAAATAAGAGAAATTGAAACCCAAGCAAATCTCTAGGATGAGACAAAATTCGTTGCAGTGTGTTAGAGCAGATTTGAGGAGGGAAATGTGTGTGCCAACAGCAATTACTATGGAGAACTCGCTGAGCACAAGTCTAGAAGACTGGAAAATTGGAAAATAACAAACCAAATGTGGTATCAATATGCAAAAAATGAGAGCAAGCCTGGCACAGGAAATTACAGGGCTATCAGCTTAATATTCATTACATATAGGAAAACACAAGGTCCCCATTGTATACAAGAGTGTAATTAAATCAAGGGGTTCAGCTGAAATCAACTGCTTGTGATGTTTATGAATTAGCAGCAGATTCGAAATGCAGCCACAGCCTCAGCATCCAGCCCAGGGCCTGGGGTTGTTTGGTACAAGCTACAAACCAGCCTTGGGGGGAGTTTTCTCCCAGATAGTGTAAGTTTAAAATCTCTCACTCAGAGGTTTGGGGGGGTGGTTTGCCCCACATGTGATTCAGTGCTGAGGAGGATTAGCACAAACAGGCCATCTGAGGACAGGGTCTGGGGGAAAATGTTACAGGCTTATTTACTGATTAGTGCTTATTTGTTTGCTGTTTAGAGCAATGGCAGTGAAGCATATCTCTAATTCCTCCTGCTTCTGTCCCCCTTCCACCACGACAGTAACATCTGCAGTTACCCATGTATCTCCTGAGAAATATGGGAAGTAGTTCCAGACATTCACAGCATCACAGAATGGGCCAGATTAAAAGGGACCAAGGGGGTCATCTGGTCCCACCTCCCTGCTCCAGGAGGGTCATCCCAGAGCACAGGGCACAGGATTGTCCAGAGGGGTCTGGAATAACTCCAGTGAGGAAGAATCCAGCCCCTCCTTGGGCAGCCTGTTCAGGGCTCGGGCACTGCGCAGGGAAGAAGTTCTTCTTCATGATCATGTGGAACTTCCTGGGCATCGGTTCCTGCCCATTTCCTCCTGTGCCATTGCTAAGCACCACCGACAAGACGCTGGCTCCATCCTCTTGACACCCATCACCTTTCAAAGGGTCATCACTTGATGCCTGTGGAAACCCCCTCCCACATTTCTCCTGCTGCACACTCACTGCTCGGTCTGTAAAGTCACATGGGGGTTTTATTTCCAAAGGCACTGCCAGGCTCTGAAGGTGGAGCAACAGCAACATTCACCATCCCAATGCCTGCTGAGCCAGCATTGCTCTGCTGGTCCCCTTCAAGGCCAGAGCCAGGAAGATTTACATTGAGACTTCCATTGCTGGACAAGTGGCTTCAGAAAACTCTAAATCAGCCTCCGAATCCTAGGAAATACCAAGGTTATGGCTCAGCCTTCAGATGAAGGACTTCTCTTGTTTCCCAGAGAAGCTGTGGCTGCCCCTGGATCCCTGCAAGTGTCCAAGGCCAGGCTGGACAGGGCTTGGAGCCACCTGGGACAGTGGAAGGTGTCCCCATGGCAGGTGGTGGAACAAGATGGGCTGTAAGGTCCCTTCCAACCGAAACCTGTTTGTAATTCTGTGAATTAAATGTGTTCAGCCAGGCAGATGCCCCAAGTAATGCACATTAATCGTCACCTGCTTCTCCTCGGCAAGTAACATGTAGAAACATTACAAGCATTTCAAAAGCTCCTACAGTGCACCCAGCTTTCGGAAAGGCATTGCACTATCCCTTATTACCCTTAATAACCTCCAAGAAAAAGTATGAATGACAGAAAGAGCCTATTTGGAGTGTGCAAATACTGAACATGATTTTGAAACACAGCAAGCAGTGCCAGAGAAAAAATGCAAGTGTCTTCACTTTCATCACAAGTTTCTTGTATCAAGAAAAACATATGGAGGAATGACGCAGAACCTGACTGTGTTTTTTAAGTCAAAATGAGATCTTTGAAGAAATATCCTCTGAAATTTGTACATACGCCATCAACACGGGATTAAAAAGCTTGAGACTTTTTTACAATGAGTTAAAATGAAAATCCCACAGCAGCCCAAACCTGGAAAGGATTTACAATATAGATCCTGATTCCAAATCCCATTTTGTGCAGGGCCAGAAGCTGGACTTTGATGATCCTTGTGGGTCCCTTCCAAACCATGGTATCCTGTGACTCTATGATCAGCTGTGGAGAGCCAGCTAGTTCTTTGGGTTATATGGATTTTCCTGATTGCACATTGAACAGGAACTGAGGGAAAGCCACCACAGCAAGTCCTGGCCACAGAGGTCAGCCCAACGGGCTCCAAGGGCAGACAGAAGAGCCAGAAAGTGAGGAAAGGTCACTTCTCCTAGTCATTTCTATCAAGAAGTCTCAGCCCTGTTCCAGCTTCCCTCTTCTCCACTAAGGCCTAGGCTGAGGCACCAAGAACAGTTTTGGCAGCAGCTTGTACAGTGCTGATGGAACACGGTTTAGTTAAAATGCACCTCACAAGGAGGAAATGAAAATCCTCAAGGCCACAAATTAAAAATTGTGACTTGATAGAACAACAACTTATAAATAGAAAGACCTATTTCCTGCAAAAATCCTGTGGACTGAGTATTGGAAACTAATTAGTGGACTGAATCACCAGGAAAAAAAAGCTGTTTTCCTGTTACTGATGAGAAGATACTACTTTTCTAGCAGTTTTCTTTTGGCACTGGTGATCAGCATAACCCTGTTGGCACTCCACAGCCCCTCCTTGGTGCATTTTCTTCCTATTCCAATAAAACACCCTAAAGTAAAGGACAAAACTTATCATTAGCCATTGCTTTTATAGCACCAGGAGCTGCACACTGTCTTTTTCCTCCTGATTATATGACCACGGAGCAGGAAGGTGTCAGTGCACCTAAAATGCTTTATTACAAATGCCAGCTCCACCCAAGAAGACATTCATAGAATGATAGAATGGTTTGGATGGGACATTAAAGCTCATCCAATTCCACCCCTTGCCATGTGCAGGGACACCTTCCACTATCTCAGGGTGCTCCAAGCCCTGTCCAACCTGGTCTCGGACACTTCCAGGGATGGGGCAGCCACAGCTTCTCTGGGCAACCTATGCCAGGGCCGGACCACCCTCACAGTGAAGAACTTCTTCCTAGCAGCCAATTTAAATCTCTCCTGTTTTGG
The DNA here is from genome assembly GCA_013398115.1 of Falcunculus frontatus. NCBI lineage: Eukaryota > Metazoa > Chordata > Aves > Passeriformes > Falcunculus > Falcunculus frontatus. The sequence continues at coordinate 266,414 of VZRV01002237.1, read as the reverse complement.
TTTGAAACAATTTTTCCTTGTTCTATCACTATCAGCTGTGTAAAAAGTCACTATCCCTCTTTTTTTATAAGACAGCTTGGGCATGCTGCAATGAGCTCTCCCCAGAGCCTTCTACTTTGAAGCAGAGACTTTTCTACTAAATTCATTAAGAAGATAAAAAAACCAGAAAAACCTCAGGGCTCGCTGGAGGACAGAAAGTGCGAGTGACCCCTGTGCAGGCAGCCTGGCTGTCACTCACTTGTCAGAGAACTGCTTGAGTGGGATCTGTCTGCAGGAAGTCTTGGCTTCAGCCAGCAATCAGCTCCAACATCAGCAGTGTAGTGCCACAATGCTCTGAAGCAGAAAAAAATCAACACGAAAGTTCTCGGAATGGTTAAGACCCAAATTTGCAGAGTGCAGAGCCCTTTTCCTAGTGACTGCACCTGCACAAGAGCACACAAGCAGAAATTGGTGCTTGCTGCTGCTTCTAAATGAAAGCCAAGCTCCCAGGGGATGCAACACGGATGGATCTTTCTGGATCTCCAGCTGGTTTGCCCAGCTGGAGATCTCCCTGTTGTCTCTCAGGACATGGAGCAGACCCACACTGCAGCCTTCCGGAACAAGCACTGGTGGGAACAGTCCTGGAACAGCTCACAGAGCAAGAGGGAACCAGAAAAACCTTTGAGAAAGGGAAGGAAGGCTGCAGGGCCCTTCTGTAAACACAGGAGAGACAGGCTGTGAGGGACGACGTGATTGGTCTCAATCCTGAGGTCTCTTTGGGCATCCTCTTCTAGCTGCAGCCGTGGGCTGTCCCCAGGAGTCATCATACCACTGCCCAAGGTCACCATCTGCCCCAGTGAGCCAGGGAAGCAACACAATTCTTCTAATACCCTGCAGAAATCAGTGTGATGAGATACAAAATAGTCCCACACAAACCACCCTCATCAAGCGTAAGGTTGTTCAGGGAAGGAAGTGTTCTTTTATTACCAAATCAACTTTAAAAACCACATCCAGTTCACTTTCCACATCAAAGATCATAATCTCCATGTAAAATAGAGGGTTGATGAAAAAGGAAGTACTTAGAAAACATATTTTAAAATTTAAACCACTACTAGCACTGATTCTTCTTGCTTGTAAAGAACTCTGGCTTTTTTGTCTAATAAAAGATCCTCTACTCCAAGATCTCATTTGCAAGCTACCACTGCTTGCTACTCTGGGTTTTGCTGGCTGCTCACTTACTCTGTGGGGATTTCATATTCGTCTAAATTTTGTAAATGGCCACTAAACTGGACATGAACATTATAAACCACATTTCAATCACCCTCACAATTTAGACTAATTCACTGGCAACTGTACAAAATGCTATTTACAAGGTACCTCCATCAGCTGGTATCTGGCATTAAGTATTTTGAATCAATCTACCATCATTTTCATCTCTTATTTTTCATACAAGGGAAATTATTGATCGAAGCTTTTCAGCCTCATTTAATATACTGGAATAGGCTTTAAATTTTCCGATGTAAACCTCAGTGGATATTAGCAACTCTGTCTTGCTTAATGCAACACAAATCAGTCTCCCTGATGAGACCACAATATTGAACATGATATCATGACCACTCTACTCATTGATGGACCCTGAGACAGGCACCTGCTAGAAACTCCCCAGGGACTCCCACTGGAGTGTGGTTTGAGTTACCAGGTGCCTTAAAGGGAGAAATCATACAATTGTCAAGGTTGGAAAAGACTTTTAAGGTCATGAAGTCCAACTGTCAACCTGGCACCATCATCATGTTCACCACTAAACCGTGTCCCCAAGTGCCACATCTACACATATTCTGAACACTCCTAGGAATGGCGACTCCCCCATTTCCATGGACAGCCTGTTCTAGTGCTTGACAACCCTTTCCATGAAATTGTTATTTTCCCAAATATCCAATTTAAACCTCCCCTAGTGCAACTTGAGGCCATTTCCTCCTTTACTTCTTGAGGCCATTGTAGTCTCACAGAGTAATACCCGGGATAGATTTGGGGGCAGGCATATTTTTTTCATTGCTCCTATCAAGTTTGCATTCAGTTTTTGAATTGCATGGAATTTTGCATTCAGTTGCTATTGTGATGGGTGTGTTCTAACGCTCGATTAGATCTCTGTATGTTGAGGATGGAAAGCTTGGCTGAATTTTGATGAACTCGTTCTTGAATAAATAAGCAAAACATCACAGAATAAGATACTCAGCCAGCTTCAATAAATACATATGGTAGGAAAACAGCCAGCTACACAAACAGAATATATCACACTGGAACGAGCACTGATGATTTTGTAATGACTCCAGCAGGTCTCAGCATATTAGATACTACTGCAAAAAACAATATGCAAATGTCTCAGTCCAGTTTACAGTAGAAAACAAGTTCCGCTCATGTTACCAAAGCAGCAGTGAGCAATCCAGCATGGAATGTCCTCCTCCCCCTTACCAAGAGCTAGAGCTAATTGGCAGGCACGGGCACAGGAGCACTGCCAGGCACATGGTGATGCTTCCCCAGGCAGCACGATTTCCATAGGCCACGGTGAAACTCTGCATTGGAGATCCTATCAGATAAGGACATCAGGATGGATTGAGTGGGAATACAAAAGTGTTTTCTTGTGAGGAAACACAAGACTGCAAATGCTGTTACAAGCTAAGCCCAATACAAGATAAGAGCTTCGAGCTGCTGTGGCATCCCTGATATTGCATTTGATGCCAAAAAAGAGAAAGTGAATGGGCTCCAGGGCTGAACTTCCAGCGGTCCATTGCATGAGCTAATTTGTGTGCACGCTGATACTTCAGGATGTTTCTGTACTAACAGAGAATAATCGTAGGATAAGTAGAGCAAGGTGAGTACATATGCTGCCCTTGTTTTCTTGCAGCATAATAGCATCATCAATGAAGCCTGAATGCAGCCCAATTAGCATAGAGTAATTAGAATCACGGCTGATTTTTCGTTTACTTTTGCACACGAGAAAGAGGTGGTGGTTACAGTATGTGGGGCTGCAATCCAATGAACAGTGCCCGTCATGCAAAGCCCGTACCCTGTTCTCTCATCAAAAGAAACAAGGGAGACACTAAATTTCCTCAAGCTGCTCAAATTTCAGTTGTGGCCTGAGTGTCCAGGTTGCAAAGAAGGGTGGTGCACTTCGGCACCAGCCCAGTGTGGCCAAGTTGTTTATTCTACACCACCCACATCGTCGCTGGGGGTGAGGTTTGGGCAGGGAAAATGGGAAGTGGATCATCTTGCCTTGCTCACTGCAGCAGAGGAACTGCTGTCATCAACCCCTGCGGAGTCAGTCCCTCTGCCGCCTGCTGATTCCCTCTCCTCCCGTTTTCTCCAGAGCATGACTGCAGGTGGGCCTGTGGTTCTGAAAGGAACAGCTCCGAGACACAGCTGAGCCAGGGGGGGTGGGCAGTGCGGGGCTGGGCAGTGCGGGGCCGGGCACTGTGGGGCCGGGCAGTGCGGGGCCGGGCACTGTGGGGCCGGGCACTGTGGGGCCGGGCAGAGCGGGGCCGGGCACTGCGGGGCCGGGCAGTGCGGGGCCGGGCACTGTGGGGCCGGGCAGTGCGGGGCCGGGCAGTGCGGGGCCGGGCAGAGCGGGGCCGGACAGTGCGGGGCTGGGCCGTGTGGAGCTGGCCCGTGGCAGGAATGCAGAGACTGGTGAGTAGCAGCACAAGGAACTGCGGGGAGCTGAGCCCAGGGAGCGGCTACACAACCCCTACATGGATGACCCAACTTCCAGGGTTGGTTTGTCCCTCATTACTGTTGTTTTCAGGCTCGGGGGTGTGAAATCAGCCACCATATTGCCTTTGTCTGGAGACTCCATGGTTGCAATCTCTGGGAAGCATCGCCAACTTGGTTTTTTTGTTCCTGGCGCTGAACACCCTTTTGTGGGTAAAACATCTTCTCTTTTTTGTGTACTTTTGCTCTTAATACTGCTGTTGTTATTGTGTGTGTCTTATTCCATTGCTTTGTGCTTCAAGTAAATTGTTATTTCAACCTATAGTGTCTCATTTTTTGTCCCTCCCTTCCCAGAAGGGGCAGGAAAAAAGGGGTGGCTTATTTGGAGTTTAGTTCCCTTCTGGTGTTAAAACCAGCACCCTCTGGGAAGTCTCCAGCTTACCCAAAGAATGTCTAAACACAGGCTGTGTTCCCAAGGGATAAGCACACCTGTAATACTTGTTGTCTTTAAAGGCAAGTGGAAGCTTTAATAAAAAATCTGAATTTCTAAAAGACGTTATCTTTTAGCCTGTTACTTTTGCCAAGCTGCTGACTGCTGCTGCTTGGAGCGCAGACAAGCATTAGGACCTTTGTTGAAGAAACTCTGTGCAATTGCCCTGTGTTGTTACATGGCTGCCCTAGGAAAGAGCAGAGAGCAGATATTTGGAGAGGGGTCTTTCAGAGCGGCCAGGACCCCAGCATTTGTGGAAGCTGGTTGGGCCGTGGACTATTTATAACCCATCCACCACTGAAGAGTTTCTTAATGCTTCTCCAGGCTTAAATGGCTGACTTTTATGGCCTATTTATGGCCTATTTCAACAGAGCAGTTAAACATGTTCCAGGACTGGTATCTCTATGTAAATAAACGAAATGGTACTTGGCTGGCACCCAGGCTCCAGGTACTTGGCTGGTCCCCACTGGCGGCCTGACCTGCACAGCCCTGAGCCCCCACGCTCCTAACAGAGGGTAGAGCATGAGGCCCACTCCATGGGACCCTCCTTCCCTTCAAAATCCAGCCTGCAGCACACAAAGCTCCTGCCCAAGGAGGGCTCCTGCCCTCCTGCTCCTGTCCTGGGCAGCCCCACAGCTTCCTGCCCAGGGGAAATTCCCTCACCTATTCCATCTCCCCTGCTGCTCCCAGGATCTGCAGCACACACCCGACCTCACACCAAGAGTCACATGAACCAAACACAGCTTAGTTGGGATTTATCCCGAGGCTGGAAAGGCAGAGGCACTGGTCTGGAGGGGCTTAAAACCCAGGAGGTTTTTGATGTGTTTTATTCATCTACCCTCCCGGAGAAGGAAATCACACAAGCCAGGATGCAGGACATGGTACTTTCTATGACTGGAAATGATGATACAGCAAGAAAGGGCATATAAGGAGAAGTATTATATAAGATGTAGGTTTTATAAGCTTTATAAAGACTCTCTTAGCACTTGTTAGTGGCAGGAACCTCCCCGTGGGCCAACCAGTCTGAAATGGGAAGGATAGAAAAGTGCCTTCCATTTAAAGAAATGGGCTGTGAATGTGCTGTCAATGTCTGTGATTCTTTTTATTGATTTACAGTGTGTAAGCCATAAATCACTCTACCATTTACTGAGCCCATAACTATGCATCACTTTGTCAGGGAAACTCCTCAATTTAAAATTGGGGGACATGCAAGAAAACAGACTTCTCTTTCATCGACTGGGCTCAGCCAGGGCTAGATTCAACACACAGGGTGGGGTGATACATATAGACAAAACACTTAATTTGAACATCTGCTCATATCTGCTGCTCCTTAGCTCTCATGGGATTAATCTTTCGCTACAAAGGGACAGGCTCAAGCCATGCTTCAATCGGCAGCCACTGCAACGGGATATGCCTCTGCTGCCAAACATCTCACACCCCCAACCCCTGCTCCAGGGCAGCCCAGCCACAGAGGAGCCTCTGATGGCACCAAACTGGGGGGAGCATCCTGGCTTGGGAGCAGGGCTGTTAGCTGGGGCAGGAGCAATGTTTGTCCTGAAGCTGGATCTGCCCAGGGCAGCAATACCACCATCCACTCTGCCAGAATCCTAAAAGTATAGCAAAAAATGCATCAATCTTATCTTACAACTGATTTCAGGACAAAACCTATGATTAATGAATTATTGACAAATTTCCAGCTGGCTTCAGTTTGAACAAGATTTCCACCTACTCTTTCTTAATTCTCGAGAAGTCCTGCAGCATTAAATAGTTCAGGTTTGGTTTACCCACAGCATTCAGCAGTTACATTCTTGGTACAAAAATCTCACCCGAAGGGCAAGACTTACCTAAAGACTCTTAGAAAATCCAAATGCTTTCTGCAGAACATCCCTATATAGGTGTTCGAGGTTCACTCCCAGCAAAGACGCAACCTCCTTGCCATGGGAGCAGCATTAAGCCATGAGAATTTTGGGGTGCTGCATAAATCTGGCATGAGTGTGGATTCACCCACACAGGGAGCTGGCAGAGCACCATCTACCGGCACTAAGAACTGTTCCTCCTGCCTTGGTGGGACCTGTCATGCTCGGGTTGTTTTATGTTTTAAATAACCTTGCTGATCTGCCTCGTAAGGCATTTCATTCTTTGTATGGTAATTCAAGCCCAAGGCAAAAATCCATTCTTCTTCAGCAAAAGCCCTACACACCTTCTTCAACCCAGCCTTGTATCTGGGTCTTGCACAGGTGTAAAATTAAGGTGTGATTTAGTGCTTTGCTGAAGAAGGACTGCTTGCTGCAGGAGCACTGAGTTGGCTGGATTGGGACCTTGCTGCTTTAAGGTTTTCTGATTAAACATCCCCACCAGATTACACTGCAGGAGGCTCCGAAGAGCAGTTCTCTGCCAGAGTGAAGCAACTGGGATAATTCAGGTCTTTTGCTTGCTCAGGGCTGATCACTGAAGGGGCAGAAATTAATTTTCTATAAACACAGGCATATTTTTTTCACTACCTTGGCAAATGCAGTTGTAAATAAGCCATTACAGGAGCTGATCTTTATGATGCGTGACTTTGGCTTGTCCCAATGGGGGATATTTTATGAGGCATTTACATAAACATATACAAATCAAAACGGCCAGCTGTGCTTCTCCTGTATCTGCAACCTACAGATACTTCAGCTAATTCCAGGTTCTCGTAAACCAGCACCCCGAAGTGGAGCCAGGGCAGGTGTCTGGGCTGGACAAACTGAAGGGAGATCTGATAGGCATTCCTAATCCCAAGGCTGTGAGGCTTTGAGGAGCTGCTCAGCACACAGCAAGGCACCCTGAGTCACACAAATGAATAAACCATCAGATTCCCCATGGTGCCTGTCTGTGGGGATGATGCTGCTCATCAGGACTCCACTACGATCCCTCTAAAATACATTCATTAAAGAAGTTGACTCAGAACTTACTGAAGAGGTTTTAGAGTCTTTGTTTTAAATACATTTTGGGCATTGCTTGATGGAAACTTGTAGTGGGTTGGTGCTGGCTGGATGCCAGGCACCCACCAAAGCCACTCACTCCTCTCAACAGCAGGACAGGGGAGAGAAAATACAATGAAGGGTTCATGGGTTAAGATAAGGACCAGTAGAGATCACTCATCAAAAACCATCATGGGCTAAACAGGCTTGAATTAGAGTTATTAATTGAATTCATTACTAACAAAATCAGAGCAGGATGGTAAGAAGCAAAATAAGACCTAAAAAAAAAATCACTTTCCCCCCCACCCCTCCCTCCTTCCCAGTTCTACCCTCCTCCCCCAGCAGCTCAGGGAGATGGGAATGGGAGTTATGGTCAGTTCATCATAGGTTGTTTCTGCCACTTCTCAGGGAGCAGAGTCAGAGTCTTTCTCCTACTCCAGCATGGGGTCCCTCCCATGGGAGACAGTTCTCCATTAACTTTTCCAATGTGAGCCCATCCCACAGGCAACAGTTCTTCACTAACTACTCCAACATGGGTCTGTTTTCAAGGAGTGCAGTCCTTCAGGCACAGCCTGTTCCAGCATGGGTCCCTCACAGGGTCACAAGTCCTACCAGGAAATCTCTTTCCACAGATCCACGGACCCTGCCCCAGCACAGGCTTCCCATGGGCTCACAGCCTCCTTCAGGCATCTCCCTGCTCTGGCGTGGGCTCCTTCCACGGGCTGCAGGTGGATCTCTGCACCCCATGCCCTCCATGGGCTGCAGAGACACAGCTGCCTCTCCACAGGCTGCACCACGGGCTGCAGGGGAATCTCAGCTCTGGCACCTGGAGCAGCTCCTGTCTCTCCTACTGCACTGCCCTGGGTGTCTGCAGAGCTGTTCCTCCCACATATTCTCACTCCTGTCCTCTCTGGCTCCAGTTACAACTGCTCAATAATTTCCTTTTTTCCTTCTCAGATCTGTTATCACAGAGGCATTACCACCATTTCTAATTGGCCCAGCCTTGGCCAGTGGCAGGTCCATCCTGGGGCCTCCTGGGATTGGCTCTGCTGGACACGGAGGAAGCTTCCAGCATGGAGGTGGCTTGTCACAGAAACCACCGTTGTCGCCCTTCTGCTAACAAAACCTGGCCATACAAATCAAATACAAAACTCAACAGTCATAAAATGTTATCACCATGTCAGGATGGAAAGAGTATATGTGTGACAGTGACAACACTTTCTCTTGGAACACCTTGAAGGCACAGGGCTTCCTTTTAGACCTCAGTATCTAGAACTCAGTGCCTAAAATCACTCCTTGGTTCCTTAAATTCACAAACGTTTATTCAGCTTATTCACCTTGGCCAAGGCCAGGGAAGGAGCCAGTGGCAGAAACGGAGTCCCTGATTTCTGCCCTGCCATTTCCTCCACTCAGCTTCTTAACTTCCACCTCCCTCCAGATCTCTTCTCTTTATCCTAGTGGGCATCAGCCAGTTGCCCAACTCTTCTTCACTGACTACTGCTATTTTCTTTCATAACGTCAGTCTCAGGCAGCTGATGTCAGTTCAGACACACAAGTGCCTCTGCCAAGAGTCTTCAACTCAAACAGTTGCCTCCCCATGAGGCACTGCAAGTACTCAGAGAGCTTTTACACTGTGCCTTCAAGCCAAGGCAGCTCAGGCATAGCAGTGTCCATCCTTCCCATCTCTGTGCTGATGCACGTGGGAAGCCAGGCTTCTCACAGGGCAAAAACTGCTGATTCAGCCCAAGTCTGGAGCTGGGGGAGGTGTTTCTAAAGGCTGGCTGTCAGGCCAGGTTTAGCAGCTGATTGAGCTGAATTAAGTCTTCTGCAGCCTGTTTATTTCTTTAAATGACAGAGGAACAACGCACACAGCATGTGGCACGTTCCAGCCCTTCCCCGTTCCCCAGCCATGCCACAGTTACACTCACCCTGTTTGATCTCTGCTAATACATATAAAACCTCAGGCCAGCTGCTCCCTGAGCATTCAGGGAATGACAGCCAAAGTCTATTCAAGAAACTACATTCAGTGGATGGGGAGAGAAAAAACACATTGCTTTGAAAGCATGGCCTGATTTCCTCTCCATTCCCATCAAACGGACTTTTCCAAACTCTTCTGCTTTCGAAACCAGCTTTCAAAACAAGGTTAATCCTTGAAGCAGCTGTGTTTGATTTCAGTGGGCTGTGCAGCCTGATCAATAGACTGTCCCTCCTCCCCACCTCTCCTGGGCTGTTCTCATTTGCTTGAAACTGTACCTGAACAGCACCTATTTCCCCTCCTTCCCTCTGGTGACCTGTCTGCATTCAGAGGACAACTGCTCCCCTGTGCCACTGCTCTGGGGAAAGCTCAGGATGGCTTAGAGAGGCCATGTTGTCTGCAAGATTGTTATCTGGCCTTTTAATTACAGATTAAATAATGGTAATTGGCTCCCTAGAAAGTTTTAGTATCTCAAAGGTACAGGAAAGTGGGCTGAGGATGAAAAAAAGCTTGTTTTGCTGTGGGTTGGAGCAGCTCTTGCCCTCTTCCATAGGCTCTCAGATCCCAGACTCAGAGCTCAGAGCTCAGCAGGACCAGCTAGGTGTGCTTTGGGACTGGATCCAGCTAGCAAAGAACACAGGGTGGGACGAGACAAGAGGTATCTGGGGGAAGATTGCCGATTCTGGCAGTTACAAGCCAAAAGAGAGGTTCCTGATCTGCAGCCACAGCACACTGTTCCCACAGCCTTACAGCTGGATGCTTCCCCCTGCACAAAGCACACAGAAAGCTCTTGCTTTCCACTGAGGCTCTGTTCTGGGTTAGACATGCTTTGTGCAAGTTCTGTGTGAGATGCACAGTGAATTTAGAGAAAGATAAGGGTAGCAGCTTCTCTGGATGTAGAGGACTGAAGCACTCCAGTGTTACCATGCTGCTGAAGTCTTTCCTCTTGCCCTCCAACCTGGCTCTGAATGATCCATGCAGACAGGCTCAGGTAGATGCAAATGTCAGACCACTAAGCTTGATTATGCTTTATAAATGCCACAGTGAGAGAAAGGGAAGCCTTTCCTTCTTCACCAGCTACTGTCTTTAACTGGATAAGAGAGTCAGCCCCGGAAAGCATCACTGGTTCAAAATGACTCAGTAACATCGAACAACTGGGTTAATTTGAAGTTGTCAAAGCTTTCACATCAGTTTGCGGCTACAGAATCAACCCAGCCCACCCTTTCAGGAGCTGAGCAGTGAGAACTAAGCATCAGTTCAAAAAGCACTCAATGGTATTCTCATCCATCATTTCCTGTCCCTTGATTTATTTATTCTCCCCAAACTGGTGGATACTGATTACCCACTCCACAGACTTGCATAGATCAATACCTGTTTTCAAAAGAATATCGTGCAAAGCTAAAGAAATTAGTTTATTTTGTAATGGGGAAGAAACAGGGTGTCAATCAGACCTCTGGACCTTCCTGTCAAGGCAAAGCAGTGCTCCATGCTAAAGTACAAAAATATGAGACAGCAGAAATAGGCCAGGCTGGTAGGAAAAAGGACCTGTGTTTTATAGGAAAGGAGGTGGCAACAGAAGAGGATCTCCTAAAGACCTGCCACTCCCTTGTGCTTTCCCTGCCACAACTCTTCCTTTCCTACAGCACAAACCTGGCCCTTGGCTTTGCAGTGCTGAGCAATTTGTGGTTTCACCTGGAGCAGTGAGGGGAAAGCAGTGCTTCTCTCAGTCATAGGCACAGCAGTTAATGAGACCCCACCTAAGTACTGCTGCAGGGCAATCAAAACCCAGTAGAACTTAAGGCTGAAATGTTCACATCTACCTAATTACCAATAAAAATCAACAAGAAATGGAAGCTGACATCCCACAGATACCTTAAATTTCAACCTTAATACCCAAACCGCAGGTTGTCAGCATTCAACAGCATTATGAGAAGATTTAGGTGACACTCCCAAGACCTGGCCTCACTTCTATGAGGTTTGACCATCTACACTAAGCAAGGTGGTGGTGCCCTGATAATCTCCATAATAACCAAGCAGAGCTCATACAGAGAGTATAATACTTTATAATTCACTACACCAGTCCTGTAAGAAAAATAAATCTTCCCCCAAAGTTTATTACACAATCAGGATATTTTCCTGAAGAATTTACTTGCTCCTGCAAGACCTCCTCCACATACAAGTTGTTTGTTGAATTTCTGTCACATAGCCTGGGAGCAACTAGCCCCAGGAGACATGAGCTTTGCTGCTTTAACAAGCACTTTCAGAGGAAAGCCTTGCCAAGATCAGTGTTTGCAGTTAGAGGAGCAAAAGTCACTGGACTGCCCATCTCTTTTCCTTGAAACTGGCAAAGGCACCAGAGGAAAAAAACTATAAAAACAGTACCAGGAATTGGATACTGTAAAATAAAAACCTTCCCCTGGCACAGGTGCTCACAGCAAATTATGGTTCTTCTCAGAGATTCTTTGGGTCCCCCAAGGTACAGCTACATTATTCTTTCATTTGCATCTCCTGTCCAAACCTGACTTTGTTTCTCAGCAGTGCCATGCCGGTGCAGCATTTCTATTACTCTTAAACTGTGCCCCGTCTGTGGCAGAGCCTGTGCAATGCTCTGCACTGCTCTCCAATTAAACTGCATACTGAGAACATGTTGACATTGTTAAGGTTAATGACCTAATGATGAGCACTAGGAAACAGGTTTGCAATAAAATGGTCTGTACTGATTGCTTCCATGATGAATGCGAACGATATGTTGGACTGGGAACAATATGTTAAACAATATGTTGTGGTTTATCAATGTCAGGGTGCAGCGCTGCCGCAGTGGCTGCTGCCTGGAGATCCCAGGGAGGGTCACTTTGAAATGAGCACAAGGAAAGATTGGCTCTCACAGGGGAGGAAGGAGCAGTACCAGCCCCAAGGAAGGCAGGAGGAGAGCCTGATCCAGCCCAGCTCAGCATCATCAGGAAGCATGGGCCAGACCTGGCAGGAAACACAGACTTGTTACACCTGCCACTAGAAATGAATCACCTTCTAAAAGGCTAAGTTAAAATAATACAAGAATGAGAGTTTAATGCAAGACAGATTTGGTGCCCCTGAGAAACAGGCACAGTGAAGCAGGCGTTAGTACAGAAGAGTGGCTCAGCTGTTACGTGAATAGATATAAAAAATTTAAGAGCTGAAAACCAGAACTTCTAAAGAAGTATTTTCCTTATTCATGGAAAAGTTAATTTCTTGGGATGAAAAAAACCCCTAAAAACTCCTTTCATCCTAAAAAGCCTTGCTTGGAAAAGTAACCGCAGGGCTTGGTGCAGGTGATGCAGAACCTCAAAGGGCTGCTCTGAGCCACGGCTGCCTCTGCTTGTGCAACTACCTCCCCAGCACCAACAAACCCCACAGGATCTGCATCCACGACACAAACTCCCAGAGCTCAAGTTAATCAGAACTCCATTAGCATCAGGAGACACAGAAAGCAGGGCAGGCAGCTGAGCAGGGGGACTCCAGCAGCTCTGCCGCTGTCTGGGTTCAGTAAAGCCGGAGATCAGAGCAGCACCAGGCTAATGGCAACACGTCCATGAAAGCCACGAGTGGGGCAAAAAACCCATCCTTCTGCACAGCCCAGACAGAAAGCTCAGACTTGCAACCTTCAGAAACACTGAACACGAGAGGAAGCAATGCTCAGCTTAGTAAAAACAATGCCACTTCACATCAGTACATGTAAACGTATTTTTCAAATGAAGAGAAATAAAGATAAACAGATAATACTGCTAGCCAAAAGTTAGGCCACAATTTTAGAACCTCAAGGTGCACAACCCCTAACTAGGAAGGGCACAGACACCTTGGTGCTCTCACCAGACAAACCCTCTTCAGACACCATCTCTCCCAAGCCCTGGGCACTGTGGCAAGACAAAACTGGAGACTCCCTTGGGCTTTTCCCCCCATGCTCCCCCAGCCTCCCAGCTGAAGCAGAAGTACAATATGGGTCATTTCACTGCGTGAAAGGAAAAGCCTGGCCTAGCTAGGCTTCTGAGGGCTGCCTATGCACTGTGATCTCAGCCTCCCATAATTGCATTTCAGCAAATGTCAGTGGTGAAAGATGTCAACCAGGTTTCCTTGTGGCTAGAAGTAGGTGGCAGTTTTTGCAGAAGAAAATACCTACGGCTGGAAGTAATCCACGACCCCTTGGGCTAAAGCTGTCAATGAAATAGTTTACTCTGGCACAGATAATATCACCAGAGAAGAGACTGTCCAGGCTGATTTCTGGACTCAGAAAAGATGGGCAAGGTTTTAGACACCTCAGCCCCAGAATAGGAGAGGGAAGGGCTTCTCCAGGGGGAAATCAGAGCACATTCAAGGAATGTATCCTTAAATCCCCATTAACTATAAACAGACACTAACTCCTTAATTGAATTAAGTATGCAGTATCTGGCAGTACCTCATCTCACCACACATGCTCTTCCTGTCAAGGGCTTGTGTGAATTTTATTTGCTGCTCATCTCTCTGACAAAGGAGAAGTATTTAGAGCACTGGACTGGGAGCCAAGAGCCTGTGTTTCTGCCCCTAGGTCTGAGTTAAGAAAAATCATTTAGCTCAGTGATCCAGGAAAACGAGTGCCCTACATTTTGGTAGTAAGGTTGGAAAACAATTTCAAATGTTCAGCTAATAGATCTTGGGCTCCTTGGTCACTGAGGAGCTTTGAGCAGGTTATGCTGCAGCTATCAGAGCAAGGTGGGTTCTCTGCACTGCATTTGAGGGAGGCCTTCCTATGAAAAGTTCCCCAATAACACCCCTCTATTTAGGGTCTTCTCTGGAAGTCAAGCTTTCCTTGAAACTCTGTGTAAGGTCCAGAGGGGATGACCACAACTCTGCACTCTTCAAAAGCTGCAAGCTCACTAACTTGCAGGTTTTTTCACCTTAGTATCAGAGTGGAAAATTTTTCATATCTGATTCACAAAGTAAAGGAAAAATTGTATTCAGTGGAAAGAAAATGTACTCTTTGTCAATACCAATCAACTTTCAGAGCAAATAATTTAATTACAAATTAAAGAAAACAACAAACCCTAAAGAAAAACCAGTCCTTCCCCAGATGCAAGAGCATGTCAATTTGTTTCTAACTCATTTTGACTGGTGATGTATCCTACATGATCTCCAAAAGTCATTCAAGTATTTATAATGTTGTTAGCTGAAACAAAGGCTTGGAAAGACTCTGGCTTTATGGAATGAATTTCAAGACCATATGCAGGGATTTAGCTGTGTGACTCCCATTAAAATCAGTAGGTTCCTGCAGGCTAAAATCCTTGAGAACTGACCTCTACCAACTTGAAGCTCTCTGTGTCATCACATTAAAAGTTGCATTGCTTATAGGTTAATGCTAAAACCCTCTGATGAGAACAAATAAGCTTAGAAATTACCAAGCCAGAATTCACCTTGCTTTTAGTGCTCTGGAAATACAAAGCCAGCTAATCAAAGTTCAGATTCTGCATAATTCTTGAAAAAAAAATGCAGGCCATTTGAACTCCTGGCTGTCCTGAAGTCCACAGGCTTTCATCCTTTGGAGGTTTTATTTCCAGCAATCTCAGCAATTCTGAGGGTTCAAACAGAGCAAATGTCGGGGACACCTTGCCTTGGAAACTTGGTAGGGGAGCACCTGGGGTCTGGTGGTACCTCTGACCTGGTGCAAACCTTTCTTCTCCCAGCAGCCTCTTGCAGGAAAGGTAACATGGTGGAAAACAGCTGCCAGCTCCCCATGCCTGTCCCTGTCTCACCTCACAGGTGAGGGCATGCTGGAAAACTTGTTAATGTGCTGTAGCTTCCATCACTGCAAACAGGCTGAGCCATCCTTCAAAGTCTGTGTTGGAAGACCTCAGGAAGGAAAACAAGTAGTCAACCAGCTCTGGGTTTCACAACTGCAAATGTGAACTCCCTTGCCTTTGGCAGGAATGAAAGGTTCAGAGAGATGGGCTTTCAAAACCAGGGAGATTTTAGAAACCATCACCCCGCTCTGTTCATGACTGTTCTCAGCTGCAGCCGCTGCCCAGGGGCAGGCCCCACTCCCAGCCCTGGCTGAGCCCAGATGGTTCTGGGTGCTTTGGAGCAGGTAAAGGACTGTGACTCCTCAGTAAAGACAGGGTGGCTGAAAAACTCCTTCCCTGACAGCAGTCTGCCCACAGGATCTCTGTTAGCTCACAAAATATTGCAGTTTTCTGCTCCATGTATCCAACTAATCTGCCACTGATTTAGGAAAGGGAACCTCAAAGATGTCCTGGTAAAAGCCTGGCTCACCAAGGAGCAAGAACCAAAGAGAATTCTGAGGTCATCTACCACTGACATCTCAGTGCCAGACATCCTGCCGGAGCTACCTGAGGAGAGACATCCTCCCCAGTCAATGGGTGATTCATCCCACCAGTTGTACTTTGGGAGGGGGATGAGTCACACTCTGAGCCTGCCAAGCTCTCTCAAGGGAGCCTGGAAGCCTGATTTTTAGAGGACTGGAATTATGCAGGCTAGGGCTGAGCTCTGGTTATCATAGTTATTATTTCATCTATAAATCCAAACTGCAATTGTTGGGTCTGAGCAACAATGATACAAAGCATCCCACCGAAATCAGCAAACACCAGCCAAACTCATGATTTCCACTTGACACATGTCAGGTGGGATTGGGCCCTGTGCAGAAGCCTTCCAGTTCAGACGAGGATCCTTTCATAGAAATCACAATTTCCCCCTTTGATGTGTGCTTATCTCCTGCTCTGCGCTGCAGAAAGAAAGGGAATCGCCCCTGTGTGCGTGTTGAGGTATTTGCCTTGCTAATGAAGATGGTGTGCATTCACTTTATCTGCAGAGAAATGGAAAGTGAAAAATTAAAGCTGATTTCCACCACTAATATTGTCACTGAACATCACCAGGCTGTCTCCTGGCTGTGATCTCTATGCCTGCTGCTGCAATGGGAGCTGGTGCCAGTCAAAAACATCTCAGGCTGCTCGGCCCAAGGGATGCCTTGAGTTATGAACCCCCCAATGCAGCACTGCCCTGCCTGGGCTTGGTGCAAATATTGCCAAGTGCCCAGAACAGAGAAAAAAAACCCCAGCATGTTTAAATCAACAGCTCCGATGTTTGCTGTAAAACTGGATCCCAGTCAAAGGCATATTTAAGGAAAAACCCAGCACACGGTGCATCCCTTCCATCCCTTCCCTTCAGTCAGGAAATCTTCCTCTCGGTGGGTTTGGGCCTGTGAGGTGGAAGCAAGGGGCATGAAGGGGGTTTCATCACAGTGTTGCTTCCCCAGATCTCAGGTGGCCTGTACCCAGCACAGGCTGGTGGAGGCTCCTGTGGCTGACTCTGAGGGTCAGGGTCATTCAAGGCATAAATACCTGCTGAAACAGAGCGTGGGCTGGCTACAGGGGAGCTCCTAAAAAACCCCCATCTCCCTTTAATACAGCATCTCCTTCTGCATCTCCTTCATCTCTCCCAAATCGCAGAATAGTATCACACAGAGCAGCAGAAATTGCTGTTGTTGTCTGGAACAAAAGAGATCAAAACCTTGGCCCACTGAATTTCATGTCTAAACTCACAAAAAGCAGGCTGTGACCCTAAATACGTTGAGGTCTGAAATAAAACAGGTTACTAGAAAAGCTTCTGTGGCAGCACGAACGGAGTGTACATCTGGACCCTTGGTCTGGACAAACAAAAGAGAAAATGTGGATATAAGGGGCTAAAGCTGCAGAGGGACCCCGTGTTTTACAGAGTTGCCCCTTCCCCTGTCTCTGAAATGGGGCTGGAGGACACACACAGGGCTCACATGGTCACTGGGTGCTGTAAATAGGTATGCTGAAGTCTGGGGTTTTTGGTGTTTGTCACCTCTTTAGGACAGGCTGTCCACCCTGTTCCCTGAGAGACAGGAATTCATCCCTCACCAGCCCCGCGTCCTGCCACGCACACACATCATCTCACTCCAGTCAAACTCCTTTTATCGACTATATCTGTAATGTCTGAAGGTCATTGCCTCACTTCACACGTCTCAGCAGGGCTGTATTTCCACATTTAGCCACTTCGGTTTGTCAATATTAACATCTGTTACTATTTAACACCTGCTACTGCTCGAAGGCAGGCGGGTTTAGCCCCCAGCCCCAGGCTGGCACGCTGCTCCGCAGGGCAGGGCAGGGCAGCTCCCCTTCACCTCCTCCCAGGTGCCCCAACACTGCCTGGCTCACGCCCCCCAGGGAGAAGAGAAAACCCGGGAATAGCTCACCTACCACAGGGACAGACACGGGGAGTGCTGGAAGCTGCTGTTTGCTCTGACAGAGCTGTGAGCAGCAGCTCTGCCCTGCTCCTGCCATCTATCCACCAGATCAGTTGTTTTCACTGCAGTGGTGTGGAAATAAAACCAGCCCACAACTCCAAGCTGTGAACTTTCTGTCAAGATTCCCTGTAGTCAGAGTTTGGCCTCCCTGGCCTTGTTATTATGAAAAAATAGCGTGTGAATGTTAACAGCTCCAAATATTTGTGTGGCTCACGATTCACTCCCTATCCACGGATCTCTAACGAACAGCCACAGCAGCTGAGTCATGAGTAGAGATGGGCTGAGTGGTGAAATGTTCCAGAGCACAGTACTGTAAACTCCAAGGTTTATATACAGATATTTGCTCCACCCTGCCTGTACAGAATCACAGCATCACTTAGGTTGGAAAAGCCCTCTAAGATCATTGAGTCCAACCAGCAGTGCCAAGGCCAGCACTAAACCATGTCCCCAGGTGCTACATCCACACACCTTCTGAACATTTCCAGGGACAGTGACACCACCACTGCTCTGGGCAGCCTGTTCCAACGCTTTATAACTCTTTCAGTGAAGAAATTTTCCCAATTTAACCTGCCCTTGAGCAACTTGAGGCCATTTATTCTCATCCTGTCCCTGTTCCCTGGGAGCAGAGCCTGACTTCCCCCAGCTGCCCCCTCCTGTCAGGGAGTTGTGCAGAGCCACAAGGTCCCCCCTGAGCCTCCTTTTCTCCAGGCTGAGCCCCTTTCCCAGCTCCCTCAGCTGCTCCTGGGGCTCCAGCCCCTTCCCCAGCTCTGTTGACCTTCTCTGGATACACTCCAGCCCCTCAATGTCTCTCTTGTCATGAGGGGCCAAAAGTGAACCCAGATTTTGAGGTGGGGCCTCACCAGCGCCCAGCACAGGGGGACAGTGACTGGCCTGCTCCTGCTGGCCTCACTATGGGTGCTGATTTCGCATGAAATCCTGTTCTCTAGCATTCCCTATTGCCCCATATCTGCTCTCCAAGCTCCCTGGCCCCAGGAGCCAGAGCTACAGTGCATCATACAATGACCAGCAGTGTGATGACTCTGCCAGAGCCTCCAGTCCCATGGCATGTGCCCAGTCCAGAGCTGGCTGCCTCTGAGCTTAGTCAACAGAGAACATACCAGGCTTTGGGACTAAGGCTAATGGTGGCCACTGTTGACATGGCACAGCAAAGCACAAGCCTCTTGTATTAACACAAGACAACTGGGAATGTCAGATAAAGTAAGAATTGACTCCAAAGCAAACCAAGATGGTGCAATCTCACTTAAACTGGCTTTCATTTCCACGTGCCTTTGCATTTCCTGGTGGTGACTGGGAGCAGAAATATCCACAGATGAGCTACTGCAGAGGTGTCTCATGGTTTTGCAAGCTGAGAAGTCCAGAGAAACAGTGACATCCAAGGGAAGGCAGAATGAAACTGAATCCTGTTTAAACGGTTTGTTCAAGGCTCATCTGCCACTGGGGATCTCTGACTGCAGTCACGATGGTGGCATCTTTGGTAGCTGGGACAGAACCACATAAACCAGAGTAAACAATCCTGAGTAGATGCAGCTGTTTTACAGAATTCCTCTGGGACCAGCAGGAAAAATTCTCTGTCTCTGCTGTTGTTTCTTCTGAACAGGGCTGAACAGGGCTCTTCATCTTTGCATTCCCTTGAACTATGTGGGATTTCATTTTCTCAGGAGTCATGTGTCTCATGAAAGCAACATCCAACTGGGACATCATTACAAAGCCTCAAAACATTATTTTTGTTACAAATTCCCAGTAGAATAAAATTCACAAACTTCTATTTAATTAATAGTGTGGACAATTACTTGCAGATTCTCCATACCATGGCAACCAGTCAAGCCCAATGTCTTCAAAAGAGGTTTCAAGCATCAGAGTTTTCCACCTCTAAAACTCCCTTTCTCCTTTGACAAGACAAATATAATTATTGTTGATTTGCTTTACTTCAGGTAAAAATCCAACAGTTCCCTATCATCTCAAATAGCTGTCTTGAAATTCCATTGTTTGTTTAAAATCTGATTATTTGTTTAGAAGAAGTTTTATGTCTATTCAGCTGTGCCTGCCTTGTTGGAATTTTACAGACTACTAATTCTATGCAGACAATATCCACTGCAAACAGGAGTGACTGGTCACCCTATGAAGCCATCACAGTGTTTGTGGTCCTTCTCAGCTCCTAAAGAGGATGAGAAAGAAACAGGAAAAAGACAAATAAGACAAAAATTTTCAAAAGAACAAAAAAAAAAAGAAGGAGAAGGAGAAGGAGAAGGAGAAGGAGAAGGAGAAGGAGAAGGAGAAGGAGAAGGAGAAGGAGAAGGAGAAGGAGAAGGAGAAGGAGAAGGAGAAGGAGAAGGAGTGGAAAAGGAAAAGGAGAAAGAAAAGAGGGGAAAGAAGGGAAAGAAGAAAAAAAACGGAAAAAAGAGATGTACAGCGATGGAAGCTGCAGCACGCAGCTACAGCTTATGTGAAGAAGTAGAATGTGGCAGCTTGGGAGGCTGATCTTGAAAGAAGCAGAATTTCAGCTCTCCTAAATGCCTTCTATTTCTCTACATCTTCCAGTGTCTCCTATTAAATCAGGGCCTTTCACAACACACAATATTCCCTCTGCTTTCTGCAGGGGCAGCAAGACTCTTCCATCCGTGAGTTTATCATGCACTTTCTTTCCTTGTTCACGGAGGGACTGGGGGATGTCAGAGGCTCTCAGCTATCCCATAACCCAGGGCAAGCATTAGTAACACCCTCACCATCCTGTGTGTTCATCAGGAAGGTTCCCACATCTGTGTCCCAGGGCCTGAGGGGAACAAGTGGTGCCTTGATTCAGAAACACAAATCTAAATGCTTGAAGTGTAAAACACTGGAGCAAGAAGCATTATTACAGGCTGCTATGAGGAACAGGTTAGTAATCTTTAAAGACCTGATAAGAGCCTCCAAGAGCCAGTCCTGTGATGCTTCAAGGGATGGTTAGAGCCCTGAAAAAGTGAAAGGTTTTCACCAAATAACTGAATAATATAGAGATGAAAGAATTTAAAACTGTCAGAACAGTGAAGTTCAGCACTGGAGGGAAAAAATAAAAGAAGAAAAATACCAGTTTGATAGTTCTTGAACAGATTTTCGCAGGACTGGGAACATATGAAATAAAATCTGGATTTCAGCATCTTCCTCTGCCTATTTCCCCTCACCTTGCTACAGCCTTCTGTTCTTGCTGGTAAATGTAAAAGAAGAAATGTTTGAAAGATTTTCTCTAGAAACAGGGAAACGTGAATTGGTACACAAATGTGGCAATATCCAGCTCTACCTTTGCAAAGATCTTCTAGAGCTTAACAATTCCTCTGTACAGATTCCCCCCAGCTGTCCAGTTACCAGTTCCTACCACACAATGGTCCTTCACCATCAAATATCCTCCAAAGGATGAGCAGCAGCAGATTTTTGGCAGGGCACTCTCACTCACCAACCATAAAACAAGAAGTAATATATGGGAAATTAAGTCAGATAAGCTTTCAGGCCAGCAAATATCTCCTCTTGGATTTTACCGTGGAAGCAAACTCAATCCCACAGCAGGAGTGGTTTCAGACCACTGGATATCTGCCTTTTAATCAAAGATTTCACCTCTTGTCTGGTAGAGCTTTCATATTATGCTATTGACAAACGAGAGAGCACCTATTTACAAATGTCAAAACCAGTGATTAAAAGAAGAAGGAAAATCTTCAGAAAGAGGTATCACATTTGACGTTGAACTTGTCCTGACAGCAGCCCCAGCATCTCCCAGATGTCTTCAAAAAAAAAACAGGGATGAAAAGGGAGAGAGTTTGCCAGTGTGTAGGGGGTGATGGCATCAACTTTCAGCCAATTTTACCAGCCTGTGAGAACTGACAAGGCTGTCCCAGGGCAGAGAAACTACTTTGGAAACCATGACAACACTCCAATCTTCAAGGTAAGCCAGAAAGAAATACTCTCCACAAGGCAGAAAACCCCCCCAGGAAACCAGATCTCAGATACAATACGTTTAAATGCTGTGGTCTGGCTAAGCCAATTACAGCCCCAATGGAAGGCTAATGGGTAAAAAACTACCCAAACATTTGGTCTTGCTGCAGCTTTGACACCTTAGTGGGAGGTAAAAGCAGCTCTTGTTTTCCTGGAAGGGATGTACATTTGTTCCTGTGGGCCTCTCCAGATACACTGACATGGCTCAGAGGCCTTACCTGTAAGACACAGTGTTCCTTGAGTCCTCATTTCAGTGAGCTGCCCTCTCTTAACCTGCAAACTATTCCCAGCAGACTTTGATTTCCAATGCAGTCCTAACAGTTCACTCCCAGAACATTGCAGAGGCAGTGTTCACAGCAGACTTTACAAAGAATTTTGCAAGAAAACAGCAGAGCCATACTCCTGGCACAAACATCTCCAACAGGATTACAGCTAGGAAGATGACCAAGAATGTGTCCAAGATGACCACAAGATGACCATCTGTGTGTATGGCACAGACAGATGCACCTAATCCCACAAGAAGAAGTACAAAAGGTGTGTGAGACAGAAGAAATGCTCAGCAGCACCAAAAATTGAGCTGCCTGAGCCAAGAGCTGTGACTTGTGATGGTCACAGAAGTGCCAGGATTTTGCAGTGGTTTGGGGTCTGATAGAGGGCCATATCCTCACACTGGTGGAGCAAGGAGGTGACTTTGTAAGGATTCATCCTGAATAATGAGATTCACCTTTAGTATTCCCAACATGCACCAAGAAGTATATCAGGGTCTCCTGAGTAGGACCTGGAAACAAGGAAATTAACTTTCATCATCTGTTATCTTTTATAAAAGAGGGAAGATAAGATGTGGAGTGACTACAGAAATACTTGCCCTTCCCAAGCACCAGATGTCTTGTGCTGACAGTGGTGATCTTGGCAAAGGAAGCAAAATGGGGAAGATACTGGATGGAAATTTCACGGAAGGATAATTTTTCTGTTTTAGCTTTTTATGTGTCACTCCCTCTCATTTTTGACTAGCAAAGGAATTCACTTGGACATCAAAGAGGGAGACCAGACGCTTCTAACTGGAGAACATGGCAGCCCAAAATGGACATGAGAAATCTTAAGCTAAACTTTTCCAAATACCAGTGATTTCAAATTAGTGACGAATTCCAGGGGTGAAAAAGGGCATCTTTAATGGATGCTCAGTGTAGTCATGTAAAATCAAACCACATCAAGGTGTAAGCATGACAAGTTGCCACAGGTAAAAATAAGGCCTCTGGTTTTGATCACTGCACAGCCACACTGCATGAAATGATGCTTCACCTATTGCAGAGATACACAGAGAAACAGGACAGTGATCAAAACCCGTAGTGAGCAGAATTTGCATTGGCTTTGCCAAAAGCATGTAATGAATTAGTAATCCACAGTAGAAATTAGAACACTCACATTCCCCGAGAGATGAAAGAATGGCTGAAAGTTGTGGCAAAATGCCTTCCTATTTTAAAATGCTCTGCAGTACGGAAAAAAGGACAAAAAGAATATGGACAAATTTTCCTGAACTGTGTGTTCCCTTTGATCAGCTATGTGAGGTAGTAAATCCTATATGCACAAGTACGTAGGCACTAATTGAATCAGCTGTGTGCTTTAATAATTGGCATTGACTGCAGAGGCTTTCAGTGGGTATTTTCCCAGGAACCCTCTCCTCAGCATATCCGTTACATTTCTTGTCTTATTTACTCACATTTCAGTTTTAAATCCTGCCATTGGTAACATGACAGCAGTGCTTTCATGAGCCTGCCTGGGCCCAGGGAAGGCTGTCAGAGTGAACACGCTGATCCTAGGGAAAGGAGCCTGATTAAAAACCTCATTGTGTCAGCCAGGCAATCAGCTGTTCATTATCCTATGACACATGACTACTGAAATGAAACATTCACATATTTTAAACTTGAGAGATTTGTACTTTAATATAATTATTTTTGAAAGATTCTTCATCAGAAAGGTTAATAAGAGCAATATAGGTTAATAACAGCACTAAGGCAGCTGACATAATCAGATAATTGACCTTATTGATATGTTAAGTGCCCTATGCTTCACCTTGGGATGTGTGACTGCTCTCCACAGTCAATTATCTTATAATGATGCCTGCTTCTTAAGGTCTTATTGCCTGAATATTGGACTTCATCCAAGGTTTTTGGTGCATCCCCCTTCCCTCTCCTGTAGGATTTCTGCTCCACTTTCATCTAAGAACTGTGCTAATATATTACATGCACTTTTCATAAATACACTGATTCACAGTGTCATCAATTGCTTATAAATTCAGTTTCCTCCAGCAAAACTGGGGTGATTCCTGTTGTCTCCCTTCAGCAGGAATGGCTTCTCCCAGGTGTGGGATGCGCTGCCAGGGCTCCTGCCCATCCCACCAGAGAGGGGCAGCTCTCCAGTGTGGCACAGAGGGATGCCATGTGGTGTGTGGAGCCTTGCTCCGAGACCCTCATGGGATTCCTCCCTGGAACAAAGCTGTTTGCTCAGGCTCCTTCGCAGACTCACAACGACCCCACTGTTCTTCACATGACACCAAGAATAAGAAAAAAAGCTGTATCTGCATGAAAGGCAACAGCACTTCCCCCACCCCAATTTTTCCCTCAAGGTGGGTGGTGTGGCCCTGCTCAAACCTGCATCTCATTCCCATGACGACTGCGTGTGCCCACTCCAGACTGTGCTGAAATGTCCAAATGCAGCACACCCCTGTGTAGGAGTGGGGTTGATCAGTGGGGCACAGGAACCGCTGGCTCTCCAGGATGGTGTGGTCTGGGTGTTACCCCCTCAGCCCTTGGCCGGGAGCTGTGCTGTGGCTGCCACCTGCCCTTTGCTTGTGGCAGTGGGAAGCAGGAGTGGTGGGTTAGGGATGAGCTGGCCTGCCGGGGCACACGCCAGCCCTGCTGCACACAAACGGGTGATGGGTGGCTGTAGAACACCCCCACTGCCTCTGCCACGGCAATTTCTCCTGCTTCTGAAACAAAGGAATTGCTGAGAATCTGCCAGTGGCAGAAGGGGCCAGTCCAGAGCTGCTCACGCGTCTCCCAGCTGGGCTGCATCTGCACAGTTCCTGCTTTAGAAATCTTTCCTTAACCTGACTTTGCTCACGTCCGCACAAATGCCACTCTTAGCTCAAGGGTAGCAAAATTAAGTCTTAACATACCAGAGAGTCATAAAGTTTTGGATACATTTGGGGTTCTTTTTCCTTGAAGCAAAGTGGGCATCAGTGGGCAAGAGGATTTTGGAAGAGAAACAGGAAGGCCTGAACTTGGAGCTCTAGGGGTCTGAAAAGTGTTTGTGATCCTGGCTGTCTGCCTTGTGGCTTCCATTTCCCCTCTCTATCTGCCACCTCATCTCCTTACCAGCCTGGGTACGCTCTAAAACGTTTCATTCCCTCAACAATGAATATTCTTGTCACCTAATGGGCTTAAAATTGGGATGATACTCAGCTGAAAGGCATTAGGTAATTTTGTGAGAGGCCAGCTCTGAATTGACGCTTCTGAGCAGGGCCACAATGTGGAGGCCAGTGAAGAGAAAGATTTACTCTGCAACCACTGTGAAAATGAGGGTTTTGGGGAAGCCATTATTTCCGAGGCATTTTTCAGTTCTTCCCCAGCAGGCCTTTGAAGCGCTCGGCAGTGTTCTAACCTCTCGCTGATGTAAATGCAGGACAGCCTAATGCTGTCCTGCAGTTTAACAAATGCTGAAATGGAATGACAGGCTGCTGCTCCGTAGCCTCTCAGGCAGGACCCTCCAGCAGCAATCTGTTGTGCTCCAGGCTTCTCACAGACATGAGAAATGAAGGATTGCTCTGCACTATTTATTAGTAAACCTGTTCTCTGCAGTTTTGCCTGGTGGGACTGCTCTGATCATCATAATTCAAGAAATAAAATTTAATCTGTGTGAGTTGATATCAGTTAATAACTTAACAGGGATATCTTTACAGCAGCCTTAGCCCAGTAGTGCAATTAAGTTGCACAGGCAGGGTAACCTCCATAATCTCAGGCCCTTGGAAAGCTTTGGGGATGGATCTGCTGAAATAAAATTGCCTCATCCTGGCACCAGTACCTTCAGCAAGATAATTCAGGGCTGTAGGTACCTCCATGAGACAAAGGATAAAAATACAAAAGGTGGATTAGGCCAAAGCAAACCACATCAGCCCGGGAAATACTAAAATAATTTCCAACTAGATTTCTGCCTGATAATCTCCTGCCTGCAGGGCAGCGGGCACTGCCATGAGTTCTGAAGCCACTCCAGCCATCAAGATCCCCTTAGTTGCCTCCCAAAACTGGCTTTGCATTTTCAGGGACAGAGGACAGATGGTCAGCTTTAGCTTGGCACTGTCCCTCTTACCTTCCCCCTTCCTTTCATTCATTTTTAATCTACCACCCTTAATACACCACGCTGGGAATGTCTGGAAAAATGGAGATGTCTGTGATTAAAGCAATGAGGAAGAAATGAGCCAACAGGATGCTTTAACTGCTTTCCAGCTCATATGGAAACATATAACACCAGGTGATCACATCTGGTCTAGGCAGAGGACTCATGATGGCAGGAGAGGTTACACTTCTGCAATATGCTTTAGAGTTTGCAGAAAAAGGCACTCTACACACCAACAGGCATCCACATTTTCAGCACTCTCCAGTGATCAGGTTTTACAGTCCTTCCCATAACATTATCTATTAGTAGCCACAAAGCACCCAAGCAGAACTAATGGGTTTAACGCAACCAAGAAAAACTATGAGCTCAAAGCAACAACTTTTCTTCTGATCTATCACACAGTAAACCAGAAAAGGGAGATGGGCCCTGTTAAATTCATCACCCAAGTGACGCACAGAGGGACTCATATGACCAAGTCAGGTTTCAGGGCAATTCTTGTTCCATTGACAAGTAAAAATATTAATTGAAAATATTCTGCTGCTCTAGCTCTGCTCTGAATAGGATCCTCAGAGGTCAACAACCTTTGGAGTGTGTCCTGGGTACTGAGGCAAGGGTGTGGTGTCTGTTCAGTGCTGTCTGTTCCATAACACCCATGTCACCGCTGGGGGATGCGGATTCGGCCAGGAAAAAGCTGAGGCCAGGAGTGGGAAGTTGTCCATGTTCTTTTGTTGCTCTCACTCCAGAGATGGTGTGAGATGGGCACTGCTGTCACTGCTGCCACACTGCTGCTGCCCCACAGAGAGTTCCTGCCGCAGTGCCCAAACCCTGCTACGTGCACAGAGCCGGCATTTCGGCAGCACACCCCTTCATTCGGACAAACGAGCTCTCCAAGCTTTGTTTCCTCCCTGCTTTCTGTTGCTTTGGGGCTGGGGGTGGAGAAGTTAAGCCGCAAGAGACTCCCTGAAATACACTGCTTTTGTTTTCCCAAATACCACATGGCCCCAGCCCAGGGCCAGTTGTCATTTTGCCTTTGGGAAACTACACTGGGTGCTGTCTTCAGGAAGCATTTTTGCTTATTCAGTGGTTAATACACTCTTGTGGGTAAAACTCTCCCTCTCTTTTGACCCCTCTTTTTGTAATATTGTTGTTGTTATTGTAATTCCAACTTATAATTTCTCCTGGTGTTCCTGCATTATCAGAAGGGGCAGGGGAAAAAGGGAGCAGTTCGAGTGGGTTTTAAACCAGCACAGAGTGTAATGAACCTTTTGTCCAGGCACTTCTCTGGGAGGAACCAGAGGCAGAACCATTCAAAGGAGCTAAGGATTTGACCTGAGAAGCTCAGCTTGCCCCATTCAGAGAGCTCTGCTCCCATCATCAGGGTGTTCCACTTCCCTGCACTTCACAGGCTTTTATGGATTGGGATGAATTTCAAGCTGTGTGGCAGCCATGCCTTGCATCCCTGCTGTACCAGTGCACCTCTGTTAATGTCCAGTAGCTCCATAATAACCCAGACGGGCACCTCCAGTGGTTGGTGTTGTACACAGACACAGAGGGATAATCCCTGCCTCCAACAGTTCAGGCTGGGGACAGACAGCAAAGAGAGACAGTTTGCCCTCATTTTATGAGCAGAAGGTTCACTGTACCCCTCTGCATATGAACTGCAAGATAATCAAGAATTGACTTGTAGACTGACTTGTAGACACTGAAGCAAAGTATTTTGAAAAGCTCAGGAGTTTGGTGTGCTGTAATCAATTAAATTGATAGCTGCTCACTGCAAACCGAGGTAATGCCAGTGACTGGCTGAGGCTCAGGAGGAGCAGCTGCAGGGCTCCTCTTCCCCAAGGCAAGTCCATCTGCAGAAGGGATGGGATGTGAAACATGGCTTTGTTGTTCTGACTCTGTCCCTGCTGATGCTCATGCTGGGTACTGAGCAGAAACAGGCTTAGACCCACTCTGAATAGCACTGAAACCCCGTATTTTCTCTTTGAATAAGCAACAGCCAAACTAAGACAGCTCATGCTGTTTTAAAGCACTATAAATATTGCTGAGTTTGCAGAAAGTACTGGTGAGCTCCAACAAAATCCCTGGGTCTGTCTGGAGCTCACAAAGGGTAAAACCTGACTAAAGCAGAGACTTCTATTCCACGCAGTCTACTAATAAACCCTCTGGTGAGTTGGAGCTGCGAAAGAAACCATGACCATGGAAAGCAGCAGGTCACTCCAGAAGGAGAAGGGTAGAGTGATGTCCTGATCTAAATTATTTGTACATTGTCCCCAAGAAAAAAGAGGCTCCAAGATGAGCTGAACCCTAATTAGGCACAAAGGAAGCCTGTGAACATCCTAATCCATGCCAAACATTTCAGAGTTCATACCACATTAGACAACAAAGAATCAAAAGTCAGGACACAAATCCCTGAGCAGCAGCTTCAGCATTTCCACTACTGCACAAGTGTTGGGGTTCAGACCAGTGAGAATCTTTTGAGCAAGGACTCCCATCTGCCTGTTTTACTGCATCAACTCCTAGGACATTTGTGACAGCATACAAATAATACACAGCAGTGATTAATAACTAATCCATGAAGCATGGCACAAAAACTGCACTGAATCCATTTCCTGTCCCAAAGCTCTACAGTAAAGCCAACACTTGCAAGTGAATTACAGAAAATACACTATTTGTACAAAAGTTGAAAAATACTGCTGTCATAATTAGATTTTCCATTAGGCTTGTATGGTATAATTAAAAGTGTAATTTCTCTGTAAGCACATAGCAGTGTTCTAGGAAAAGGGTGTCAGTACTTATTAAGGGCATATGCAGGTACTTTAACGAACCACATAAATTGATTAAGTACTAAACTAGGCTATGGAGTCTAATTGTTTTGAACAAATACCTACTTACTGCCTGTGAAAGGACACATTGCCTTGCCTGTTGGAAAGTGCAATTTATTCCAGCAACTACTGATTTTACCCCTGAAAGCCATTCTCAGCTCTGGGTACCCAAATGTGTCCCTGTGGACACGACAGCAAAGTACGTGAAGAACTCGGAAGAAAGTAAGAGCTTGACAGGGCTTGTGCCATGTCCCTCTGCAGCTCCAGATGATCCAACCCCTGTGGGGTTAATTTGCCCTCAGCAGACTGCAATAACTTCCCCTGCCTTTGCCAAATCCTGGCTAACACTCTTCCCTGTGTACTTCCCACTGAGATTCCCATGGAGCAGACAGGAGCTGGGTTGGATAAGCCTCTCTGAAATCCGTACCTGCTATTATTAGCCAGATTGGGCATATTTTCACTCAAGCAGGCAGTTGTGGTTTGTGTAAGCCCAAGTGAGGACTTAGTGGTCTGCTCTTCACAGGCATGTGACACTCTTGAGTTTTTAAAAAGACTTGGAGGAGCCTCTGAGGAAAACCCCATGGCTTATATTTCCAGGGAAGATTTCTGCAGTCTCTAGGAACTCCTAAAGCAGCAGCACTGCAACAACGAGCTGTGGGAGGACTCAGCCAGTCCCCAGCTGCCTGGCTGCCCACCACATCAGCTCCAGTTGTGACACGGGGACAGGCGGGGAGCTGGCACCTGGTGCAGTGCAACATCCACCTGCGTGCAGCTGCTCCGGTGCTGTCCAAGCAGGACTTGAGGAGCTCAGGCAGGAAGCAGGGCCTCCCAGCATGAACTTAAAATAGAGCTGATGCAAGAAAGAAGTACCTGTCAGGCTGGGAGATTTGA
Organism: Falcunculus frontatus; assembly: GCA_013398115.1. Taxonomy (NCBI): domain Eukaryota; kingdom Metazoa; phylum Chordata; class Aves; order Passeriformes; genus Falcunculus; species Falcunculus frontatus. Next base: position 236,935 of record VZRV01002237.1, on the reverse strand, counting down.
ACCGATAAACCTGATTCCCCCAGCACTGTGATTTCCTACTGTTGTGCTTGCAGAAAGTCATCTTAGCTTTTCCTGCTAATAAATGAGAAGACAATCTGACCCAGGCTGTTCATTGACAAGCTCTGCAAAAGAAACCTCAGGAATATTTTATTCCTCCCACATTAGGAACGTACAGAACATACAGAGAAATTTACCATCACATAATGATCCCTATTATGCAAAGCAAGGCTGACAAAATTTCCATCATTACATCCCTGACAAGTACTCAGAACTGCGGGGGCTTTCAGGCTTTCTTTCAAAAGAAAAAAGACCTGCAAAGTAGCTTTAATGTCTTAAATATGGAGTAGGAACTTCATCCTCTCCCTATTCACAAACACCTTAAATACATCTCCTTCCTTCACAGCTCGTTAATCCCTACTCCTCTGCACTTCAGACATTTAAATTCTTTCCACAAATCTAACACAGAAGAGGTGTTTATATCATGTTTAATCAGCACTCACCAGCTCTAAACACTCCTCATGACCTTTTCGGTTACTGAGTGACCAAAGATCATTATGGAATCAACCAAGCGAGGACCTCGCGGGAGCCCGGAGCCCTTGTGCCATTACCAAACCACAGTCCGACACATTTTCTCCTGCTTTTGCATCCAAAAATGTCCATCAAATGTTTCCATTAACATTGAAACACTGATTAAAATACTGAATCTGAAGGATAAGTGGGTAGGCAGTGAATTAGCAGCTTGCTCAGTTCTTTGCTGTTTTAGGGCACAGATCTGACGCAGTTACTCTTTGGCTGGAGGCTCCAAGGATGCCAACCCTGACCCCAAAGCTCTGACTGACAACACTGGCAGGTGATGTGCTTTGCTAACTAGTGTGGCTGCACACACAGAGTGACATTCCAGGGCCATCTCATCCTCCTCACTGCCACTGGAATACCAACATAGGCTAACATCCAAGAGAGGTGTGAGGAGAGAGTGTGTGGGGCTCACAGGCACAGCATCCACTGGCTATTTTGTCTCCCTTGCCTTTTTTTGTCCTTTCTGTGTGTCCCTGTCCTACCTCAGATCTGCATTCAGATCTCCCCTGATTTCCTTAACTGTTCTGTAGCTATTCAGACTGTCCCAAGCTGGGGCTCCTTGCCTCTTTGCAGCCCCCCTGTCCAGCCTCCTTCCCTTTGAAGCTCAGCAGAGGAAAGAGCAGAGGCTGCAGGCGTTAATGAGCATCACACGGGGTTCCTGCTTCCAGCACTTTCCCTCTCACACATGGCGGGCCAGGGGCACACGTGAGCCCCAGAGCCGTAATTAACAGATTTTAGGAGCAGAATGCCCTCGGAGGGCATCAGCAGATTGACACATGGTATTTCTTCTTAATAATGACTGTCCTGAAATGTATTGGATCTGTGTGCTGCTGTGTTTCCAGCAATTTGTAAGAACTGTTCAATGTGTAGCCAGCTGGAATGCACAACAGCACATAATTGTTCTATTACTGCAGACTTCAATTGTTTCTTTTTTATTCATTAAATGGGCATTTATTGGAAGAAAGGTCCTTTTTTTAGATGCATTTTTACACAGCTCTGGATTGGACTTGCCAGGACTGAACAAGGGCAGACCTTCCCTTTTCTCACTGTGCTCTTTGAAGGAAAATGGAGAGCACAAACACTGGAATTTTTGTTTTTTAAATGGAGATGTTGAAAGCCTTTTACATTTTGCACTAGAACAAAAATGAAGCCTTTTGAAATGTTGCATGGGAGTCAAGGCAGAAGGCCACCCACGCTGACTATGGGAGAGGCGAGAGCAAGGGGCTGCACAGCAGCAGCCTTGGGCATCCTTTGGATTAGGAAAGCACCCAAGGACTTAGGGAAAGAAGGATTGCTATTGTGAGAAGCCACAGAGCATGGGAGAAAACCAACTGCCTGGAGCTTACAGTGCTCACCTTCAAGTCAGAAGTCATGAGGACCTGAACTGCAGTCCCAAGCGGGTGCCCAGGGCAAAGGTGGCGGTGTGTGAATCTGGTTTACACCAACAATTCCACAGCAGGCCAGGAATTAACAAAGTCCAAAACCACCCCACTCAGACTTAAAAAGTGCTGTAGAACTGACTGTGCTGTCTTGAGAAGTGTTTCCTGTATAAGCAGCATTGTCTTGATCTCAAAGTGTTTTACAGAATACAAGAACCCCAATCCAAACCCAGGAACCCCAAGGCCAAGGTTCCTAATTCCCATTTCAGCTGTTGTTCCCCCAACATTAGGTGGACCTTTTAACCTGTCCATTCTGGTCAGACCACACAGTCTGGCCAGCTGAAACTCTCCTGTACTTCACTCTGCAACAAAAAAAGCAAAACATCAAAATGTAAAAATGCAAAACCCCCCCCAAACATTAAATTCTCATGTATATACAGTAAAATGTATATACAGGAGGAAATTCCCCTTGCTCTCCTAGCTTTTCCTTAAGCTCTTGAAATGTGAAATGGCCTTAAAAAAAAAAAAAAAAAGCAAGATGTAATTGTTTCCTGTGCAAACCTTGTGCCAGACTTTATTTTTATGGGCTGTATTTATTGACTTTTGCTATTTTTCCAGTATGCTGCACAGTGTTAGACTTGGCAAGAAATCCTACAAAGTGAAATAACATCTCTGAAAAAGTGGGAATTCTCATTGTTTGGCATGGTCAAAGGAAACTCCAGCCAAGCAAACTTATGACCTTCTCTTGTGTCAGACTCAAATCCAGGCCAGGCCAACCTCTAGATCAGACTCTTTATTCCTCTTAAGTCACCAGAAAATCCAAATTTGAGGTCTGATCCAACATCTAAGTGAAGCCCCATGTGCTCTGCTCCACATTTCCACTACGAGCTCCTATTTACCAGTAAGACACCCAGTCTCACCAGGAGCCATTAGTGAGTTAATTGCAGCTGTTTGAGAGTTAGGTCTTAATGTGCCTGTCAGCTCCAGGCACTTGCTGCACTTCCCAGGATTCTGTATGCATCCAAAACAGATGTCTCCAAAGCAGTTGGGAGAGTCCCACAGTACACACTGAAGAAGAGAGAAGACAACTGAAGAGATTTATGCTGGATGGAATGACAAGCTCAAGAGTTTAACTGCACATGGCATTTCTGGAAGCTTGCCAGCTCCAAGTTTAGTGTGTTTTGTGTACTTCGCTCATAAATGTTTATTGTGACAGGTAAACACTTGTTTTGAAAGCTTGCAGGCATACTATTAAAACAGAAGTGTTCCTGACATAGTCAAGCTGTGCTGTCAAATGTTTATCTTTTGAATGATGAATGCTGGCTTCCCTCTTTGTTCCTCTCAGTGGGCAGGGAACAGATTTGAACATTCTCTCCCAACTTGTTCGGGCTCATTTCACCTGGGGGCACAGCTGAACGCTGCTGGCCCAGGAGCAGCCTGGAATTCCCAGCCCAGATGCCCATCAGCGGAGGTGATGCGGAGAATAAAGGAGGAGCAACGGGGTGAGCAGGAGCAGCTCAGTGCCAGGTCTGTCTGCAAAGGCAGATGTTGAGCTTTGGAGACCAGACGAAGCCAGAGTTTAACAGAGAGGGCTATTTCCAGAGCTTAGAGTATCTCAGAGATGCATACTTCACAAGCCAAATTCTGGAGACTTACGCTAACTAAAAATGTTAGAAGCAACTGTAACAAATTTTTCACGAAAGTATTTTTTACTCTATTTTTTAAGTAATAAGCTAGAAATTCTGGAAACATTTAAGTCACAGTATTGGATGTATACATAGCTTGTGAAACTGCAGACAGTCATAAAAGTTATTGGCAAAAACGAACAAAGAGTCTTATGGGTGAGAATTAAAATTCTCCACTTGGTGCAAATATGCCTTCTACAGAACTAGCAGAAAAGCCTGTGAAAAAAACGACAGTAATTTCTGTGTATCTCAGTGTAATTGCATATGTTAAAAGGCTGTGGAATTCAGCAATGATCCCATGGGCTTTCAAGTGGATTTCAGATATTTCACAGTGTGTCAGTTATAGATTGAGATGTAAGACTTTGGGGAAACCAAGTACAATCTTTGATTAGATGAAATAGCATCAGATTTCCATGAAAATGCAAATGTTTAATGAATTCATTGCTAATGCAGCTCTGCTGCTTCTTTGTTCTGTTGCAGAGGTACTTCAACCATGGGTTTGCTGACCTGCAGTGCGTGTAGCACTGGGGCCAATTTAACCAGCACCACTGTAACAGTTCCGTGCTGGGGGCACAGGGACAAGAATGAGACTTGATGATTTATCACTGACTCAGGATATCAGACTTACACACCATGTAAGCCATGAAATACCCACCGCATCAGAAATGTTCCTCTCACCCAAGAGCCAAAGGAGGATTGAATATTTGTCAGAATATTGACAATACTAGGGTTCACAGAAACAAACCACCCCAAAAAACTGCTTCCAAAATGGTGTTAAACAACAGAGTGCAAGTGCTTAGACAGCATCTAATTACAAGGGCAAAAGAAGAAATGAGCCTCTCCTCACCAAACCAGTACATTCTGTAGGCCCAGCTTACTGCACCAAGGCTGGACTTACAGAAAGGCTCACACACTAAACTATGCTGCTCTAGCAGAAGGTGGAATTAGGACTTTATGGCCTAGAGAGACACATATCATACCTTGGATCCGCATTTAACACAGAGAATTCGTGCAGGGATGTTGCTCAGTGGAGTGGCTGCTCTGAGCCCATCAGGAGAGCGCACATTGTGTCCCTCTGGCAGGAACATCTGTCCCCCATAAAGCAGTGAAGCACCAGCACTGGGGCAGGTTTATTTACAGCTCCTCACACCTCCCAGGCTGTCACCACCTGCCAAGGGAGGAGGGATGAGCTCCCTTGTCCCCACTTGGAGCCTTCTCCAAGGGTTTGCATTGCAGATCCCTCGGTCTGTGCCAGACAGGGAGAAGGGCTGGGGTTGGGGAGGCAGCAGGGAGGAGCACCCTGGGAAGGGCTATGGTGGGAGCTGGACTCCAGCTGGTACTCTGCTCCTCACAGCTTTTGGGTGAGCAGAGTCTGTGCTGCACCACTGCTACACACCACATCATGCTATGGAATTAGCTATTTCAGGTCCTAAAGTCAGATTTATTTTTTAATCAAACCATGCCCCTAATAAGGGGAGCAGTTTAGACAAAAGTGAACAAGCAGTAACCCAGCATTTACCTCTTTGCTCTGTTTGCTCTTTCAGCCTAGAACATTTCCCCTTTCTTCCTCCCTTACAGCTGTTTCTTCAGGTGCAGCTGCAGCACGACATCTAAATATAAATCACCACAAGCAGCCACCAACTTTCAATCCATGTCAGGAGTTCCCACAGCACGGCCAATTCCCTGGGTTCTGAGCGTCCTGCTCACTCTGAACCTGCTGAGGTTTGTACACAAACAGGCTGCCTACAAAGGGGCTTCTGTCTTCCTTCCCTCAGGTTTAGTGATCAGCAGAGTGAACTACTTCTCTCCTAATGAAAAGGGTGCTGTGTCCTGTGCATACCGAGGTGACCCCCACAGCCAGGAGCCCACGCTGACTATTGCTTTTTTTTTGTCCTGTCACATAAAAACTGTGTAAAAAGGGCAGTAATAAAAAAAACATTAAGAGTCACCCAGGGCTTGTTAAATGCTTTAAATCTTCATAATGTATAGCATTTTCCTGGTAATTAAGGTGGAACATTGAGCTGAGCTAAATCTTTACTACTGTTAGATAACACTTTAAATTCTCCCTTGAACACTCAGGTTTTTTTCTACCACAGCCCTGACAACCAAAGGCAGCTTCTTTAAAAAGTGCAGGAATTGCTTCCTGTTGATGGGGCACAGCAGCACAAAGTGCATTTCACACTCACCTTTCACCATGTCATGATGTACAGGTTTGAAAGCAAACCAGTGAGAGGCTCTAAGTCAAAAATACAATTTAATAGGAAAAAGTAAAATAAATGCAATAGTACAAAGAAAACCCCTGACAGAGTCAGAATACGACCTGACACCCTGTTAGTCAGGGTGGCAGTAGCAGTCCGATAAAACGGTGGCTGCAGTCCTCCTGAAGTGATGGATGTGGTTCTGTTGAAGCTATGATCCTTTAGAAAAGAGTCTGGTCTTCACCTGAAGGTCCAGTGGTGTAGCTCTAGTCCTCTGGGAGTCCCATAGGTAAGGGCTGCTTGTGCTGTTCCCAACCTCTGATTATATACAGATGGGAACTCTCAGTTCCTCCTCCTGGGCGGAGCCTCTCACAATGGGATGGTGAGTCACGAGGCAAGGCATTGATGGGCCCATTAACAGGAGATAGCTCCCGGAGGGAGTTGTCAAGGGTGAGTCATGGTAGCAGATAAGGAACACTGCCCCACCTGTTTTAACAGCTTATGGAGATGATGATAGAATATATGCTTTTGGTTACATTTTACATTGTAACCTGTGACACATGAGTAAGAAGAAATCTGGCTGGAATATGGGGCCTCTTAGTCCAAAAAAGAACAGCAAACTTGGAAAGAGAAGGTGAGAGACAAGAAGAGGCATTTTTATGTGAAGTGGGAAGAAGAGGAAGTAGCTGATCTCTGCTCATGTCTCGATTTTATTTTTTCTAAAGTTTGCACTGAAGAACTGTTTCAAGAGAAAATTCTGACCTGCCCTGGTAACCGACTGTCTGTCGGTAAACAAAGATCAATGGTCATTGCCCTTTTCATTTCCACTTCTTCTTCCCTTTTCCTGCCATTTTTGCCCTCATATTTATCTTCTCTTGTCTTACCCATTCCAGTGTTTGTTCTCAGCCCTTTCTTGCTCTCCTGCCCTCTCAGCATTCAGTTACACCCAGCTACACCACCCAACACATTCCTTACAGAACAGTTCTTATGAGAAAAGCCTGGTGCCTCACTCTCCACAGTACAGGACTCAGATGGGAGGTTTATCCTGTGCAGTGGAGGACCCCACACCCATCACACCTCCACACACCATCCCATTGCCCAAAAGCCCTCCCAAACCACGCTGCCCAGTTTAGGCTGCAATCACATCTAGTATTTTGTTTTAAACACAACCAGCATTGCAAAATAACCCGGGTAAATAGTGATGAACACACACTGCTTTTGCAACTTGGGCAGCCAACCTACAAAGCCCTGAGAGGTTAATTGCCATTGCTAACTCCTACCAGGCAAGGGAAAAAATATTTAGATGTTCAGTAAATGCTTCAGGTGAAGCCTTCAAAAACTCAAAGCTACACAAAAAAATATATCGAAATTTAGGTCTATTTTCAAAATCCTCCCAGGCTGGCTTCATATATCATCCAAGTTGAAACTGTTCTCGTGATATATTATACATGGAGACTGCACTACATCACCAGAGTTCTGACACTGCCATGTTCAGGGGATGCTAGGATACAATGCAATGAATTACAGCAGTGGACATTGACAAATACACTTTAGGGGAAGTTTAAATTAATTTTTTCAGCTGCTTGCAGTTGGCTTAGAAAGTATTTTTTATTAAATAAACTAGTGGGCGAGTGGGCAGATTCAGAGCCCTTGAGAAAGGGAATGGCAGAACAGAGAGGAGACAGGACAGAGAGCAAGGAAGCAATTTCAGCTCTGGGCTTAATGTGCTCCGTGATTTTGGAAAAGTCAGCTGGGCCAAATCCTGGCTGTGCTCACCCCCAAACACACAGCTCTGTGGAACCATCCATGCACCCAGGTGAAACATAGATGCCAAGTTCATAGGTGCAATCCCACCCCCTTGGACTGGGCACCAAGCAGTGCCCACCAAGTACAGTGGGGGAAGGGGCTGCTGTAAGCCCCTGATACAGGGTGCAATGTGAACCACAGGGGCGCAGCACATGGGCTCTCGCCTGGGAAATTCATAACCATCCAGAGGTCCTGGGTTTTGGGGTTTTTTTCATGAAAATAAACCACTAATGATGATAAGAGAAGGATCAAGTATAGCTGATCAAGCCAAAGAAAAATACTTTCCTGAGAAGAAAACACTAGTACCTTTGAGAAAGCCCAGAATACTAAACACCTTTTCTCTCTGAAGGAATCTTTTGTCATTTCATGGGGAATCAATTAACCACAGTGTCTTATTCAGGTAGACTTTAGATTACTACCATATCCCTTCACTATAGATAATTAACCTCAGTTTCTGAATTAGCAGCAAAATAAGCCAGTTATTAGTTTTTATAATGACTAGAACTCAATATTTTGGGTAGTTAAACACCCAAGAGTTTAAATTAAAATAGACATCTGACAGAAATCCCTAAAGTGTTCTTCAGATCATTAATATTATAAATTCCACAGTAGATTGAACTGACAATGTTCCCTTTTCCTTTTGGAGCACTCCAAGGGGATGAGCTACTCCCTCAAATCAGCATTCAGTTTGATCTCTGAAATAATCTCTCCTTGATACCTAAAGCCTCAAGACCAACAGCATAGCTAAACTCATATCCTCCTCTTACCAGTGTTATGTCTAGTGAAGTGAGAAAAAAATAATGGAAAAGCCCATGTTCCTTCAGTCTGCTCCACACATTACCAGGGCAAACCGATGCTCATATCCCAGAACAAAACCCCATTGAGGGTCACAGCCCAGGCAGGGCAGAGAGGGTGGGAGCAGGGAGGACTCTGGAGCTGTCACAGCCCCCGTGGGGGCCTGAGCCAGCACTGGCCTCTGCCCTCCCTGGGTCCCCATGGGGAGGGGTGGGACACAAGGGCTCAAGGATCCTGAGACAATGCTGCTGCCTCCTCCTGCCCCACAGCTGTCCCAACTGTGCCCATCTCATCCCTGGGAGATGCTCTTCCTCAGCATCCTCAAGCCATGCTGAGCACTGCTCACCAGCAAAAAGCTTTTCTAATGCACACTCTGCATCACTCCTGCTGTCAAAGGAGCCTGTTACTTGGTGTCCTACTTGTACTTGCCTTTTCTTTCCCACCAGTGTGACACTAAGACTTGACGAACTTCTCATCCAGCCTCTATTTTCTTCTACTCACCAGTTCCCTTTCTGCAGAACCACTGCCTCTTCCTCATACCATGCATTGATTATTCCACCCAAGTTTTGTGCCTTGCACTTGTCTCTAATTTAATTCCTTTTTTTCCTCCTCCAAACCATTTCTGCAGTTTGTTGAACTTATTTGAATTCTCATTCTGTTGTCCAATACATTTGCAGTCCCTCCTAGCTTGGTGCCATCTCTGAGTTTCGTAAGTGTACTGTCAATTCCATCATCCAGGTTGTTAATGGAAACGTTGAACAGAACTGATGGCCTCCCTCCTCCCCAAGCCTCAGTCAGCCTCTCTGCTACTTTTGAGGGCTTGCAGGGGCTATTTTCCCCACAGAGTGGTGGAGGTACCTCTACCACTGACTTCTGTGGAAGCTGTGACACCTCCCAGTGTGGTCAGTGAGCCACAAAGGCACAAACACAAATCCTGAACATGCTGCTCAGCCCACAGCAGACATCACCTTTATTCCATTTTAGCTCCAACCAGCCATGCATAATACCACAAAGGAAAGAAAGAAAGAATAAAAGCTCCAGGGATTGTCCCGCTGTAAGTAAAATGTGTATTCTAAGAGAAATGAATGTTTACCTTCCCATTTATGTGAATCAATTAGCGCTAAATATCCCCAGGGCACAGAAAAGTCTAACACTGATAACAAAGGCTATGCCCCAAATAATGGAGGATTAGAAAAAGGCACACATCAGTAATAAAGTATCAGCTGCAGATGCCACTTGAGAAGATTGCAAAACAGAGAAGAGTGAGTAGCTGAAGGAGAAGAGAAAGCAGAGGTGACGAGGAGATTGCAAGAGGAGTAAAGATAAATGATGACTGTACTTTTTGAGTGTCTAAGCGAGAGTTAAAAGAGTTCAGTGTAGAGCCAGCAAGGTCTCTGGGAGAACAGAAGGGTAATTTATAAACAAAAGAGTCAGACAGGGCTTCTATGCCAAAAATAAGTCCCTTTTTTCCCAGTTCTATCAGTCCCTCTAAGAAAAGATATTACCTTTCCCTTCAAACCTTACCTCTTGACAATACCAAAATAGAAAGATATATTTGCCCCAGCACTCTGATAGGACAATGGGAAATGGATGCCATGAGTCTAGAGAGAAAGAAACCTTTTAAGGATGAAAAAGGACCAAAGTTAAAGCTTCTCAGGAATTACATTTTATCTCATGAAAAATGTCACTAAAAAGGAATAAAAATTGGTTCCCCTTCCTCAATAACTTCATTTTTTCTAGGATGTTTTTATGAAAAAATGAGATCTTTCCATCAAAAAAGCTGTAGACCCCCCAAAAAAACCATATGTAGCTTTAAAGCAAATGAAGGGGCTCCTAGTTGGGCTTTTTAGGGCTTTGAGGCACTACTGCATATTGCACTATTACTATTGCACTGTAAATAATGAAAAACAAGCATCTCAATACCATTTTTTTTAAAATCCCTCACTAGGCTTTTAATATTGATTTTTTTCCAGATTTCAAGTAAATAATAAAAAGTAGAGAAGGGATGATCCATTCCTGTACCCACCCACTGCTGAGCTCTACAAGGACATTGGCACCTACAAGACCTGCACGGTCAGCCCTTAGTGAGAGGGCAGGAGGACACACCTGTCCCAGGTGTGGGCAGCAGCCTAAGAGCAAGGATTGGTGCTTTTTTGGTGCCATGTTCATGTCTGCATCAGCATTGTCGTCTCTGGGGTCTGTTCCTCCTTTGACAGCCCCCTTCCCACAGGCTCCCAATGGCCCCGGGTCACGCCCAGCTCTTCTTCT